>JAEAOA010000768.1:4537500-4947500 GCA_016746295.1 Potamilus streckersoni | reverse complement strand
TTTTAACGGTGGTAGATTTTCTTAGTTAATCAGTATCCAGTAAAATATTCCCTCGATAATAGATTCCTTAGGTTAATCCGTGCCCGTTTAACATTTACCCTGAAATAGATTTCCTTACTTAGCCCAGCTGAAGATATACCAAATAGATTTTCTTTGTTAACAGGAGTCCAGTAAAACATGTACTCTGCAACAGATTCCCTTGGTTATTGTTATTGTTGTAGGGTTTAACGCCATTTTTCAGCTCACGATAGGCTATGCATGGTGGCCAGTATTAATGGTGGAGGAAAAGCCCGGGGAAACCCCAGAGAGAACCACCGACCCACGAATATCTACTGGCAGGAGGCAGGGTACAGTTTCGTATTTTGGCCCCTGGCTGGCAAATTTCTTAACTTCAGGCTATGGTGTGACTTTTTCAGCAAATATTGTCTACTAATTAAATATATGGATATATTTGTGAGCTAGGTGTTTCGGGCTTGTGTTGTTCTTGAAATTGATGTCAGGCATGTACACCTTCCATAGTTACTCTGCAATATGTTGATAGTGAAATACCAATAGTTGTCTACGAAGAAGAGCTAGCCTCTCGTAACAGTAAACATGTGGGTTTGGGACAAGGAGCATATCTCAAAAACGGCTTGGATGACAACTATTTTCAACTGCATCAGCCTATTTAGTACACACTGTTTGGCAGAATTGTAATCTAGGAAAAGGGCTTATGTTTGCACTGTGAGTACTACATGGTGTCCAAAATGACCTTCGGACATGAAAATTGCAGGTATAAATTTGGGGTTGGGGTGCATACTTCTTCTGCTATGAACTGCCACTGACTTCTCTGGTCAAGTGGATAATATTTGTATGCTTTGTTTTAATATAGGCATCTCAAAATATGGACATTCTTGACCTCACTTGTGTATTTGATTTTTTATGATTTTTTGTACTAGGTCACTGATTGCGGCATTAAATTTGTACATAAATACTGGCCCCTGCCCCCGCAAGCTTTCTCGCATACCCACATTGGCCGAATCGAGACTCGAACCCATGCAGACAGAGGTGAGATGGCGGTGATCCATAACGATGAACGCTTTAGACTACTTGGTCACTCGGGGCCCCTCCCTTAGTTAATCAGTGTCAATTATATTCATTGGAACTTTGTGTAAAGATGTTTTTACTCGCTTTTAAGTTAGATCCAACTGCAAACTACCTAGATCCAGATCTTCTAGCGCAGTATGCGCCAGCAGGTCTGGGTCTATGCAAGTTGCTAGCACCTGTAAGTAAAACAAATAACAGAGATCGTAATTTGTTGATCAGTAAATACCAATATCACAAATCTTTCCTACAACCATCACTTTGGGAGCAAATACCAAGGTCAAACAAATAACCTCGCAGGTAAACATTTTAGCCAGGTCAGTAATGATATTTCACACTTGTCAACATGACAATACTCAAAACCGACGTTATTTCTCCATAACATGCTCGTGTTGAAACACAGATAATAAAGGATCTACACTGTTATCATATCACAATAACCTTGATTTTCAGTTTGGTGTATATCTTTATAACACAACTGATTGTGAATTTGTTCAACACGTACTTTGATAGGGCTTTCCCCATACTTGTTGACTGAATGACCCCGATGTCAACAAAAAGTTTATGGTGTCAGCTACAGTATTTTCTGCTTACGTGAATGTTGCAACTAATGGTGTTTAATATTGTATCATTTGTCTTTTATTATGTGTTATACGTGTAACTGAGTGTTTTTTCTTAAAATTTTCAGTGATAGTAAAACTAAGAAATGTCGATAATCGAATGAATGAACTCAACATTATCCTGGATTATTTCACAAAAAAACCCCACGGCTGCATGTATATCATATACTTGATATATTTAATATATTCAACTAAAGTTAAAATTGGAGCTTTTAAATTTACTGCTTTGTTTGATTCCTCGCGGTATACTCAGTAATATCCCTTACCCTGAAGACGTGTGTGTGTGTGTGTGTGTGTGTGTGTGTGTGTGTGTGTGTGTGTGTGTGACAATATCGCCTTTCTCCTATTCCGATAAAAAAAGCCCTATCCCCTTCTGTGTTGATACTGATGGACAACATGTGGTTCTGATGTCATCTATTTATTCCAATGTGCAATTTCGTTGCATGCACATCTTTCCAGAACACACCTGCGTACAGTTTAGACACTTACTGATACTTTGTAACAGCCATAACTATCACGAAATTCAAAACTGCCACAGGACAGGGAGTTGTATTTTTCCACTAGTCGCCAGAGATAGGATCTAATCTGGAAATTATGTACATATCACTAAAAGAACTCTTCAGCCGACAGTAGCTAAACAGCCGCGAAAAATACCGGTAAGTGTATAAAATATACATGGATGTGTACAGACGAAAGTGACAGATTTTTGCAATTTTTAATGAATAAGCGAAATGTACAGGTTCAATCAGTATTTTTATAGATGTGGAGCTGATTTATCGGCCTACCTTTCTCCTTACTATGGGAGACTGTAGCCGAATGTCCGGAACCATTCCTCATCGGTGTCGCTGGTATGGGACGGGGGAATCATACCAATCAAACATGCAGACTCGTATTCTTGCTTATGTAAGAAAGAAACAGTGAATTATAGATGCAGTTATCTGATGTCCTTCTCATTCTCGTATCTGTATCTGTGTTGTTATTAATTTCGTAAAGGATGAAATAATGATGGAACAGCACGGATCACAGACTATCTAATTAAGCCGCTAGTATGGAACGACTTGTCGGAAACAGGGTCCTGTATGCACAGTGTGCTCAAACCAATCAATGAGCAGAAGTTAATAAGTACATATCTTGCACAAAATGTATAGACTTGTCTTTTGTATATAAAGAATTAAGGGCGGTTTGAAGCTAAATAACACCTTCCAAATTTTACCTTTAAAGAAAATTCAAATTTAGTCCAAACTGCTTTCGTTGTCACTTGAGAAAGTGTTATTATATTCGAGGGAAAGTGCAAATTATCTCGATAAAATGTTTTTATTTACTGTGAGATTGGAAGATGAGTCAGTTTACAAATCATCTTCATAGAATGTCTTTTATCATAAGACTGATCACGTAATGTTTGTAAAAATTTCTGCAGCAAGCAAAATAAAGATAAGGCATAGCACTCTCGTCAAGTTTCACAGCCATCAAGTGTACACAAATTAGGACGACTATTTCTACAGATATTTTACAGAATGACACTCTCTCTAGGTTAGACATAGATACATTCTAAAAGACCTAGATGAGGCAGCTGCTTACGATATGAAGAACCATCTACCATACTTGGTCAATGTTTCGAGTCAGAGCAAACAATGAATAAGATAGTGATGTGATGTGATAATGATTTTTAGCGTAGCGTTTACAATTTTTCAGTCGTGTCGCTACGATGTCTGCAGTGTGGCAGTTTATAGTGATGTCTAGCACTGGGGCATCTTGCCGCATACATGTAGTATGATGTCCCATCCAGTCACATTATCCTGACACCAATCCGACCAGTCCTTACACTAACCTCATAATGCTGAGCGTCAAGCGAGGCAGCTGTTAGTACCATTTTTGTAAGTCTTTGGTATGACTCGACTGGGGTTTGAACCCACGACATTCTGCATCCGAGGTGGATGCTCTAACCACTAGACCACCAGAGCGGTTAAAAGATAGTGAACTCTGAAAATATATCTATCATTGTTAAAACAATAACTGACTTAGAATTACTTGATTTTGTTGAGCATGTGTTGAATGACTAGCACTTGCTGTTGTAAACAAGGTATCAAAACAATTTATATCAACTTTCCAAATGAGAATGAATTTGCAGAGGAAACAGGTAAATAATAAGTTTATTAAAAAAAAGTATTTTAGAGAACACACCTAATACAAAACTTGTAAAATCAAAAGGCAGTAATGATCCTGAACGATTTAGTTGCTTAAAACAGAATATTGCATTGATCTGTATGTGTCTGGCTTGCATGAAGCTTTTTATGTCTGACACGGATGAAACTTCGGGCATTAAGATTCTTTAGAAAGTTTTAGCTATTCTGCGTAGAGATAAAGGAAAATAAAAAGATGACATTCAAACGATCATTTTCATGACTGTGAACCTTGTTAGAGACTGTCCATAAAATGAGATGGCGACTGATAGAAGTTCTGAATTTAAATGTCCAAACAGAGCACAAAATACTGGCATCAATAACAGTGCCTTCCTGCTGGCACATTATGTAGTCACGTCATTCAAATTCGGGTCATCACGTTCCGTTATTTCCGTCCAGTCCGAGAAATTTGGCAGTTTTACACTTCCATGAGAGAGGAGATATACCATTATTAAATGATCGACCAGCGTATTGAAAAGATCGATTAGTGCATTCGCTAAACTATATCTTGCTGAAACCTATCTATGGACAGTCAGACTTGAAAATCTCCTTGTATATTCAGTAATTAGTGAAATTCAGGCATCATCAATGCTCCTTTCATTGCGAAAGACAAGTCTATGCTCATTGTCAAAGATACACGCTGACTTCTTATACAAGATCCCTACCAGATAGGATACACAGCGAGGAAATGCAGTCATCATATATCAACAGAAAATTTGGCCTCTTCGAATCTCGGTGCCTGCAGTGACTTATTATGCTGTAGCAAAGATACCATTGAAGAGAAGTTACTAACACGCTCAGCACACATATCTTTTTATGATTACCATACTCATTTTAGGCTCCATGGCTATGCACTTTTATTAAATGTTTACATACGCTGGGGACAGAATATGGATCATCAGATGTAGCATGGAAAACTATAAAATATCAGATCATGAGGCTGCTGTTACAAGTGATAGCGATGGCCATTCATCCGCGGCAGACATGCACAAAATGTTCAATAATGAAGACAGTTTATACAAACTCTCAACTTTGGCCTCTTATTATTTCCTTATAACTGACGCAATACCGATAGCAAAGTACCCAATACACCTACTCAGCTTATAAGTTTTCCCACATCTTGACCTTGTATTTATACACTTCTCAGGAAACACAGAATATTCGCGTGCAAGTTGTTGGAGAAAATGGACCAACCGTTTTTAAACTGGACGACCTTCGTTTATGAATAAATCCCGCGAACTCATGCCCCAACCAGATATGAAAGGTAAAATCGTACTTTATATTGCTAGTTTCATATCGTATTTGCAACTCTCAAAGCAACTGGATTTTTTAATATGTCGAAAGCAAAGGTATATACCAGGCTTGGACTAGATAATTATTGTATTATCCAATCACATCCCGATAAATCATTAAAGGAGAACGCTGTCATAGGACAGATTGAGGGTCACGTGATTACAGACAGCATACTATTATATGTATATACCTGACGAACAGCAGTGTTTCAGTCGAAACCACACGAAGAAGTTTAAATGTAATCAGATATACACCCACCCATCCCCCGAGGAATCAGGTCACTTATTTTACGGCACAAGAGAGATTTAATAAGTACGTCTTCGCCCACGATTAACCCAGTTATGTTGAAATGCACGTAATTTGCTGTGTTTCAAAAGCTGACCGACGCAGAAAGATAGAGGGTTCTCGAAGCTGGTGACATCTGTGTTAATCAAAACGAGATTTAACTCTACGTTGTCTGTCCCGACCATGTCAATGGATATGAGAATGGTTCTGTGAATGTATTCGTCGGTTTTGTTTGCGTTTCCTAACTTGAGAAGTCGTAGAATTGATGTTTCTTAGTTGCTCCTGAATTGCCACCGGTAGTGAGACAATATGGGCGGCAGTGCAGAATCTAGACTACAGTTTAACAAGAGCATCACGTCTATCCAATACTTTCAACTAACCATCATACAACTTTTGTTGCCTGTGATGGAAAAGCTGAGAGTAATCGGGTCAATATTAATACAGATCTAAGAACCCAAGAAGAGGACACTATTGTGCTACAAGCGATCGATATCAGCGTAAATAAAGAAATGCAAACCTGAATAAATTCCTTCCAAATGTGTTCTTGTGGCTTCTTCAGTTCCAATATGCTAATACAAATGAGCAAGTGAAACAAGACTTGGGAATTTCTGTGCTTTTAAATTGGTAAACACTAGTGATTTGTTTTTGGTGTCCAGACAAACTTTTTTAATTCAAGATTTCCAGACTGTGAAGTTCTGAAGATCTGTTGCTGCCTTGAACTTAGTTGTGTTAAACATTTAAGGCTAGAGAGACAGAAAGTTTGATACACTGTCAGAACTGTCTTGTACACCAGAATCTATTTGCCTACATATAACAGGGATATTTTAAATGTGTCAATGATATTAATATATCTACTAAATTAATGACACATATCTTCCATTCCATTTTGCTAGCAGACCGATATTTGGGTAAAAAACACAATTGAATAACAGACAGTTACATACATACATACATACATACATACATACATACATACATACATACATACATACATACATACATACATACATACATACATACATACATACATACATACAATGATGACCTTTGGATACAAGAGAAATGTATTGTATGGATTATTTTTGCACTTGCTCATAAAAGCACGATCTCTATTAAACTAGTATACAGTTGTAGTACATAAATAGATAAATTTAATCTCAATTTCTTGCAGTATAATTTAATGAAAAATTACTTTTAATACGATTTAGAGAAAATTTCAGTCTTAATACTTTTACTAAAAATTATGTCCTCATAGAGATACAAAATTTCAAGGCTACAAAGACTAATGTGGACATTGTTAATCTGGATACAAATCTCTTTAATGTTACCTTGCAAATTCTCGAAGCATTTTGCTCGTGAAGAGCTATTATTACTAGCGACTGAATTTTGCAAAAACTTCCAAATCTGTTATTTGATAAGCTTTGTAAATTCCAGGCCAGTTTTGCGTTTGGGTTGCAACGATACCTGATTTAGGACAAGTGGCACACTCACATTGTCCCCAAGTACTCGAAACTACTGCCCCAAGACAGAATCTCAAGCCAGTTCTGAGAATATTCTTAGCCACCATACAGTGAGAAAATCCCTCACATGACAGTAATGTAAATTTGAATTCAAAATATTAGTATATCCTCAATGAAGCTTAAAGTTTGGTCATATATTTCACACCCACACCCACACCCACACCCACCCACTCACCCACCCACACACACACACACTTTACTACTACTACACGTTAATTGCAAACATCGCAATAAAACTTTCCGATTGCCCTCGTTTCCTGTTGACCTTTAAGAGAGCAGTATTCTTTTCAACACAGTGAGTCATCTTGGCTAGCTAGCCAGAGTGACATAGACTGAGGGTCACTTTCATCATGGAAAATGCGTTGGCAGTATTCAGTGGTATAAAACCAAACCAAACACTGTAAATTTTGAATATTTTAACTAATCATCACTATAGATTTTATTAGGTCACACACACACACACACACACACACATATATATATATATATATATATATATATATATATATATATATATATATATATATATATATATATATATATATATATATATATATATACTGAAATATTTCGATTAAAATGTTACCACTCCATATTTTTTAAACTTGTAGGTGCAAAATGTCTTAGCTGCAAAATATAAGGCTATTAGTTTGAAATTCACTGAATGAACATTATCCTGGGTTCGAAATGTACCTAGAACAATTCTTTTGTATTGGTATGAAATGTCTTAATTACGAACAATCGCGTTTATGAGTATAAATTTATAAATAAAGGTGGGTGCGAAATATCTTGAGTACAATTACACAGCTGATTTGGGTACAAAACGTCTGGAATATGCGGAAACTCGTCAAATACATCACAAAAGGAAACCACTGAGCCAATTTCCCTTTTGTCAATTTATAAGTAAAGGACATATATAAAAATATCTATATCAGTGATAGTGAGCATGCCTTTCCACTCGTTTAAATTAGCTCCTCGTTCTGCTTCTGCCGATGAAGCCTTCGTTTTAGTGATTCCACACACACACACACACAAACACACACGCACACACACACACCATGAAATACGAATAAACGCACTTCTTTGTATGTCTTCATTTGTTTGCATTTTTGTTGTTGTCTGTAAACGTTTTCTTTCATATCGTCCGTCAAACATAAACTTGTCATTTCAGATTCGTAAAGATTAGTCAGCGATCATAAGAGCATAGGCTGCTGGAATGTGAAAATTTTAAATTATGAATCTTTACCTGAGAATAATGAAATTTCAATCTTAAATGTTTCATCTCAATTGTTGAAAATGGGACCTATTGTTCGCTATTTTATTTAAAATATAAAATATGACAATAACACTCACGTGTCACATGCACTGTGTGAATGAAATCATATGATGATATAAAAGAAATAAAACATTACCTCCTCCATTCTTATAGCACAGATAAGGGAATCTCCAAACGTTTCCAAGTCCGACAGAAAATCCAATGCAGGCCAGTAAAAAGTCAAATGCTCTTGCCCACGTTTCTCGCTTTTTGATCTTTTCTTCCTTTTCATTTGTCTTGTTCTTTTCTCCCTTTTCATTTGTCTGATTCTTTTCTCCCTTTTCATTTGTCTGGTTGTCTTGAACAACAGACCCTGTTCTACCTCCATTTTCTGCCATATCGGGGCTCAGTTCTACCTTTGTCAAACGCAAGTTGCAAATAAGAATAAAATCGGAAATTTTTTTCACCAACTGACCCCTCAAGAGTGAACCGGTTATTGACTGGGATGTTTGTTCCGATATTAGATAACAGTTCCGCCTCAGAAGACACACACACAAGTAAGCCTGTTTCCCGTTAAAAAGTGACCTTACTGATGAACCTTATATCAAAAGTGCGATTTGAGTCATGACTGAATAAGTGATACATCCGGCTGACCACATATACGGAGTTTCGTTATAATAACGGACACAGTAATAAAAAAGGGCGGATTGTTGTCCGTATGCAATACTTTGCTAAACTGACCACTACTTTTCAAAAATGGTTTGCCTACGCTTGCTCTTTTAAAACATTTCTATCGTTACTGGAAATAAAGGAAACTAATGAATGAATTTTGGAAAAATATAATTTCTATGATTGACACCTCGACGTTTTTAAACAACATATGCCAAACTTCCTCTTTAATTACTATACATGTGGAATGTCCTCAACAACTGCAGAGTAAAGTAAGGGCTTTTGGGGGAGGGTCTTTTTCACGGGAGGTGGGACTGCGTTATCATCTTAATCCAGGGGCTATGCATTGACAGAATAAAATTAATATTTAGGTCAGGGGCTCCGAGTGGCCTAGTGGTCTAAAGCGCTGACCGTTATGGATCACTGCCATCACACCTCTGTCTACGTGAGTTTGAGTCCAGACTCGGCTAACGTGGGTAAGTGAGAAAGCCTCGTGGGTCGGTGGTTCTTCCCGGGGTTTTCCATGGTTCTTCCTCCACCATTAATACTGGCCGCCATGTATAGCCTATCCTGTGCTGAAAAATGGTGTTAAACCCTATAACAGAAACAACATACTTATGTCAATGAGATGTCTGTACAAATGGGCAAAGACACGCAATATTTCTCTCAAGACAATAATTAAATCTTGAATATCGCGGCACATCATCTTAAGCCACCTGCGACAATCCCCAATGCTGCTTTTTCAACTGTGACTGCCAATCGGAGCGACTTTGGACTTTTCCATCAGGTAGAGAAAGAAATTTGGATGTCACCACTGATAACTATATTCTGAACTACTTTCGTTCACATGGAACAATTGGGGGAGGGTGATCGAGAAAACATCACAATCGGTCTCAAAACACAATATTACTATATATTCTTTACATTTGTTTTTCAGCACGGAACATTCCACTCTGTGACAATCAATACAAATCGTATTTTGGTTCACCGGCATCTCGCAGAGAGGCTGGACTGTAAACAACGTAACACGCCAATGGAACACACATTTCACTTCCGGATCATCACCAAGGCCTTATTACTCATCGTGTACTGTCGAAGAAACGCACACAGACAACCACACCCGAGCTCATATTCTAAAGAATAAACAATTTCCTTTAAATCCATACCAAGAATTCCTAAATCTATCTCTTGTATCGCCACAAAAAGGAGATTGGAAAAATGCTCTAAAAATAGACTGGAACTACATTCGATTGAAACAGAACTACTAATTGTGATCTTATTCCAATCGGAACATTCTCGACCTTCGCTGTTGTACCATAAGTATGTGGTACGTTCCAACAAAGGCGAATCAAGGAATATACTGAAATATATTCATACACCTACCTCATGACCTGGCTGAAATTTACGTTAGATGTCCTGATAGCCATACCCGCCTGTAATTGATTTCCTCGTTTTTCCAGAATATACATAAACCTTATTAACGAATCATTATCAGCGCAATTTATTTTTGCCGTTGTGTTCCACACTATTTGAATGAGCCAATCAAAGTTTCTTTTTCAAACATAGTCACTTATCAAATGTTAAAGGGGCACTATCATTTATTCGTCAAAGATTGTTACACAATGTTGCTGGTGATGTTTTTATATTTTTATTTATGCTTACTCATTAAAATAATGAAATATCGTCATAGGCAGACACGGGTGATAAAGAGGCGTAGTGGATTGTCGCGAGTGGCTTGGGACGATAACTGCTACGTTTTTAAATTCGTAATTACAACATGATGTTGATATCTTTATGTTTTGTTCCCACTGCATACATCATTATTAGACAAACCAGGTATGCAAACTCCCATTTTGAGGGGGGAATAACGTCGAGACTGTATTCTTAACAAGATCACCAGTCAGTAATATCTCCTTTGACTTAGACGGTACATTTAGCATTGCATTCGACTGAGATGGTACTATTTATCATTGTTTTTTACTTATCGTTAGCAGGCACTATATCACATTTCACCCATTTATAAGTCACGTGGGGCATAGAACATTCGTCGATCCGTCGAATCCTTGTATCTCTTTTCTCCTCAATCGAACTGTTGCCGTCACGCTCTAAAAAGATCACTTTTACCCCACGAATTTTAAATCTGTTGAGTGTGTATAAAAGAAATGTAAGTCCTTTTAATTCTATTTTCGTGGAAATGAACCATTTCTGTATAGTTATAATAACAATGGAGATGGTGCTCAGTGAAAATTAGGCATGCACTAAACACATCCAAGGTGAAGAAATAAAACTTGTCATTTGTGTCAGTTTAAAAACGGCAAATTAAAACAACTTTATGTAATGTACTTTTTATTGTAACAACTTTTACTTGTATTATTTGAATAAGAACTCTCATTAAATGCAATCAATGTTTATTTTTTGTATATAAAATGTGTATAAGTGTAATAAAGATCATGGTTGCTGAGACCAATACCTTGTGCATTGCACACAATTATTATAATTTTCCTTTTGTAGGTGATTCCAGCTTTCGGTAACATTGTACAGCTTTCGGTAACATTGTACAGACAGGAGAGAGCTGCTATATATATCAGCAGTTTTTTTTTCTCTTTTGACCTTTTTTCAGTTCAGTAGGTATACTTCAAGAAATGCTACTATAGCACAGTTTTATATGATGACTTTTGTGATTCTGAGAATAGGTATTGGGAAGGCTATGAACTCTTAAGTTAAACAAAAAGTTAGATTGACCAGGCAGGTGAATCTATTTAGAAAACGAAGCTGTTATATAAAGGGTATCAAATTTTGAAACATTTCGGAAAATTTCCCTTGTAGTTTTCCTTAACGCTGAAGCATATGGGTGAGCTCATCACAGAGTTGATGACCATTTTTGGAAGCTAGTTAGGAGTCTTCGCTCTCCAGCATCACAGTTAAGTAGCCGCTAAAGTCATGCGGTAGTAGTTCCGTCATGACAGAGACAATAGGATACACTCACTTTGGAAATAGATGAATTCAAGTCTCAAAGCTTTGAACCATTTTTCTATTTTTCCTGTTATATAATATGAATTCTTAAATAAAGTACGTAATGGACTGTTTGCAGTTCATTCAGAAATTATGTCTTTTATAATCTTAGAATTTACAGTTTAAAGGCGACTTAGCAATCAACTTCATTCTCAGAAATAATTAATTTAGAAATAAAATATCCTTATGGTTGCATAATATTTTGGATTTTAGGTCAGACATTCAGTAAAATATTTTTCTACAAAATGATTGCAGTATTTGTCTGAAATATTGAATTTTGAAGCATTTTGTCTATCGTTATTCGATATTTAATTATTTACATTAAAAATCTGAAGGACAAAAATTCCAGAATTGTATGAAGTTAATAAGTATAAAGAAATAAAACATTTAAAATCCTCGGTACGATGCAACGGAGATGTGGTGGAGAGCTGAAAATAGGAGGCGAAGTAGAATGTCACTCTGTCTTGAAATCCGAACTGTTATGCCGATAGGACTGTTCTCATATTTGTATGGTCTTGCGAGGAAAAGTAGATGATAACTTAGGGTTGGAGGTCCTAAACGGAGCCTATTGGTGTGAAGGTTGTACAGAGGTTAGTGGGGAACACACAGACACAAGCACGCATTCGAAACAATATCGTCTATTTTCGATGCGTGTCTAATACCTTCGAATCTTTTAAAACAGGGATAATCATAGTGATACTTACCAACTTGTAAGTTTTCGGCGAATGAACATCCTAGACATACGAGTCTTTTAACATGGTAAGTCTTGAGAAGAAAAAAAAGAACATTCGACGACGTTTCAATAATCAATTATAGACCTGTATATTTATTATTTGATGCTATTCCTGTAACTTTGTAATAATAAAAATTACAACAATCATTCGGTTTCAAATGTCTGGATCTATTCTTTGGGTTGCTGTTAGTGATTACACGTCATCTATTCATTTTAACGTTGTGAAATTATTTTGATGTGATAACACGAGGTTGAGGGCAGTTATTTCAAGTATGTGATGGAAAAGACAAGACGTTCCGATTCTAGCCGTTATGGAAATTACTTCATGTTTGTGTGAATGACGTCACTTTCTAACCATTTGGGAGACAAAACATTTTACTAGACCTTTGAAACAAAATCAAGTTGGTTCCAATTCTGGAGCATTATAGGCGTAGTTGTGAGTGTTGACTAAGACTACATAAAATTAATACTGAAAACAAACATACCAAACCACATCTTTAAGGCAAAGAAAATAAAAATTTAAGATAAGTCTTGAAGAATATTATCAGAACAATTTTAGCTGCATACAAACCCTACGTCTTTTTAACGTCACGTACATTATGATTTCATAATTTCTCAAAACATATCCGCTCCGTATCAACAAACTATAAGAGGACGTAGATTTATACTGAATGTATTTACTTTCTGTTTGCGCCAGATGGGAGATAAAATAAATGATTTAAAAGTCTATATGGCAATTTGTTTAAATATCTTATTGCATTGTATCTTATTATAATTTGCAAAGATTTAAAGTTCTGTGAGCCAATAGTCATTATCATTAAACTTAAAAAGATCCTTGGGTATTAACTTGTACACACGATTCAGGTGCTCCCTTGAAATTTATAAACCACGTACTGCTTACTTATCTTTGAATAAAAACTTCTACTGCTTGCTTCCCTTTTAGCATGCTTAAATTTAAACTAACATGTTCTCAATATACTCGCCTGTTCTGTGCAAGAAAAGAAGAATGAAATCTACTTTCAAGATGTGTTGAATGTCTGCAATTATAAACATTTACTCTTGAAGAATAAGTGGATTGTCAGAGGGAAAAAATATGGCCAGTTTTCTCACTTCTTACTGTTATAATTGGGAATATTTCACCATTTTCATTTAAACTGCACGGAAATAAATCGTGGAATGGTTATAGTCATCTCATGTATAAAAGCATAGCTGACCAGCTAGGCTATGATTGTGTTGCCCAAAAGATCATGATTGGGAGAAAGCTCAGTGGGTTTAACAAGATGGAGCCGGGTTGGGACTGAGATGTTATTTATAAAATAATTGAATACTAAATCAATCTGATACCATACACTGGATTTACCTGAGAACAGTGATGCACACATAATTCAACAACAGATATAAAACAAATGAAAGAATATGAATCTTACTAGAAACGCTGCCTTAGAACTTCAAACCAAGCGGCCTTACTCAAGAAGACAAGAGAAAGACAGAATAATATAACCATCCTTATTACAGCTAGAACATTCACATTTCACTTTTTTTTCACTTTGCTAATTTGTCCCTCACTCACCTATATTACTATTTAAACGTTGCAATCTCTAGGATATAATTTATGGTGACATCAATTTGCTTAACAAAAAGCAGATGGTGATATGGCTCATCCATTTATATGCTACTGTAATACAAATAGATATACAGCACAATCAATCAACCAGAACAGAAGCTAGTCAAAGCAAAATATTTTCAAGCTTTAACTCCAGTATAAATAGTTATAAACTTTTGTAATTTCAAAGCTTTTGTGTGTTTTGTGTTTGCTTTTGCATTTAATAACTTGTCAGATGACAACGACTGCTCTCTTTAGAGAGAAGGGAAAACAAGGGACCTCAAGCCACACTCACACTGATCCCCGATTCACTCAGTAGTGAGACTCCTTGCATGCATCATTATCATTCTGGTAAAATAACTAAAAAAAATCAGATATTCCATTAACTTGCTAGGATATGATCTATTTTAAATGGAATAAAACTGTAAACGTCATGCAGTTATTATAATGGTTTGTGAAATATGCACAGAAACCCGTCACAGAATTCTTTGTATTTTGTGAGGGCATATGTAGGGGATTTTTCTTACAGATGCATGTACAGTTACCCCAAGTAAAATCGGTTCTGTATAGGGGTTATTTATAAAGGTGTGTGATGCAAGAAGCTGGTGATGGTACTGCAGAAAAAAGCTAGAGCAGAAGTCAATACATTTTAACTTAACAAATTTTAACTGAGCTGTTGCTTTTTTTCATTACTGTGCCTTAAATAGGTTTTTCATAAAAGCTCACTGGAGTGAGCAGACATTATTGGAGTATGTTATGCCAAGCAGTAAAACTGACGTCTGTCATTGCATTCAAGACTGTGGCACAAAGAGATTTGGTCAGTAAATCTTGCAGAAATGAGGGTACTTTTACATATGTCATGCATATACATGGTGAATTGTTTGTGTCCAAATCTTGTAGTGGCATACCATGTTTGTTTAAACTGGAAATTTTCCAAAATATTCTTAACTATGTGTCATGAGAGCAATTCAGCTTATAGACAAATGTGTATGAGGTAGCATTTCACTGACTAGGCTTGGCAGTTTTGTGCTTATGTACATTCTCTTATGTACTTCACCCCCTCTAATTGTGGAATAATAAGTTTGTGTTCAGTAGATCCTGATAATCCATGATCCAATGTTCAACTTATATTTTCTTGTTAGCATTGTTGTCTTACACACACACACACACACACACACACACACACACACACACACACACACACACACACACACACAAACACACACACACACACACACCTGAACCTGATCACACAGTTATTTTCTGACTAGTGGAATTCTTTGTTACATTTAGCAACTAATGCAATTGTAATTGTAACAAAAATGCCATAAACCACAAATAACAGCCATTGAAAAATTGGTTGATGTCTTAAGCACAAGGTGTTGAAATAAAAAATTATCCAATTTAAGCCTTCTCTTTCTCAGCATATCTAAAAAATGTAGAAAATGTGGCTTATGCACCATGCTGAAAACAATAACATTGAAAAGTCTACTGGATCATTGAAGACAAAACAATTACATCACTATGACTTGACACCTTAACAAATAAAAAGTCACACATTCTGCTTATTACTTTATTAATGATTAATATAATCTATAACATAATTTAAATTTAATACTTTCATTTCTTAATACATTTTTAATTTGTACCAATTTTCCTATTATGTGTTTGCAAATGCATGCTTGTGTATCCTTCCTGCAAGAAATTTGGCTGCTTGTTTAGTATAACTTGGGAGGTAGTATCAATCAACCTGTCTCTTGGAAATATTTCAATATAAGAAACACATGTACATCTCTGAAAAACATCACTGATGGTTTTGTTCCTTTAATGTATAGTAAAACTGCATTCATATATGTCTTAAGTGAATTTGTAAGTAAACTGGATGATTTAATATACAAGTAAGTTTTTTAATACAGTAGAAAGTAAGAGAAAGAACGAAGACATAGAGGGGCAAGAATCCAGTCTCCTCCAATAATCTATAATTTTGAGAACATGATGGTCCATTGTCTGGGAAAATGTAACTAGCACCCATTACAAAAAAATGAATATGAAAAATTGGCAGTAAAATATTTTTATGTGTCTGAACCATCTTCAGCTCAAATAAGCATTATACCTTTATGCAGTTCTGATTAACTGGAAGTTGTATGTATCTATGATACAGTGGTACAATGATTAGAGCTTAGTGATCCATCTTAATCCTGTGTCATGCACTCATGTACAGATGATGTATACAAAATAGGAGACTGACTACTGGACAATATAAATCCTCGCGATGATGTACATTAGACATTGCTTTCAACATTGGCTTTATTTAAATATTTATTTTTTAACAAGTAGAAAACTATTAATCTGGATGGCATCACTGTTAATGCTCTCTTCATTTGCCCCTGCCTTATTCCTGACAAGATGAATGTGCGTCAAGTCTTCTCTATGTCTTAGTTGATGGTGTCGAAGGTGAGGCTTGACTGTATCACAGAAACGCTGGGAGAAAAAAAACCCCAGATGAATGCATTCACAAATTATATCCTTTTTTCTAGACAGTTAAATATTTTTTTCCCTATACTGTTGTGAAACTTAATAATGTTTCCAAACCAGGAATTCTTTGCAAATATGACCATGACATACCTATCCAATGGAATGCCTCCTTCAGTCTAGACTGGAATGAAAAACAGCTGTCTTTTCATTGTTATAATGTATGAAAATTAAATATACTGAAAGGCTTCAAACTTACCTCGGTTAGGGATCCCTTTGAAGTGATCAACTTGTAAATCAGAATTATGGGGATCCAAATAACAGATACTGAGGCAAGCATCCAACCAATCGCAATGGCCCATGTTGGGTAATGGTATGTCATCATCTTCCTCTTGTACTCAACCTCTGAGTAGCTTATGGCACCAAGGACAAACATACCCTGACAAAGCCACCAAAAATTTATTTACATCAATGAATATAACAGGTGTTTTTTATTTAAAAAAAGATAATTAGGTCCCAATTTTGTATTGTAAGCAAGATTTTGATTGTCAAAAGTGATTCAGAAATTGAAATGAACATCAGGATTTATTTTCTTTAATTTAAAAACATTTGTTCAATATAGTGCACTTTATGAAAACTATCTAAAAAATAGTATGCGCAATACTTTATCGCATGAAATTAATACAGTCATTTAGGTTAGTATACTGATATTATTTTTTGTAAGTGACACATAAAATAACACATCATGCTGTCATAAATTATGTCATGCAAGACAATGGAAAAAAGAACTGAAAATTCCAAATTTATTTAAAAGTCATTTCAGTGCTGCATTTCCATCAAATAAATGTTTTGTTTTCCATTTTGTGATAATTAGAATATTATCTTTGTGCTCATTTCAAGGTAATTTATAAAACTCTTTGAGTGATTTCAATCTTTCACTAACAAGGGTCACAGACACTATAAATTTATTCAACTATGTTAAAAAATGTTTAAATGAAACTCTCTATTTATGTTCTTCTAGCCTAGATGTTAAACCAATCTTTTGATTTCTATATGTTTTCAATATTTGTTATATACACTAATGCTGAGTAATTTGTAAAATAGCAACAGTAAAAACAGAATTCCCATACTGTTTTCTCATTTTCCCTGGATTGCATTTTCTTCTAACCAATGAATAAATCAGGCCTGAATTTCACCAACCTTTATTAAGCTGGACTTACTAAAGTACTGAGGCCTGTGATTTAATTGGCTATGTTTTAAGTTCAACTTAAAATTGACTAAGTAAATGTCTTGATTTACTTTAAGATATATTCTAGGGAAATAAGACTTTATTTTTAATGTTCATTTTTCATATTAACTTGGAAGTAAATGTGATACATACTGCTATGCAGTAAAAGAAGAAACCATCATAATATTGCCTACATGTTACTCCCACACACAACAACCTTTTATACATGCATACATGTTTTTTAATTTGGACTTTTAACATAGCTTTAAACATTTCTCAGTCATACCACATCGATGCTGGCAATGCTTCAGTTTATAGTGATGTCTGGCACTAGAGCAACATGCAGCAAACATGTAGCATCATGTCCCACCCAGTCACATTATCACGACATCAGGCCAACCAGTCCTAGCACTAACCTCTTAATGCTGTGACCTCCTGTATCTGAGGCATATGTTCTAACCACTTAGGCCACCAGAGCAGTCACTTTTTATACCAATAGGTTTTTGTCATTTTCGCCTGAAATGTGAGTAGGAAATTGATTTTGGGAGATATTTCTGAATACATTATAATACATCGACTTCCAAGACAATTTTGGTTAACTTAATGCCTATTTGTGTTAGAAACATTGATTTTCATTGGCTCTTTTGCCTGAGCATGAGCAGAAGGGTAAAAATTGGAGTCCTTTTTTTTTTTTTTTTGCTTAAAGAACCCATCATTTTTGTGTCAAGTCCACTCTTCATTCTAAATGCCCATCTCATCCTACTTTTTGCAAAGATTCACATGTCTGTGTGCAATTCAGACTGGTCTGTCTTAGATCCGAGGCCAAAAAGTCTAAAATCTAGACACAAAACCAGATCACGACCTCAAGCAAATTTTGGCTGGAAAAAATTTGGGTCCAAAAAGTGACATTTTTTTCTCTGTATTTTGTAGTGCAACAAGAACATCCATAATATTTGGTATCATTGTAAAGCTACATCTATCTATCATTTTATAATACCACCCACTTTATTGTGTCATACATGACCTTAACGCTACAGAGCTCAGAAGTAGGCTACCACCTCCTGCCCCATAAATGCAGCACTGGGGTTAATGAGTTAACATAACCTCTCTACGTCACATACCATGGTAAATAGTGGTGTCAGAAATGACCAGCAGAGCTTCATCCAAGGAAGCAGCCTAAATCCAAACATCATTTCAAGGTTGTCATAGAACCGATTTATCCCTGAAAAAAGGACATTAAATGTTCATTCAAGTGTGTCTCTATTGAAAAATGTATTTTCAACCCTTTTGAAACTAAGTGACTGCTGTAGGATCACAAACTGCTTCTTGCATATTAATTTTGAAATATTAGACACGTACATTTGACTAAATTAGGAAACTTGTAACTGACATACTTAACAATTGAAGGCATAAATTCAAAATTGTTTTAATTATTTTTTAATTGTACACCAAAGATGCATACCACTATAGTATGGTTTAACAAAGCAATATAATGACATCCAAAGATATTTTTGTTTAAAATCATAAGCAGTCTTTCAAGAAATCAATTATAAAATCTCAGCCCTTTCAGTTTAGTTCTTGTTATTTTTGCATTGATTTTAAAAAGCAATTTCAACATTTTTTAACATAAAATTATCATTTAAAAATCAGTATAAAGTATTATGATAAGAGAATTATCATTTCCTTGTAAATATACCTATAAAATAGTACAATATGCAATACATTAAATCTTTATACATTGTATTTCTTCCTTAAATTTTAATGTATTCAAATGTTACAACTTTGTCTTAAAACATGACACAGATAGAGCATGAAACGAACAATTTAATTAAAATATACAATTTCTCAACAACACAATGTGAAAATTCAAGAGACCCTTACATAAGGGTGAATTAAATCCCAAATACTCCTAAATGTCCTATCACAAGTCAAGCCCCCACCCCAATGTTCTGAATGATTTTCCACTAGTTTTGACTGTCCTGATATAACACAATGAGTTCAAGATAAAAGTCAGTGTAGCTTATTAGTTAAAAGCTGAATCAACTTTATTAATACAAAAATGCATGAACAATTTAGTAATTCCAATGAATATTGTAAATAAAAAATTCCTCTCAATTATATCTAAACAGAACTGTAAATTCTGATCATATTTGGATTCCCTCAGACTGATGTAAAACAGGAATGAATTCTTTATCAAATCTCTTGTGTATAAACATTTGCCCTAGAATTAAATGGAAATCATTCCAATGGAAAATTTCAATTTAATTGTAAACAAGACTGGGCCTAGAATATTCCAAACTCAAATGCTATGTAAACATATTATTTACAACTTAAAATCATAGACCAAAGTTAAGCACACAATATAAATTAAATATTTTTATACATGATTGTTCCAAATTAATTCAAAACTGCAAACAGCAAAATATATTTTTTAGCAGTTCTTCATAATGGTATATGTAAAACATAAATCGATGAGGTGAAATTTTTTAGGCATGATAGGAAAGGTTTTGTTTTGTGTGTGTGGAGATAACTAAGTTTATGAACAGGAAAATTTAAAACAAATTGATAATATTTGACTTTTTAAAGAAAGGATCAGGGATTAAATAAAGAAGTGTAATCAAATTTTCATATATCAATATGGATTATAAGTTTGATTGTTTTAAAGAACAGATGATGCAAAAAACAAAGAAACAATAATCAAATTTTCATATATAGCCAACATGTACTCCACAAAATAATTTTACCAATAAAAGCCGTGATTGCTTACCTTACAAAATTCTAAAGAAATTGTCTGAACTTTTTTACACTTAGGAAATGTTTGGATGTATGAAATAAATAAATCCAAATATAAACACCTTTAATTCTTGGAAAGAGAAATTACTGATTGATCTACCATCTCTCTGTCTCTCATTGACACATGCTGACATAATAAGACAACAAGTGGTCCTTCAAATACACCACCAGAACACATTGCAAATGCCACAAACATTTGTTTCAGAATTAGGTGCATGAAATGAAAAAAAAAATTAGTGATCTCAAGGAAACGTTTTGGATGACATCAGACAAACATTGAAAACTGTTCTACTCTGTTATTAATAACTACTCATGGGGATATTGCATTAGCATATTTGCTTTCAAACATATTAAAACTGCATTGAACTGATGGATAGAAAAAGAACTGACTTTTACCATCAAATAAAGAGAAAAGCTGGCTTGAAGTTTGGCTCTTGTTCATGAATTAAATATATATTCTTTTAATAATAATAATAATAATAATAATAATAATAATAATAATGAGGACTTTATATAGTGCCTAATCTGTAGAAGCTCTAAGCGCTTTACAACATTTGACAATGCTTAAAAAAGAATAGGAAAAACAAACCATATATAATGAAATGATTACAAAAATTAAAAACAAACACCACAAAATTAGAAACAGACAACATGCTGTAAATTTTTAAGGTAAGGATACGTTAAAAAGAATACATGATTAGGTCATTATGACTGTTCTTGCAGTTGAAATAGATGGGTTTTAAGGGCACTCTTGAATGAAATCACTGTGTCTGTTTCTAAGTGCAGTTGGCAATTTGTTCCATGTTGCTGGGACCTGCTATGCAAAAGAACGTTGTCCATATGATTTTAACTTCATAGTGGGAATATTGAGAATGTGAGTGCCAGAAGAGGAGCGTAAGCATCTTGCAGGTGTATACACATGGATGAGGTCAGATAGGTATGTTGGACTGGAGCCCATCAGTGAAACATAGCTCAGAGAACAAATTTTGTTTTTAATTCTGGATTGTATGGATAGCCAGTATAGGGTACATAGCAGCGGAGAGGCATGCTCTGATTGTGGTACTCTAAGGATGATCCAAGCAGCAGTGTTTTGAACTTTTTGAAGCTTCTGAAGTAGATATTGAGATGAACCTGACAGAATTGAATTTCAATAGTCCAGTCTTGAAAGTACTAAGGAACACACAAGTGTTTTAGTGGCATCAACTGAAAGATACATTCCAATGGAGCTGATGCATCTTAGCTCAAGATATGCAGTGTTGCATATGTTCATGACATGTTGGTGCAATGAGAGACTACTGTCAAGAGTGACACCGAGGTTTTGTACTGACTGCTTGAATTTAATGTTGGTGTTGCTAATATTTATTGTCTGAGGTAAAGGATATGAATGAGAAAGTCTTTGTTTTGTAATCATGATGGCTTCAGTTTTATCATCATTCATCTACAGCTTGTTACATGTTATCCATGATTTCGCATCAGAAATGCACCTCTATGTCTTGGATGGTTGTTTCAACTTCAGCTGGATGGCTAGATTTGTATATTTGAGTGTCATCAGCATACAATCAATGTTATAAACTTTAAGTGGCTCATTTATTTTCCTATATTTTTTATGTGTAAACAAATTGAATCTTTACAAATAATAATAATGCATGTAAAACACCCTGCAGAAAACAGTCTGAAAAAATAAGTTTTACTCAAACTCTTACTCAAAAGCAAATGTTATATTTATCTGGAAATATCCTTAAAAGTTATGATATTGCTTAGATAGTTTGCAGACAACACTTAAAGGTGCTTTGTGCACCTTTAAGGAACATGAACTAAAAGATCATTGTTTTTATTTTGTACTCAACCAACATACCATATAGGTAAGCTACCACCACACATTCAAAGAAGGCCACAACAAGAATTATTCGGCTGGCTGAATAGAAGTCGAACAACTGAAATACATACATCCCTCCCTGGAGAGGGAAAAGTTAGTTTAGTCAAAATGATTAATCCCATTTATTTAAAATACAAGCACAGCTTGTGCACTGTGAGGAAAGATAACAAAGGAAAATCCTTGTGCAAAGTTCACATTGAAAATAATCAACAATAAAAGAGTGGAAGAACTGGCTTAAATCTTTTAATTATAAATAACCTACATGACAAATTACAAAACTTTAGCATTACTTGAATATATCTTTTTGTGAAAATTTGGAACTTTATAAAAGGTAACATATCCATATTGAGACCTAATTACTAGTGATTTTTTTAAAATTATGACAATAATCCTTCATTTGAAATGAATTTGAAATCTATTTCACTGTTAAAAGAGAACAAATTACTTTAATTAATTTCCTTACAAATGAAAAGAAGACAATATTTAATTTGTATATAGGAGTGATTTGAATCAGCATCATCTATGAACAAACCTCAGACACCATCGACAGGCCAATTAAGAAAGAGATAGCACAGACAACACCAATTAGGACCTCTCTCCTGTATCCACGTCAAAACACATTTGGAAAAAGGTCCACTACAGCAGTTATAAATCCTTCCACACCTATAAACTGGAAACAAGTTAGTGGAAATGTAAGTGTCAATGAAATGTAAAAAGGCAAACATCATCACCACACAGTCAAAGCCATTACTTTGTTTAAAATATAATGTAAGAAATTTTTCCTGGAAAAAGTATCATAAATGGTTACTATTGGAAACATTTTCCCTTTACAGCCCGTATTTAATAATCAGATTATTGGGATCATTTAACTGTGTTATAACTGTATGAATGGCTGATGTATATCAGAGGTCAAAGTATAACAAATTTAGTTCAATAGGCATTTGACCAACAATAATTTTAGAAAACCTGAAAACATCAAGCAGCTATCCTCACTGTGACATATTTTGACACCTGTCAGCAAAAAATAGCTGCAAAGCAATAGTTTGTGGAAATACATTACAGTGAGAATCTTCTTATCACTATGGCATTATTGACTGTACAGATGGAAAGTTTTATGTTGAATCAATTAATATGCAGATGTTAATTAGTTATTAATTATAATGTGATTCATAAGCATTAATTATTTTATTCAATTAAAATATAATCTATATTGTTAATGATAATTATCAATTCTTTTTATCAGCACTTTAATTTAAATGAGACAATTTGTACATGCACTTTAATTTAAATGAGACAATTTGTACATGCATCCAAGAAAAAAAACTTTTCCATCATACTGAAATACTTACTGGATGAGACAATACATGAAACAAACAGAAACACTCCAAAACAATTAAATTCAGGTCAATAGGAACACAGCATGGTTTTAACAGAATAGAGGACAAAGATTTAAGAAAAGTATGAACCATGTCAGTTTCATTACAAACCTTCATCAAATTGATAATTTTTTTACATCCTTTTTATTTCTTGATTCATAACTGTTTTCTTTCTTACTGATCATTTTGTATCCAATGGAGATTACAAAAGTTAGAGAGTTTTCAATTTTCAATAAAGGAATCACGGCTTATCTCTAATGAAATTTTTATGGAGATTAAACAAAAATCAGTTTTCAATTTTCAATAAAGGCTTATCTCTGATGAAATTTTTAAGAAAACATACTCTAAAAAGTATTTTAAATCTTGTTTGAGATTATAAAGCCTTACCTGTCTTAAATATGAAAACATAAAAGTTATGTTTCCATGCTTTACAGTATCGCTAGTGCTGACAAAAGTATAAATGTATCACAAGCAATATAAAACCTAAATTTGAGGGAAAATATTGAGAATTTAACCAAAACATTTGATTAACAAAATCTGTGTCATGATTAGTGTTGGAAGATTTGCCTGTGTAAATGCACATTGAGGAATAACAAATTCTTAAACTGATAATTTTTCATTCCTTTTTCATTATATTTGGTGGAAATACCATGGAATGCAATTGAGTATTCCATGGATCAGAGAAATGGAAAACATGTCTAACTGTGAACAGTCTACTTCAAGTAAATAAAACTGTATACTAATGCATACATATAATGAAATAATGATCAACCATTTTAACATAGGTACCAAAAAGTATCAATTATTTTCTCTCTACCAACCTGACTGTCAAGACCCAACAAAATGATCATAAGGAAAAAGAGACCAGACCACAAAGGACTGAGAGGCATCTGGGCCACAGCTTCTGGGTAAGCTATAAAAGCTAGGCCAGGGCCTGTTAGAAAAATTGAAAAATGTAAAATTTGTTAACTAGTTTAGGAATGAATATTTCTAAGGACATATTCTTGTTGGTGTTGAGACAAGTATACTGGCTGTAATGTATAGAAAGCACAATTATATATACACTGATAGCATTGGTAAAACTCATTCAGTTTTGGACTTTTTTTTAAGGTCCAGGAATTCAGCATTTTGAGTCTTTCCTATGTGATATGTGATGTATGAAACTGGTGACTTTTGTAAACTTGATTTCTTGAGCGTTTTGTTATTTCCATTGTGAGTAACCATAATCTGTAGTTGGGGTATTTATTTCAGTCTCTTACCTAAAGAGAATTCACTCCAGCCAATACATTATTGAATGAGATATTTAGTTAGGCTATACTTCACACCTAAATGTGACACACCAAAGGATGAAACTGTGTTGAAAAACCTATATGTCACACACCAAAGGATTCAACCATGCTCAACACCAATATAAGCTACACCAAAGGATTAAACTGTACTCCACACTTATATGAAGCACACAAAAGGATCAAACTGTGCTCAACTCCAATATGAGACACTTGAAAAGATTAAATTATCCAACACCTATATGAGACATATCAATGGATTAAACTGTACTCAAGACCTATGTGAGGTACATTAAAGGATTAAACTGTGTTCAATACCTATATGAGGTACATTAAAGGATTAAACTGTACTCAAGATCTATAAGAGGCACATCAAAAGATTCAACTGTGCTCAACACCTATATGAAGGACATCAAAGGATTCAACTGTGCTCAACACCTATATGAGGTACATTAAAGGATTAAACTGTATTCAAGACCTATATAAAGCACATCAAAGGATTCAAATGTGCCTAATATCTGTATGAGACATATCAATGGATTAAACTTCTCCACACTTATATGAGGCTATGGATAATCTTGATTCTAGTCAGAAACTTGCTGTGGACATTACTACTGCATGTTCTCACTTAGAAGTCTGATTGGTACAGACCCACATCATTGACAATTTTACACCATGCAGTGTCAACCTTAGTAAGAACTAATTTCAGACAAATGTGCTTTACTAATTTTAAAAGATTAAAATCTGTTTTTCTGATGATTATGCAGTTGTGATCGATACTTGACATAATGAATTCAAGTCTTTGGTAGTTTGAGAAAAAAGCTAAATTTGTAATTATCAATTAAAGCATATGCATCAGAGAAGTATATTCTTCTTGAATTATATTGGATTCTTTTTGGTTTAACTAAATTGCAGCAGCGTATTTGTGCCTTTTTAAATATTCATAGAAAAATATTAATCTGTTTTTCAGTCTACATTATTTTTGGTTTCCAAGATCACTTATTTAATATCTGAGGATCCAAGTCAGGTCAAAACTGGAAACAACACATACCTCAATCTTCCATAGCATAATGTGGCAACAGATCTGAGTCTATCGTGTTTGTTCTATTTATTACTTCCCATAAAAGCATACAGAGCTAGATCTGTTGGTACTTTATGCAATGGCAGATCTGAGTCTATACAGATGCAGTTGAGAGCAGACATATAAGCGAGTACATATGGCATTTCTTCAACTCTTTGTTCGACTGAATCATCAGTGAAACTGATTTAAAGCAATTAACTTTAATGTATGTGGTCAGGCATAATTCCCATTTTAGCTGACATACTACTATGGTAACTAAGACTGAAAATTTAATATAAGAGTCTAACCAGATTCAGCCACCTCAGCAACAGACACTCCCTGTCTGCGGGCCATATAGCCAAGGACAGAAAAGATCACCGTACCAGCTATCAAACTGGTAAAACTATTCACGACAGCAAATAGTAAAGAATCTCTGAAATGGACAAAGTGACTGCAATTAATATAAACAATAATAAGATTTGATATGTTATAAATATGGATGAAGGGCGACACAAACATAAAATATATTTTATTCTGTGTTATGTAACATGGGATGAATTCATTGTAAACAATACCTAACTTCACCAAAAATATATAAATAGCATGTTTTTTTCCAAAGTATGTCAATAAATATACATGGTATGTGTTATGTGTCTCAAAATGTATAACCTTAATTATCCTGAGAAAACCAGTTACCTGTAGCAGTTGTGATTAAAGCGATTATAACTTCCAAGGGCAGTGAGAGTTCCCAGGGAGATTGAATAGGAGAAGAATATCTGGGTAGCTGCATCAACCCACACCTGTAAGGATTATCAACAATTAAAACATAGTCTTAAGATGCATATATTTTTAAATTATACAAACTTTTCAATACAGTGCCCATGGAAAGAAGTTTAAATTGCTTCAACAACAATTTAGTTAATTTGAAGCTAGTCTCGAGACATCAGAGACTGAGGCAATTTTTGAGAGCATCTTTATTGGTTACTTGCTAAGTATTTTGTATGAATATACCACTTAAACCACACAATACCTTAGACTTCTAATAAAATTAAAATGACTTTGATCGGAAATTTTGATTACCAACGGTTGCAATTTCAGACTTAAAAGGTTGATCAGAAATATAACAATTATAATTCTTATCTAAATTCGAAAATTTCTGCCACAACTGATTGTCCAGCTAAACTGTAACTTTGATGCCTAGAGAAACTAATGTATGTTTCCTTAATCGTTTCTCAGTTGCAAGAAAAAGAGTTTCAAAATTCAAGACTATATATGTTTGAAAGACAATAACCACCAACATATATGCTCAACATGTAAAACTTTTTTTTACAAAATCTCCATCAGACGTAGAGTTATATCATCAGTAAAGTGTCTCCAATAAAAGGAAGGTTATATTGTTGACTGTGTTTCCGCATTGTAATATACACGAACGAACGAACGAACGAACGAACGAACGAACGAACGATAGATAGATAGATAGATAGATAGATAGATAGATAGATAGATAGATAGATAGATAGATAGATGTTCTCTTAAACTGAGAGATATCGAAATAAGCCGATCAGCCTGTTTATTGTGCATGAGCTACCTGTGCCTCCAAGACTTTCGACCAATCAGGAAGAAGATAATATTTAAGTCCCTCAACAGCACCATCAAGGGTAACACCTCGCACGAGAAGAATGAATATAAGAATGTATGGACTGGTCGCTGTAAAGTACACAACCTAAAAAGGTGGACAATAAAAACAAAGAAATTATCTGAAGATAAAATGCAAATTTCTTTTTTTGTTGTTGTTGTTCTGGGACTTAACGCCATTTTTCAGCACACGATAGGCTTTACATGGCGGCCAGTATTAATGGTGGAGGAAGAAACCGGGTAATCTGCGGAAAGAACCACCGACTCACTAGAAGCTACTGGCAAGCTTTCTCACATATCCACATTCGCCGAATCTTAGACTCGACCACAAGCAGACAGAAGTGAGATGGCAGTGATCCATAACGGAGAGTGCTTTAGACCAATCAGCCACTCAGGACCCCTGCAAAAGAAATCATGCTTTTCATTCGAAGGCATTAAATATTTTGTCCTTGATACAATTGTCAATTAGTTTTAGAAAATTGTATACACTCAATGTTAATTAAAAGTATACAAGAATGAACGATGATTAATTATAACTTGGTTATACAGTTTAAAAATACAATTTTAAAGCTATATTTCCTCAAAGATATAATTTTCATCAGATTTCTAAAAACAGTCTCAACTAATTATGACTTTCCTTTAGATATGTTTCGTAAAAACTCATGCAAAATATCGATCACAGAGTTTTTAAATTTGACAGGAAATTGCTACAAATGTAAAATGAAACTGTTAAACATGTTATTATAAATATGACGAAAAGACGGCTAAACGCTGTGTAAAGGTGATTATATGTAAAAATAGAGATGACCTAAAATTTTAAGGCTGTTTATGTGTCTCCTACAACAGAAGAAATCTTTAATCTGCATCTGCCTAAAAGATTTTCCGCCATACACACTAATTCACGACTAATAAAATTAAAGAACATGTCCGAATTGTGGGAAAAAAAATAAAATGAAATTTTGTTACTATAGTAAATACAATTACTCATAAACAACGCTTTGAATTTCCCTCAAACGAACACAACGACACCAGAAAATTTGTTTTTATTATATATTTCGATCTCTATTTTCCCACATCAGAAGCAAAAATTATAGATTAGCCATGATAATGATCTTATCTAAGTAAATGTACACAACTTGTGAAAGAAGTGGTTTCGTGTCCATTTTTGAAACATAATCCTCAATGGATGATCCCCAAAACAGAGAAGTCAACAAACATGTAGAAGTACCTTTCCGGACGATTTTATACCCTTCCATATGCAGAAATACACAACGATCCAGGCCAGTAAAAGACAGAGGGCGAGATCCCATTTAACTGTTCCCGGTTGGTCTACCCCGGTGGAAAGTTGCAGGACTTTGCGCCTGAAGAAATTTGATGCTATGCAAAAGTGAAGTCACACTTACACTTAATTAAATGTGAATCATACTTAGCTATTTAAAATTGAATCACACTTAGATTTACATAAAAGTGAATCACACTTAGTTAATTTAAAGTGAATCACATTTGCACTTATAAGTGAATAAAACATACAATTCCTTAAAAGTGAAAGCACACTTACAGTTACTTAACACTGAATCACACTTAGCTATTTCAAAAGTGAAATCACACTTACATATACTTAGAAGCGAATCACACTTAGTTATTTAAAAGTGATTCACTTACTTGCAGTGAATAACACTTACATTTACTTTAACATGAAAGAACATTTAAACTTACTTAAAACTGAATCACACTTTCCTATTTAAAAGTGAAATCACACTTTCACTTACTTAAAATGATTCACTTAGTTATTAAAAAGTGAAATAACACAATTACTTAAAAGCTAAGTCAAACTTACATTTTTCATTTACTTACCACATCCTCAGTGAAATAAGGCATTGATAGTGAAATGGTATTGTGAAAACTGTTCAAGAAACACAATGTATCCTTTCTTTCAAGCAATTCTGTGATGCACAGATCTAAACTTTACATACAAAATTGCCCATCATGTATGAGTAAATGTCTTGTACAGAGAACGCATTCGTAATGCTCTCACTTTTTTGTGTTTTTGAATCAACAAGGAAAATGTTCTAAAAGCAGAAGACAATGCATAGACGTCACGAAAAAAAAAGTACACCAATGATTGTTCTGAATTTTTGGGTACATTTTTCACTTCTTTCATTGATAATTTTTATTGTGAAAATTTGCAACATTTCTCTGCAGAAATTATTTACTTCAGTGCAATTGAGAAAGGACTTTTTTAAATTATACTATTCATTACGCTAACCCATATTACAATATGTGTTGCAATACAGCATCACTTATACAAAATAATAAAATAATCACTATAACATTTACTGCTTGAAAAATAAAACATATTTAAGTGATGTTACCATATAAAACTTCAACTGGTAGTCAAACGAACACATACAATTATCATAAAATTGAAAACAGAAACACCTAATAGCTGTCAATTTATCAGCATTTAAAAATAACTGCTATTTCTAGTCTGACGGCGTTTAAAAATTCCCAAACTGCACATTTTGTTTTAGATAAAAATTTCAAAATCCATTATTTTTAAAAAAAATACATTTCGGAAAAATTTCATTTCGGGTCTACGCGCTTGTCAACTGACCTGAAAAATGAGTCGATGTTAACGATATCTATACACAAGAAAAGGATTTTAACATGACGTAAGCATTTTGATCTATGTATTTCACACGGAAAACATCAAATTGGATGAAAAAAAATTATTTTAGAGGATTAGAAGAATTTACATATTTATGAACACTGACTCAAGTACAGTTCATTTTACGTCATTACGAACAGGATATAAATACATGAGGCAAATTGAAGTTAAAAAATTATTATTTATAACTAGTTAAATATCCCCTGCTCCAAATTTGTCACCCACCAATTACATTTTCCCCAAATAATGGTTCTGTGCGTCTCATTTTACATTCTCTTTTAATCTCGTATTAAACGTGCATATATGACAACAAAAGAAAATAAGGTTATTCAATTAAATTGGAAAAATTGTGCTGTATACTGAGATTTGTTAGATGAATGTAAGACCGTGAAAAAAATCGCGGTACTGACACCCGTATTGCAGTATGTACTGCCAAAACAACCAACCTCAATATACCGGTGTACTGGTATGTCGTTGCACCCCTACGTGTACAACTGTGGCAATAAAGCCTCAAGCATCACAATGATTAACACCAGCAAGGTATGCTCGTACTTCACATATAAACAACCTACAATTCTTCAAGTTTCAAAGTGGCTTACCCTGTTAATTATGATTGTCGGTTGCCTGACACAACAATGTTTCGTCCACCGCGCTAATTATAAAGCCAGTGAAAGATACAATGTAACTACTTGACTTGACAGCAACAATGTTTCGTCCACCGCGCTAATTTTAAAGCCAGTGAAAGATACAATGTAACTACTTGACTTAAACAGCAAAAACGTTTTGTCCACCGCGCTCATTTTTAAGCCAGTGAAAGATGCAATGTAACTATTTGACTGCAACAATGTTTCATTCACCGCGCTAATTAAAAAGCCAGTGAAAGATACAATGTAACTACTTGACTTGACAGCAACAATGTTTCGTCCACCGCGCTAATTTTAAAGCCAGTGAAAGAAACAATGTAATTACTTAAATTGACAGCAACAAGGTTTCGTCCAACGCGCTCATTTTAAAGCCAGTGAAAGATACAATGTAACTACTTGACAGTATTAATGTTTCGTCCACCGCGCTAATTTTAAAGCCAGTGAAAGATACAATGTAACTACTTGACAGCAACAATATTTCGTCCACCGTACTCATTTTAAAGCTAGTAAAAGATACAATGTAACTACTTAACTTGACATCCTGGTCCAGTTGTATCCATTCACGTCAAATCCTAGAGTTCTTTAGCAGATGTATACAAATCCCAAGTTTAACCTTACCTTGTGTCGCAACGACCTTTGATATAAGTATGATGACATTACTACATTAATTTTTAGAAAGAGTAGTTAGTTTTACATCTAACAATTGCAGAGAGAGAGAGAGACAGACAGACAGACAGATAGACAGACAGACAGAAAGAGATCTATACGCTATATATTTTCCGGAATATTGATTTTACAATTCTGTTTGACATGAAAGATGTGGGATTTTAAGCTGAATATATATATATATATATATATATATATATATATATATATATATATATATATATATATATATATATATATATATATATATATATATATATATTGAACACACACACTGATATTTTGCTGTTTCAGGTAGGTGTTACTACAATTTAATTCTTACAAAAAACACCCCCCCCCAATAAATGAAAGGAATTAAACCGTGTATAGATGATGTATGTGGACATCTCGCAGTCCTTTATTACACATGCATGCTGAATAAAGCCTTTTGAACATGTGAATAGGGTTGAACGCTTGGTATTTATTAATTTTTCAAAAAATGACCAAAATCTGCCGGTAAAAGCCAGTCAGAGGAACAATGCTATATATAAAACTATCCATCTTCGCTAGCCAAGGTTCCAATATGTCAACCCTATATATACCTTGGCGGGATCGAGCAGATACTTGAGTACTTTGTCCTAGAGACATCTATTGGATTTCATTAGTTGCCTCCCTTGAAAGGTGATGCCAACTAAACAACAGCCTGTAAAAGCGGTGCATAGTATCTCGGTCGAAATTTATGGAGGCAATTCTTCAAAAGGATACTTTATAATGTTAACAGGTATATTTTCTTATTCGTGAATCCATTAAAATTATGTGCTTCTCTTGTCTCGATCATGTAGGATCAGAGTTCAAATTTGAACAACTTAATTATGATTGGATCGGTAGCTTGCTGCCGCATCCAATAAAATTCACAGACCCAAGGCACATGTACGCTTGATGCGCCAAGGTGAATTGGATTAACATATCGTAACATCTTTCAAGGTTGATTCACTAGATACGAAATTTTAAATCGAGTAGCTATGAGAAAATATTTTTATTATAGCAACGTTATACACCGATGCCTTTGTAATGTTCGATATCTGCCATTGGTCTAATTTATTCTTTTGTGAAAATATCAACACACTAACCATTAAAAATTCTATACATAGTGTTCATATATATTAATCTACTAAGCCTGGACCAACATGAGTTTCATGAACAGGAACTAGGATGGTCGTTGGCTAAGTCGGCAGCAATTTATATATGTCACTAATCAGCATGGGCGCCCGCATATAACGGAACCCCACCCCGATTTCACCTCTAAACATATATTTGGCCTCAATTCTTTGAATTAGTTTTACTTACTCAATACCAGAATCATGTGATAACATCTGTGGAAAGGATTTTCTTCGAGTACGGTTTAAAAGTGCGAGGAACTAACTCAGCTGCCCACATGCCAATCACCTCATTAATGACCTGTTGTTTCAATTCTGTCATATAGCATATAATAATAATAATAATAATAATAATAATAATAATAATAATAATAATAATAATAATAATAATAATAATAAACGAAACATTTCGTACCCTTCTACTACTTCCAAGCATTCTACGTTTGGATCATCATTGTAAGACACAAGACAATCTGCTACGCTGCTTTATCACCCTTGGCTGCTTGTGTTGAGATTTCCTCGTTCTTAACCAGTATGAATAAACCTGATTGGTGAAACACTTCGAGCGCCAGTTCATTTTTTCTCGCTATTTTAACCTAAAATGGCCTTTCTTGTTGTTTCAATAAGTTTATCATCTAAGCAGTCACTTGTTGATTGATTTAAAGGGTTATTTCATAGACATGCAAGATATTGTTAAATTGTGTTAATTACGTATTTTTGCTTATACGTACTTTTCAAAAAATGAATCAGCCTCCGCACAGGCATCCACGGGTAATAAAGTAGCGTAACGAATTGTTGTATAATTATCTCCAGTATATTTCTGGGAGTGAGTATATTCCTCATCGGTTATGCATTTTTGTACGTCTCGTTCCGTTTGTTGTCTATGTAAATAATATATAGTGCTTGTTTAGCATTTACAATGCATTTTAAACTAGGATCTCTTCTAACAAGTAGTATGTTTTTTAAATTGCCGTTGGCAGCATAGATACGTAATCGTTAAATGTTAAATTCAAAGACATTCTCCATGTTTAGCTTTCACGATAAAATATTGCGGTTTTTTTTTTCATTTTCCAGATCGAGTAATGCTCTGAATATAATACCAAGAAATATGTTAGAAACCTCGAGATTAAATTTCACTCAAACTTTTTCAACAGCATAACAGTATAACTAGGATAATCTTAAAAAGTTTAACTTAGTGTGACAAAATACTGCTATGTCACAATCATGATTTCTCCTACTGAATCTGAAGCGTTTCAGAAACCCAACAATGGTGAAAATATAATTTAGGAAATGTATAAACTAAACGTGTTTCAGTGAAACATGAAATATCAGTTCTTCGCTTAAACACTGAATAAATGACAGTTTAGATCTACAACTATAAATGACATATCGACCAAGTTATATTTGTGAATTTTAATCGTGAATCATTAAACGCACTGGCAGATCCGGGTACGAGTGAATTTCATATATTAACATTAGAAGTTGTAGAAAAAATGTTTATTGTCAAAGAGAATTGCTACGGCAAAAATGTAGAAGTCAGCAGACTAACAACGCATATTTTAATCACCTTGTGACATATTACTTGAAATAAGTGTAGCATGGCAACAATATAATTTGATCACTCATACAAACATTCCCCCCACTGTCACATAAATGTGAAGGATAGATGATTGGAGAGCATTGTGTTTTGTTTTTTGTTTTTTAAATGGGTGCCATTGCTGCTTATTAAATACCAAAGCGAACATATATATATATATATATATATATATATATATATATATATATATATATATATATATATATATATATATATATATGGAAAACAATAAATTCTACAGACAAAACTGAAGATAGAAAAAAACATTAATGCAAAAACGGAGAAAATGTAATTATTAACAAAAAAGACACATGAACGGACCTGTGTGTTCTTTTCTTGAAGTTTGGCCACTTCCAGCTAAACCTTAAATAGTACTAAAAAAGGAAGGCGAAAAAATAAATGTATACAAATGATGCGCCTCTTTTCGTATGTGAATTTCTTAGAAAGCTAATACTCAACGAACAAAATCTAAATAAGAAAAGAATACTCACTCCCAAAACTCGGTAACAATGTCAGTTAAATTTGACTTTGCATTTCGAATGCTCGTGGTGTTGAACACAACTTCTATAGTACCATTTGCCATTTCTGAGGTGGTTTGGTAAAAGTCTGAAATAGCCTTTGTCACTCCAATGGCTATGCTAGTTTCGGTATCGTTTGTATCCGTTGCATTGGCAATACCGCTGTCTTTCATGGCAGATCTGTAATCAACGGTACATAGTGGGGTGTTCCAGGCGTTGTTGCAATGTGACCAGGGTAATACGTCGGTAAATGAGGCAAAGAGGTAGTAGAACGCCCACGACAAAATGACGTTGTAGTCGCAGTTCAGTAGGAAAACTATTATGGCGCTGGCATATCCAATGCCTTGGAGAAAGAGAGTGAATCAAAATTTCTTTGTGGTAAAAACGGAGAAACTTTTTAAAATTTAAGTAAATGTGAAGGAAATACTTTAAGTTTATGTAACGAACAAATACCATGATAAATTTATTATCCATTGTTTTCATTATCTTTGTAAAAGTTCTGCATTCCTACATATAACCATTTATTCATGTACAACAATGAAGATCCATTACCTCTGACCATGCATTGATCAAGTGTGTTGTTGTTGCTGTCGTTACCGCTGCTGATGACGATGATCATACATTTGAAAATAAGTTTCTATTGAGAACGGGTATCAACATTTTCATATAAATGTAAATGTTACAAATGTTCCTCCACCTATCATAGTTATCGACTAAACATAACAGTGAAGAAGTTACCTTGAAAAAGCGGGCATATCTTCCAGGTGCCAATACCGCCTTCAGACATAAACTGGCCAAGCGACACTTCCAGGAAGAAAACAGGCATACCGCCGATAATGACAGATACAAAATACGGAATTAGAAAAGCACCTGGAAAAAGTAAACAACAGCAGAATTATCTTCGTTCTGACGCAAACCATAGCTTCTCAACACGTCTTTTACAACCGACTGTTACAATTTATTTATGATGATAAACATCTATAATCTAATTCAGACATAACATACATTTTGGCAATCTTGCAAGAAATTTGGCAGAATCAATGTTTCGTTGATATTTCTTGGCTTATTTTGATTATACTAGCAGTACTTTCTCAATGCCACAACCACTTTCTAATTTTTCTCATCGATAGGGTTTCGTCTGAAAGACCAGTCTTAAAACTCCTTAACTCCTTTCTAACATAAGGTCTCACCGGACAGTTGTTTTGCCAAATTTTCATCCGACAATGACCTATTGCAGAAAAATGATCATAATTTTACAATAAAGATACAAATAAAAACTAACTAATGATTTTTGTTGAAAGGATGCTTGTAAGATTCTGACTAAGGTATTAAGGTTAATTCCTTATGCAACTGGTGGTTTTGATACTGAACCTATACTACCACCAACCCCTCTTTTTTACATTCATTTTTGACAGAAAAGAGCTATTTTCAACCTGTTCCTGTGAGAAGCAGGCTCACAGAGTCAGTATGTACCTTATTGATCTTGAAAGTTCACTAGTACTATAACAAATTAACATACTTTTCATCACCCCTCAACCATGTAGATTTTTAGATATTTACCTCTGAAGCAGACACATGTAAATACGTAAGCCAAGTCGGATGCACATTTGCAGACTAAGTTACGCATTTGATCTCCAGTGCTGGTCTAACTGTGACAGGCAGTCACCAACAAGGCAACCCATTTACAAGCCTAACTCAAAGTAAATGTAAACCACATTACAGATTTAGCTTATGTGTGAGTTTATAAATGCTAGGGTTGTGATAATCAGGCTCATGCCTTCTACCTTAAAAATTAGGGGGGTGTCAAAATACGAAACTATCCAGTGAGACCTAAGATACGTGTTGATATCAGAGTAAGGTAAAGACCGCGTGAGGCAATTTGTAGCTGGAGATAATTGAATTTTTGTGCTTTTTATATCGAATTTTGTTTATCTTATCTTGTTTGTTGTTTTTTTTTCGATGACTGTTCAGCTGTGGATAAAATGAATAAGATAGAAATGATCCTAGTATAAAGTTATTTTTTCACTTTTTCTTTAAATTCAGTAAGATTCCACAGTCAGTCAAATAATAGTAAAGTTTCGTAAAAGTATGCTTATAAAAAAACGAGAAACATGTCACATAAGAAGAGAGTAAGAATCAATTACAAGCTGAAAGCTTAAAACGGTTCACATTGTTCAAAACAAGTCTGAGGTATGCTATTTAAAGACAAATACACCTTATCGAAATTCTTTCTCAAGGCTTGTGAAAAGAAAATGGCAGGGCACTTTATTGACAAGACAAATCGTCAGCAGTCACTTTATTCACAAGATAAATGGTCAATAGTGACTTTACTAATTATTTGTGAGATATCAATCAGAAAATTATTGAAGAGCATAGTCAAAATGCAAAATCTCTTTACTTTTCCCGTCGCTTTGTTTTGTTTTCCATCTTATTATTTAGAATATTTGTGAACATTCGTCCAAAATCGCGTATTCATTGTAAAGCATATGTATACACGCACCTCCCCCGTTCCTATAGCAAAGGAATGGAAACCGCCAGACATTTCCGAGCCCCACGGAGAAGCCAATACATGCCAAAAGAAAGTCTATCTTTCGGGCCCAGATCTCCCGCTGTCTGATCTTAGGCTTTAGTTTATTGCTGAAAACTCTACTGAGATCTGTGACAGTTTCCGAATTGGACAAAGGCTCATGTTCTGCACTTTTCCAGTGTTCATTGCCATCCGTCAGATCACTGTCTGGAATGTTCACCGACATTACTGAAAGAGAAATTCATTAACTAGGACGTTATAATCTGTCTCAGCATCCCATCCCATAAGTGAAGCTTACCCGTCACCATTCTGACCTTTCCCTTCTCTGCTTTTGGAAGCCCATGCTGTTCTTGTGGTTTCGTTTTTAATGGCACTTTTTATACGTCATTGGCTAAATCATATTGAGGAAATGGTAACTGAACGCCTTTACAAAAGACAAACTGAGGCAGCTCACACGAACTGGCCTAGGCAGGTATCGAACCCACAACTCTTATATTACAAATTCAACGTCTATCCACTTATCTACCTCGGCTCCCGAAGTCCAACATATCTTAAAAAACTGCTGCGAAAAAAATATGTCCAACTGACTAAAAGTTCAACTCGAAATTCGGACTTTTTTCCTAATCTCCTTTCCCACCTAATACGTCCCCATTTTAATAGCCCATACTATCACTTTTCGAAGACTTAGAAAAACGAAGTACAACTAATGTAGACTTTTGTCTGGTGACAATGTAACGCCGACGTAACAGTGTCAATCCACTCTAGCTGACAGACCTCATACACAACACTAAGCATCTGTAATAAATAAAATATTTAATTATTTTTTTGAAAGATATAAAACAAACCATTTTAAAGCTTTCATTGATATCTTTGATGAACCACATGCAAAATTTAAGACAATAACAAAATATGCGAAGAAAGCATATTTTTTAAAAAACAAGACAAAACAAGTTTAAAAAATATGTTACAAAATATTGTAAAGTTAATCGGTTTAAATTATGAACCGTATGATACTACCTGGGAAGCTTTCCTCTGTGCAACAAGATGAAAATTAACCAATATGTCATAAATAAATTCTCGATGTTTGATTATCGCACCAGTGCTTACCGTATGTAACTAAAATTTTACAAGCGGAAGATATGCATTACGTAAGAAAAAATTTTGTGCAAGCAGCGTGTTTTTCCCTCGTGTTCTAAGTTTGAAGTGATATATTGTACACAGAGAGAGAGAGAGAGAGAGAGAGAGAGAGAGAGAGAGAGAGAGAGAGAGAGAGAGAGAGAGAGAGAGAGAGAGAGAGAGAGAGAGAGAGATTTTCCATTTGCGAGGAGTAGCAATACCCATGGTCAAAATAACCGCTATGCAGCTATACTGAATGTCAGATCGGCACCATTTTCATTTAGAATCAACAAGACACAATAAGACGTCTACTGGTGAAAACTCCACGTTAATGTGAGTAACAAAAACAAAATTTATCGATGGCCGCTGTGTGATGGCCATATTGGAGATCAAACTAGCATATTTTCATTGAGGACTGGCTAGACATAAAACATACGTCTTCAATGACTATGACCCTCTTTTCAGGAGGTGTAGCAATAACAAGATTTTTTATGGTTGCAACAATAACGATCATATTGGATGTCTCACTGTGAAAATTTTCATATCAGATCAACTAGATAGCATAATAAGTATTTTAGACAAACCCCATTTGAAATGAAGATTGATTTAAAGTACCAATAAAAAAATTTGAACATGGCGAAAATTTTTAACGAAGATCAACATTTTTATTTAGGGCCAACTAAACATGAGAAGTTTTTAGCTGCAAACCTAACAAGACTTTGGAGATAACTGCTACGTTAACCGTACTGGATAATAAATCATCACCATTTTCATTAGGACCAACTAGACAGCATACGATATCTTTCAAAGAAAACCCTATGTTGATATGGCGATCAATTAACAAATTACGATCACAAGAATTTAAAAACTGGGCTCGGGGATTTTGGAAGTTAGAACTATGCATTTTCTTTCAGAGCTAACAAGATCACGTTCTCTTGGTCCAAAACCAGTAGAGCCAAATAAAAACAATCATTTAACCATTACTCCACAAATGAAATCTAGAAATATATTAAAGTTTAGATATATATATATATTAAGTTTGAAATATTTTCAGATTTAATTCTACATAACTGATACTAACACAATAAAGAAGCACAAATCATTTCAAGAAAATAAAGAAACGTATCATTTCAAGATAACTTTATGTTGGAAATTTAGAAAGTTTTTCACTTTGTTATGACTCAAGTCTTAAATAAACTAAGTAACTGTGAAAAAACGAAACACCAACAAGTTTTGTAAAATTTAACAAATAAATTATTTCCCAAGAAAACAGTCAATTTAAAAAAGACATAAACAGTCTTGTTAATTAACTTCCAAATAGTGCTAAATGTTTAATCACAAATACAAACGTATAATGTTCCTGTTTACCAGTAGTGCTATAAGTAAAATACAAACTTAAATGTGTTGATGTGCCAAAAGATACCGAATTTCATAATGTACCAGCAGCACTGATGTATCACAATGATATAATCCAAAATGTCCTTAACTAAATTCACAATAATTCAAATGTAGCAGTTTAGTAATACAGTCAAAAATCACTTTGTAATCCCAACAAATAATTTAAATAAATAAGTTATCTCCAATTAAAGATGAACATATGTAAAGGACTGATTTCACTACGGATGTTAGATAGGAATGATTAATTATGATGAAGACAAATTGATATACCTCTCTATCTGACCTACATTGTCATAATCATTTTCTAAAAACTGCTCTGTCATGTTAATATAATTTTCCATCAAAATTTGTAAACAATGTCATGTCTGCTTACTTAAGCGTTTGCAAGCTACTTGGGAAAGGACATGAAGGCTATGTTTTTCCGATAAGATTATCAATGATCTGAATTTTTAAAAAAAAACAGTAAATATGTTTATCTCCAAGTAATAATAATCTCAAAATATAATATAATCCTACCCTCAATTATGGGCAAAGGTAAAAAACCTGTAGAAATTAAATATATGTAACAACTTTCAAGATAATTTTCTTTTAATAGATGAAATAATGGCAGCTTTCTTTCAGCAAAAGAAAGTAAAGAAAAAGTAGTAAAATTTACATATTAAACTGTGTAAAAATATATTTCAAATAACGGCGTGCATTTCGACTTAAGAAGATCCTTAACTATGGACAATGTCTTCACTTTCCTTCAACATAGTCCAGAATTTGTGGCAAAATAATGCAAACTTATTATACTAAAAGCACCGCAGTATTTCCAAAGAATACGTACAATCGACTTGTGGATTAAAACTGCTAACGTTTGAGAAAAAAATTGCAAACGTTTACATGACTAATCGATATTGAGTCCTAGTTTCCTCTGACCCTTGACGCCCCATTTTTTGATATTTGGTTTTTTTATGTTGGGATGTAGGGTCAGAGTCCATTCCCTATCAAAAGTTGGAATTCGCCGACCCCATTTAGTGTCAGCATAGGGTACTCGCCTACTATCAGGCCTAGCAAACTTGAATGGCCTTACATTGACCAATACTTAGATTAAAATCGATATGGAAATCATTTATCTTCTCAGAAATTACAAGCACAACACCGATTTTGTTTTTGATCAGTTGGTAGACGAGACAAAACTACAGCGTTGATGAATTTTGACCTCGTTCGCTCCATTTTCATTGCTAGTCACATGACTAACCAAATCTCGCGGTCAATATGCATAAACGTCACAGGTCAAATAGTCACGTGATAACAAAAACCGCGTCTTCCCATATCCCGCGGGGAGGACGGCAAATGTGTTACTTCCATTTATTAAAGATTTTATTACCTCATACTTTAGTTCTTTAATATTAAAATGGTATTCCTTTTCTTAAATTATCTCATTGGCAAGAGCTTCCATGTATTCGTCTTTACCTGCCATGTTGCAAATAGGTTTATGCACCAAACCTTTCATTTCAGCATTGCATAAAGAAGGCAAAAGCTCGAAAATATTGAATGAAAGTCACATAATGTCAACAAAAACAAGAAAAAAACACGTAGTATTCAACACATTAAATGAGATGACAGCAGCCCGAAACATGTTGCTATCGCATCTTCCTAGAAAGAGGCTGACTGATCAAGCTGGAACTACATGTCAACGCGCTTTTGTTGATATCGCGTGACTATTTGACTATTTGGAATGAATAAGTATTTGCTTGAACTTCCTCATATACGCATCATATAAAGACTGTCACATGAGTTAAGACACTTATTTATTTTCCAACATAAATTTCCTTCAATTTCGTAAACAGTCAGATCTATTTACTTAATACGAGCAAACAACCTTAAATGCAAATCAGGAAGACCACAGTTTTTCCAAGCAAAAAGCCAATGTCCTGAACTCAAATCCAAGTAAACATGATGTTTTAAAATGATCATTATCGTGAAGCATATTCTACAATAAACAAACATGGACAAAAGTTAAACACACAATCTTGATATATATTATAGGAGCAAAGGCCTGCAGCTGATTCGACAATCCACCGCAGCAATTGTGCCATACAATGTTGATTTGCTATTGTTAAGAAACATTAGTCTAAATGACTCAATGGTTCGGTACCATTATGTATGGATAAAGTATTTTCCCCCAAATGGTGTACTGAGAAAACAATTACAAAGGAAAAGATAAAACTACGATGCTTGCCGTGGATGTCTCTTAGATTCCGTCCAATATAACGCAAGTAGCTGCACAAGTCCCATGCATATCTTGTTTTTAAACTGTTCTCATATGTGATGGAGCAAGTGAGCCGCTAGTGTGATATCATGGCTATGATTCGGTTGATGTGTTTACTGAATCACCTGTTTTTACAGTGAAAAATATTTGACAACAGTTCTCCTCGCACAGTGACATGATTATAAAAAAGGAACTTACATTATTGTGAATTCAATCCCACGTAATCCTAAAAGTTCTATCACAACTCCGAAAGTATAGTGTAATGAATGAATTACATGTCTTGAATGTGCTGATGTACCAACAACCCTTGAATGAGCTGATGTGTCAGTAGTCTTGATATGTCTTGATGTGTCAGTAGTCTTGATATATCATAATGATATACATAAGAATGACCTTGAATGGATTCACATCAATCCAAATGTTTTAGTCCATAATGTGATATCATGCCCAGAACTCCGTTCAGGTATTTACTGAATCACCAGAATTATCGTTATCGTGATAACATTCGTTAATTGGCTAACGACCGTATCTCTGATGGTCACTGTGACATCGTCGGCTTTGAAACCTCGAAGTTCGCGATCACTGTCACATCACTAACGCGTACAGAGAAGCTGCACCATGGGCATGCAATCAACTGCTGAGAATTTAACCAAGTAAAACAAATATTTCGGTCGTTCTTCATAACATACGCGGGTATAATAGCCACTTCATAATGAAACTTATCTCAGCAGAATCGAATGCTACCATAAGCGGCATCCCAAACAATATGCAAAATACATGACGTTCGGACTGAGACGACTGCAATTTAATGACTCGCTGAGGCCTGCAAGTAAAATTGTTATAAGTTGGATAAAGTTGTTTTTTCAAAAGTTTGTTGAGCCTGCACATCTGACAACACTGAAATTTTTTTAAAACTCTGACGGCGTAAATATCGATAACAGCATCCTGAATACTTTGGAAATCAAGATGACGGAATAAGCCAGATGCTACGTCTGCCCATTGCTGATTGCATGACAGCAGATCCTCAACAGCTTGTGGACATCTTGGAAACACTCGTGGTTGTCGGATTGCCTTGGCGACAACGCAAAATATGTGTTACTGATAATAAATTTGACACTTAAAAGGAAAAAAGATTGAGTGAAAACTAGCATGCTACAATCATTTCAAATTACGTATATCATACTAAAACAAAATGAAAATGGTAGCTCATGGTTGACTGTCACAATGTAGACATTATTATTTGTCAGTTTCATGTACTCAGATGAAATTCATAGGTATATTTGAATACCAGTGCAAGCCTTCATAACAGTATCATAATTATTTCCAGATTAATACACGTATAGCACCACACCAATTATGTTCCATCTATTCAGATATTTATATGTTCTCGACAAAATTGCATAAAATAGAAATCAGCATGTATATATTTATATTTAGATATGATCTATCTGCTTTAAGTTAATATATAAATTTTAATAGAATTTATTGAAAGTGTGTGAGAATTTTAAATAATCTTCCAGCGTTTTACTGAATCCCCATGTTACATCTGTTATCAATAACTATTCTACTAAAATAAAATAACAATATATCCCTTATCTGATACCTTTTTCAAAAATTATCATGGCAGGTACTATGGGGGGGGGTCTCGCCACATCAAAAGCTTTTGTTCTTGTCTCCTTTTTGATGCGGTGAATCTCTCTCTCTCTCTCTCTCTCTCTCTCTCTCTCTCTCTCTCTCTCTCTCTCTCTCTCTCTCTCTCTCTCTCTCTCTCTCTCTCTCTCTCTCGGCATATAAAGAATTCTCTACTTAATTAATCTCCTCGAGCACATTGAAACCTGTACTGCAAAATAAGGTCCTAAGCTTCACAGCTGCGTGTTCTCATCTCGGCCGAATATGGTCACTTTTTAAACTAAGGGACAGGTTACACCTTATCAAATTTTTGTATATATTTTTGTATTTCATGTAGAATTGGTACATATAAATCTAGTCAGTCCATAATCACGAAATTTCGTAGAATCGAAAAAAAATACCAAAAAAAAATTCATTCCTGATCAAATAGAAAAGTTGTTACAATGCGCATTCGCGAATTCATTCACAATATGACTCCAAATAAAATTTTAAGTAGACCAAAACGCCATTTTCTTTCGAAAGTTATGTCTAGCGCGCGACCAAGTTCAAATTTATTTGGGAGGAGTTATATGCGTATTAATAATGTTGTTGTGTAATGATGAATCTGCACTTGTATGTATTTAGTTTGGAATACGCCATAAATTCAGTTACTTTGTTTCTTGTGGTGTATTTTTGTTTATATAGTTAAGCCTTAATAAGAATAAGAAAATTAATATAAAATACAAAAGGTTACAGCATTTGTCATGCAGTATTTCCATCCGAAAAACTTTTCCCATACAGATGCAGTAACCTATAGTTTTTAATCTATATTAGTATTAAATTTTTTTAAAAAATTGAATTTCTCATCAGTAAATGCTCTAACGTGGCCACATTGGCATACAACATTAATCTACTCCACCCACCTGACAGTTTGTACCATCTTTTACGATCTACTTAAGTCATACATCATTTAATTCATCAGCTTATAATTTCTAACCGGATCGTCGCCATGTGGTCTGACAATATGATCTTCCTCGGTAGTAACGTTACGGCGACATTGGCAAAATAGCGACTGCAATACGACGACGGTTTTGTTCATCCTCGACCATGCGTACAATTTAGGCTTGCCGGGCTCAGGGAGTAATTTTAATATAATCGTGCAGCAACCTGTTTTTTTTTTACGAAAATGTCTAACAGTCTGACGCAGTTCGGCTAAAATACTCAAATGATGTAAGTATGATAGCTCCGCTTGTGCCTCGTCGTATTTATATATTACGCTTTCGCAATTGTTTCAGTTGTTACATTTCGTTGATCGGGGCAACAAGTAGTTGCACAACCTGTTGTGGTTGACGCAAGCAAACCAGGTGTGGTCCTACTAAATAAACTGTTTTTTTTTTTTCTCCACACGGCTAGGTATTCGTTATCTCACGCTCTGGAGCGAATTATCTTAGTTTGATGGCACAAAGCATGCTTACATATAATTGAGAAATTTTGTATCGTTGTTTTTGCCTTAGCAGGATCCGAAGCTAGTCGCTTCAATTGGGCTATCATTTCATTCTCGTGTCCTTTTTCCCCGACAGGCCTGTTTCACTAAAGTGAGTAAGCTATGCGTAATGTACGTCTGGTGTAGTTGTTAATGTCGGGTGTAACGCCATTTTTTCTGCACAATATTTGCTATACCATGCGGCCAGCATAAATGGTGGTGGAGGAACTCAGGATGACCCTGGAAAGAACCAATGACCCAGGAGAAGCTCCTGGCAAGCTTTATCACGTACCCACATTGGCCGAGCCCGAGATTCGAACCCACCCAGACAGAAGAGACAGCAGTGATCCATAATGGTGCACGCTTTAGGCCACTCGGGGTCCCTACGTCTGGCTTAAGTTAAGCAAACTATCTTGCGTAAGCAAAATTTCCCCCGTTTCAATAATCTTCCGTAAAACAACGCGTTAACGTAAATACTAGCTGCCGTAAGCAAGGCAAAACTGGCGGCTTTTATCATCCTCGGACTTGATCAAATCCAGATGCCATTCGAAATTTGCGACGCCAGCGTGTGTTCCGGGACAGAACACAGGTCCTAGATACTTTGGAAGACGCAATTTTAATATCAATAAATTGCTTTCCAAGAAACATTATTCTGCAACTGACAGATTTGGTGAGATACTATAAAGAGACCAATGTTGAAATTTCAGCCGTTACCCACACACATTCAGGTTTTTATTTTGCCTCGTCCATTCATATTTAAATATGCCACTCGAATACGCTGCTATAGATAGAAATTACAGGCTCAATTAGAATTTACTAGCTGACGGGGTTCAGGGAGTATTTTGGGTGATTAAGAATCTCATTATGCAGTGTGTGTGTGTGTGTGTGTGTGTGTGTGTGTGTGTGTGTGTGTGTGTGTGAAATAAGAACAGAACTTAAAACTATATAAGCCACCATTAGTAACATACAAAATAATATTCCACATTTCTGTTTAATTAGCATTTATTTTAACGTTGTATACTGTACATTTTATGAAAAGCGTCACTAATCTCAGGTTGGCATTTCAGTAATGGGTGATACGTTTTAGAATTTAATTCTACATACCTTTAATTGGCAAGCATTCACCTCGTTTGGATTCTTGTACATCCATATTCTTTTGGAAGGTCGTTATTTAGACGCCCAGAGAAGAGCAATCATACAAATCAATGTTAAAGTACGCAATTTTGGACGAAAGGTGTGATCCAGTACACTGCGGATTGAATGTAATGTGCTGTCGTGTCACAGTGATAGCTACAGATAAAATAAACAAATTCATACTACCCTATATTATCACGATTCTGCCTGACCTACTCTTTTCTTGACTCAAATTGTGTAAATGGCAAGCATTAGTAAACGACCACAGGGATCGATAATTTTCATCTACAAGTTTCTTGATGACTGTTAAGGTACAGAACATTTAATAATCAGGATTGACTAGACTTTGGTCAAAGAAAATTAGTGTAAAACTTTAAACGAACAATTTATTTTAATTTTAAATGAGAAACCGCGCATCCATGACCCGTGTGACTTTTTTTACTTAAGTCTTTACAGCTATGCGTCTTGAGACCGTCAAGAAAGTATTGCCTTCATTCCATATATATATATATATATATATATATATATATATATATATATATATATATATATATATATATATATATGTATATGTATGTATGTATGTATGTATGTATGTATGTATGTATGTGTGTATATATATATATATATATATATATATATATATATATATATATATATATTAAAGATGTCTCTCCCCCCCAAAAAATCACCAACCTCAATATTTTGTCGCCAACTTTCAAAAAAATGTTGCCATTTAATACTATACTTTCCGTCTCTCTCTCTCTCGACACCTTCGGGACAAACGTAATATGTCCACGTAAGCGGGTGTTTAGATAAGGTGGGGTGTGTGAAAATAAATTTAATTTTCGCATACAAGTGAAATCTTTATGAGATTAGAATTTACACGATGAGAATAAAAAAAATGGAAATTTTGATTAAGTGAAGACTAGTCTGAAAAACATTTGCCTACTGACGACTTAAGTTTGTTACAAACTTTATGTAGAGCAATCCACAACGTACTATTCATGCATATTAAAAATGCATGAATTCGAGTATTCAATCATATGTTAGAAAATTAATGCACCAGTCAAATCCCCATAGAAAACAACCCAAACATATGTATATAAAACGGTAGTCCTCGTTTGATCGATATTCCATTGTCAACCAAACTTTTTTCGAAACATTAACTCTGATATTTATTATCCTTATAGCACGTAACTGTATAGTTGATTATATGCTACAAGTAGGTATACTTAAATTGGCTTAGATTCAGGGTCAGATAGAGACAACAACCATGATGCCGAGACTACCAAGGAAAAGAGGCTATTCATAGGGAAACGAAAACGTGAACAACTTAGAAAGTTTTAACATTCTTCTGAGATGTCCCACCTTCATTTAACTAGACAGCCAGATACATATTAGTTTAAAATATTGGAACTTTAATTAGAGTTTTAAAGCATCATTGGTAGCGATCGGAAATGTGAAATGTTTTGTGTTGCAAACAGGAAACTTTTAATGGCACAAAATATGTTACAATCGCTGTGAAAAATGAAACAAAGGTTATATTTTAGTTTATTACCGAGTTTCTGCACAACTATTTTGCCTGATACATTCATAATGCAAATGGTGCGAACGAGGTCAAAATTCATCAACGCTGTAGTTTCGTCTCATCTGACAATGGATTAAAGACAAAATCGGTGTTATGCTTGTAATTTCGGAAAAGATAAATGATTTCCCTATCGATTAAATGTATCTATGGGTCAATGTAAGGTCATTTAAGTTTGCCAGGCCAGATAGTAGGCGAGTACCTTATACCGACACCAATTGGTGTCTGCGAATTCCAACTTTTTGATAGGGAATGGACTCTGACCCTACACTCCAACATAAAAAAATCCAAATATCAAAAATGGGGTGTCAAGGGTCAAATAAAACTAGGAATAGTTAACCTATTATATTACTTTTTCTAAAATCTAAGTTTAATCACCAGTAAGCCTGATTTAATCTACATTTTGTTTTTAAAGTGTATATTACATTATACTAAAAAAAAGAATTACATAATTAAAAAAAACCGTTTAAACCAGTTAAATGTTATAATTATCCATTATTTCATCTGTGATAACAATATTAATATAAGTCGTCCACGAGAGAATTGCAGATAAAAATGGACCGAAGAAGCAGGTCATAATTTTTTTTGTTCTGACATTAATTTTGAAGAAGCGTTCCACACTCGTAATTATTGTGACGTCATATTTCTTCAAACCCCTTCTCCGTCGTCACACTTCGTCACATAATTTTGACCCCCGACCCCTTCGCTGCTTGACGTCAAATATGAACGACCCCTACATGTTCCTTCGTGTTTTTACAAATCATATTCGTGTTCAATTGATTAAACGTCACACTACTTTATTATAACAAAATAATTAAACTTACAAAAAGGCATTAAAAATAATTTTTTTGATGTTGTTCTACTAAACATTTCAAAGCTATCGATGTGTGTGAAGCCCCTGAGAGAGAGAGAGAGAGAGAGAGAGAGAGAGAGAGAGAGAGAGAGAGAGAGAGAGAGAGAGAGAGAGAGAGAGAGAGAGAGAGACTGGAGCGAGACTGTCGGTATAGTCCGAGTCGACGTACAGACGATGTGGTAGCGAAGTAGTCGGGGAGGAACAGAAAGATGAGTAAGGGGAAGCAACCCTGAGAGAATAAGACAGACGAAAAGAATCAGGAGATGAGTCAAAACCAATGACAGGGTGAAACTCTCACACTATAACTCAAAGGTTTAAAGGCTCGAGCGAAAGGGGGGTGTGGCATTGTGAAGTTCGAGTGATAGAATATATTTTTGTCAATTAAATTATTGTTATTTAATTTCAACCTTTGAATTTTATTATTTAATTGTCGGCATTGCTGACTGAGGGCTCAGAGTATATACCAACATTCACTAACTTCTGAACCATAATTGAGTCTGGGTGGGTACCACATCTAAATAAATTTTGGGAACACACCACCCCAACTTCTTACAAACCATACAAGGGTATAACGATCCCCGTCACAGTGGGCGCTTCGTCCTGGATCTGAATTAGACATAAAGTATTATTTATTAGGAAGTAGTAGTGAAAAATTGAGAAATTTTATCCTGTGTATTTTGAATTTGATGATTTTAAAATTGTGTATGTTATATTTTTGATATCTGCATGTGTGGTATATTTCATTTACTTGCAGTAATTGTGAAGCAAATATCGAGCAAAATATCTTACATGACCGAAGACAGTCATTATCATCAGGTGAGAATTTGAAAAGAAACTTGTATCATATATCATTTGTTTAGTGAGTCGAGACAAGGTATCACTTACAGTTAGTATATTCATAAAATGACTACCGAAAGACAGATGGCTAAAGGGCATCACTCTGGGCATGGAAGATCTAAGTAACAAGGAAGATCGCCTAGCATCATAGGAGAAATTCAGAGAATGGAGGGCCGAAAAAGCAGCCGAAAGGGAGCGGGAGCTGGCCAAGAAATCAGCGGACAGAGGCCCAGAAAGAGCTGAAGTTGGCCAGAATCTCATCAGATAGAGAGGCCCACGAGAAGTTGGCCAGGCTAGCCAACACCGCGAAAGAAAGAGAGCTCGCTCACGCTCTCGAAATGGAGAAATTAAGGATAGAAGCTAGGACCGCCGATAGGGACGACTCCAGTACGACCGATTGTCGACCATCGAATAGAACACATAAGCATGCCGCAATTAACGACAAGTAAGAGTCCATTGACAGCTTATTTGAGCAATTCGAGAAACTCGCGTGCGTTCATAAAATTCTCTAGTAACATTGAACGATGTCTTAGCCTTTTTGCAGGGTGCAGCTCTCCAAGTTTACCATAACTTATCAGCAGACAATGTTAACGACTACAACGCTCTCAAGAAGGCCCTTCTTTGCCACTATAGATTGACTGCCGAAACTTACCATTAACTAAGATAACGGAAACACACCCTCAATTCCACACTCGAGTTCGGGGATTATTTGAGAAGTGGATGAATATGGCAGAAGTAGAACGATCATACGACGGGTTACGCGAGGTTATACTAAAGGAGCATGTCATGAGTACTTACCGTCGCGAGTTGACAGTATTCTTAGCGGAAAAAAGAGCACAAGACGCTAGAAGAGATCGCTAATATGGCGGAGAGATACAAGCATGCGCACTCAAAGAGTCGAGGTTCCAGGGGTACTGACCGTCCGCGACGCACTGAGTCGCGCCGGGTGGTTGAGAGAGAACCGGCTGTCCGTAACCATCAGGGGAACAGAAAGGTCGGAGGTGGATCTACAGGTAAGAATGCCGCCAATAGATCTGGACGAACCTCAACTATCAAATATGACGGGACGGCGGGAGCCGCCGTCGTGCTACAACTGCAAGTGCCCTGTGAATTTTGCAAGGGGCTGTCACAAGGGTAAGAATACCCAGGTGAATGCTGTTGCTCGAAATAAGTGAGATACAGAAGCCAGCTGTAGTACAGCGAACCTCATGTCTGCAACTGTCAACGGAGAAGGTGTCACTCTCTTATACGACACGGGGTGTAGCGTTCCCGCCCTTGTCGAAAAGTACAGGGGAGGTAATTCAGGTTCAGTAAGCATACAGTGCGCGTGACTCGTTGCCAGTGGCTGTCATTGAACTCGATTCACCATACGTGAGGGGGAAAATTGAAGCTGCGTGCTTGGATGGGCTATCACATGACGTCATACTGGGATGCCGTTACGTGTTACCACAATCAAACCTCGAAACCTGCACACCGAAGCCGGTGAGTGCGGTAGAAACCAAATCACAGAGTCGGCAAAAGAAACCGAAGCCGATGCAAGTTAAGTCAACACCATTCAGTAAAATACTTCCGGCAGAGTTGAGAAAACTTCAGCAGGATGACAATTCTGGTGCAGTTGCATAAACACGCTGCAGAGGAAACGGGGAAAGAAACTCAGAATGGCGCGATGAAGTTCGTGTACATGATGGAAATGTTGTATCGCCACGCCAAGAAGGGGAACGAACTCTTCAAGCAAGTCGTCGTGCCCAAGGAAAAGCGAGTTGAAGTATTGTAACTCGCCCATGAAAGTATCATGAGAGGACACATGGGAATTGCTAAGACTCGTGACCGTCTTGTTAAGGAGTTCTACTGGCCAGGGGTTCAGGGAGACGTTAAGCGGTTCTGTCACTCATGTCACAAGTGTCAACGAATGGCACCGAAAAAGGATCATGGACACATCCCCTTAGGGAGTTCACCCATTATCGATGAACCATTTCGACGCGTCGCGATGGATCTCATCGGACTGATAAAACCCGCATCGTCACAAGGGAATCGATATATTGTAACAGTTGTAGATTACGCTACACGCATATCTGGATGCCATCGGATTATGTAATATTGATTCGAAAACGGTCGCAGAGACACTGCTTGGAATTTGGTCGAGAATCTGAGTGCCCGAAGAGATCCTGACCGACCAAGGAACACAGTTCGTGCGTCGCTTGATAGGTGAGGTGAACCAACTGATGTCAATTAAGCACCTCACGATTACACCTTATCACCATCAATATAACAGACTGGTCGAGCGGTTTAATGGCACTCTGAAAAACACGCTTAAGAAACTGTGTGAAGGCTGTCCCAAAGACTGGGATCGGTGTATTCCTGCCATGCTTTTCGCATATCGGCAAGTACCACAAGCGAGTTTATGGTTTTCTCCCTTTGAACACCTGTATGTGAGGACAGTACGAGGACCCATCACCGTACTGAGCCAGTTGTGGACGGAAGAACACGCTGTCGACGATTTCGTTCCTAACAGAACGTCGCGGATTTGCGAAACAAACTGAAAGACGTTTGTACCCTCGCACAAAACCTCGAGCGAGCGAGGTCGAGACAGGCAAAGTACTACAACAAGCGCGCGAAACCACACCAGCAAGAAGCAGAGGACAATGTGCTGTCGCTATTGCCCCAAGAACACAAGTTACAAGTTTCTTGGAAGGAACCGTACGTCGTAACCGAGAATGTTGGGATTCAAACCTATCAGATACCAAATAAGGAAAAGCTGTACCATGTAAATCTCCTTAAGAAATACAGAGAACGAGAGACCTCCAGCGATTTTGTCGTCGCCACGATTGTCAACGAAGATGCCGAAGGCGATACGGAAGGTGCGAACACTGTTCCGAGCTGTCCGTTAGCGAGGGCTGAGACACCCTCGGACTTGGAGTGTGGCCCCATGTTGACTGCGGATCAGCGTAAACAGGTAGAGACGTTGCTGGCAGGGTATTCCGATGTGCTTTCGGAATTACCCGGGAGAACGTCATTTGTCTAGTTCGGGTTGAAGCTAGTGGACGACCGGCCCGTGCAGCGGAAACCCTACCCGTTTGCCCCACGCGTAACGACAAGAGGTAATATAATAGATCAAGCAGATGATTGCTCTAGGAGCAATCGAACCCGCCGATTCTCCTTAGAGCGCTTCTGTAACCTTGATGCAGAATAAGGATGGCACCCATCACTTCTTTGTCGATTACCTGAAGCTGAATCATGTGATATAATTTCAAGTTGAAATGCTACCTGACCCCGAACATATATTCGCCTCTGTCTCAAAAGCGAAATATTTTTCGAAGTTGGATTTGTCCAAGGGATATTGGCAAAGTCCGGTAAGGGAAGAGGATAGGGCAAAACTCACCTTTGCTACCAGTGGTAAGTCATGCAATTCGGAGTCCAGAATGCACTCATCGTCTTTATTTGAATAATGCTTAAATTGTTGAAACCCTTGCGATACTTCATGGATGATCTCGTGCTAGCCACGGACACGTGGATTGAACACCTAAGTCTACTTGCAGACGTTCTGGGAAGGCTACGTCAAGATGGATTGACGGCTCGCCCTTCCAAATGTCACCTTGACTTCCGGACTTTGGACTATCTGGGAAACACCCTAGTAAAGGCACGCTGTCACCAGAGAGGTCGAAGGTGGAGCAGCTGTGAAATGCTGTACACCCCACCACGGAGAATGAGATGAGGTCATTCCTGTGATTGGCCGGGTATTACCGGAGGTATGTGGCTAATTTCAACGCAATTGTGGTGCCGTTGTCCGACCTGACAAGGAAACGGGCCTCGAGTAAAGTTTTTTGGACGGATGCGTGCAAGCAAGCTTTCCTAACGCTGAAGGATAGAATGAGATCCGATGCTGTCGTCCGTCTCCCGGATCTGTCCAATGACTTCGTGCTGTGCACAGACGCGTGTAACACCAGCTTATTAGTACTCCAGCAAGAGCACGATGGGACGCTTTTCCCGTCGTGTAAGGCAGCCAAAAACTGTCTATTGACCAGAAGAACTACTCCGTATCGAAAAGGAAGTTCCTCAAAATCGTGTTTGGGATATCACGGTTCAAGCAGTAATTTTATGGGAGGAAAGTCATATTGGATTTCCACCACCAACCCCTCGCAAGTCTCGCGCAGGCGAAATCGTGGAATAGACGTTTGATGCGTTGGTCGCTGTTTTTACATCAGTATCAGATGCAGATCAGATACGTGAAAGGAACGGAGAACGTAGGCGCTGATTTCATAAGCCGAAGCGCTGAAATGGCGTAGATCGTGCAGTATATAATTGTATATTGTGCGTGTGTTCGTGTCCGTAGTCAGCGTGTAGCGTTGTTGGTATTTTCTTCTGTTGTTGCGCATAGTAATGTACATTTGTAATCGAAGCAAGTATGGGGAAACAAAATCCCGAATTTCTTCTCAAACGTGGAGGGTGTCACATTCCGCAAGCCTAAGCTGACCGGATATATAAACGAGGAGATAGTTCAACGTGTTTGATTTTTGAACACTCTTCGCCAGCAGTGTTGAGCGATAATGTAATTCACCAGAAACCCAGTTTTCTGAGTCCAACCTGGTCCCTCATACCCATGCGTTATATACATTGATCGGAGATCAAAGGGGATTAACAGACAGACAGAACCTTGACAGTTCAGTTGATTGAGGCAGGCCAACCGCATCCAATCTGAATTCAGCTAGTGGATGGGCCTAAATCTTAGATTTGGAGAACATTAGTAATCGCGCTCAAAATCAGTATGTCTGAGACTGTCAGAAGACACTGTTGTAAGATATACTCTGGAACGCCAATTGTGAAATTGGTGGGAATCGAAGGACAAAGGATTGCGAACAAAGAATGAAAGCTTCAAAGATATATATATATATATATATATATATATATATATATATATATATATATATATATATATATATATATATATATATATATATATATATATATTGCTCGATTCTTGCAAACATTACAGCTCCTTAAATGTAAGTACAGATATTATGTTTTACCCAACTACTAGGATTGTTCAGTAGGTAGAATTACTTTGTAATATTTAATTGATGTGCTTGTTTGAGACATGAATTTGAGTTACTCAGCATTATGTAGATTGCTAGTTCAGCAGCATTTATGTTATAAGTCGTTATATGTTACTTTGTGGTATCCAGCACTTTAGTAATGTGTATGTAGAGTTTGTGCATAGTTGTATTGGAGTTGAGAAATGATTGATGTATGCAAGATTAAAAACAAATATATGTTTGACTATCTCAGAGAAAAGATATTTGCATATTTGTATATTTTGTATGAGTTGTGATGCAAAGATATGCATCTGGTTATTGTGATATTGTCAGTATCTTCGAATCATGAGTATGTACTGATGTGAATCAATTATCGTTGCATGTATACAAGTAATTGATATTGTGCTGTATGATATTGTTATCATGTTGTGTTATTATATTGTATTTTACCATACAAAAATGCATGTGTATCTCGGTGTGAATGCATGTGTGACTGATAAAAACTGATAGCCTTATTTGATAAGTTATATGGGTGGTGTGAGGTGAGCAACTAGGAAAAATAGTTTACAATGTGTTTTAGAGGAAGCTTCTGGGAGACAACTTCCAGTTGGCGGTAGAAGTCCAGAGTCTCTAAGGGAGAGACTGGAGTGAGACTGTCAGAATAGTCCGAGTCGACAAGGAAGTAGAGACTAGAGTGAAATTGTCTGTACAGTCTGAGTCAACAAATTTGAATCAACGAACAGGTAGAGGAAAAGTAGGCTGGGAGGAGTAGAAAAAGTAAGGGGATGCAACCCAGACAGAATTAGACAGACAGAAAGAACCAGGAGATGAGTAAAAACAAAGGACAGAGCGAAACTGTCACACTATAACTCATATGATATAGGCTCAAAGGGTTGAGCGAAAGGGGGGCATTGTGAAGTTCAAGTGATTGAATATTTGATTGTCAATTAAATTGTTTAAACTGTTTAATATCCCACTAAAGTAACTTAGGATTACAAAAGTATTCATCTTGCTTGTTATTCACAAATAGTATCATAATTTTGCATTTATGGTAATATAAATTGTACATACGTATGTGGAAATACTGTATGGTTCTTTTTCTCTATAGGACTCAAAGTACTAATTCTGTTCCCATATTACGTCTATGCAAACACCATGATATTAAAAATTATAAAATTTTAAATTGGTAAATAGTCAATATCAAACCTATATTTATCAGTATAGACACATCCTAGAGTACATGTTCTGTATGGAGACAGCCATATTAGCTGTAGCATTTTTGGATCTGCATGTTTGAAACATCTGCTTTCAAATTTGCACAAAAGAGTCCGATGCTGATTTCAGTGATGCAGTTGCCAAAACTCAAGTCTGTACAAGGACTGAAATTCCATCAATACAACAATGTTTCTGTTTCATTTCATTAAAAGATTTAAAGCTCTCAAAAGATTCTCTTTACTGAATTTTAACTTAAATGATAAATCCCTCCTAGCCAGTCAAACATATATATACTTTATTTTATCATCACCACTTTGCAGACCGGTTCCCATTTTTCCATATAATTAGTACCATGAAGCCTCTAAATAATGTTTTTAAAGGTTTCTGTCGGTAGATTAATTTCAAAATAATTGTAACTAAATTATGTTTTACAATATATTCTATTATTTCTGCCTAAATATTTACTGCATATTCTAATTATGAGATATAATATTTTCAAGAACAACTGTAACTGATTTTCATTAAATAATGTTAAGTGAAATGATTTGTTTATTTTTATTCATATGAATTTTGAGCTTTGCTTCTTGCATTTATAGGTGTATCCACAAAGCAGGAGGGATCCTGCCCTTTCAGCAACAAATGTGTGAAGATTATCACAGCTATCTTCAAACTGAACAAGGCCATTGATAAAAAGTTACCTATAAACTATGATAGTGATAATAAAGTGATATTTGATGGCCTTGGCAATGAAAGTGGAAACATTATCAGATTGATGCTATTAGGATGATTTTGAAACACAGTCTCTTATTTGTGAACAACTTGCAAGGCAACACTTAGTATAATAGTGATACATTTTTCAAAATATTTGATTGGTTATCATTTGTTTTAAGGTATTCAAAAGATGCACATAAACTAGGTTAATAATGATCACTGGAACATAATTTATTAACCTCTACACACAATTACACTTTATAATAAATGTCATTTGCAGAAAGAAAGAACTGAATTTCATGTGACTAATTGTATCTTAAAATATTTTTGGGGACACAGAGAAGTATGATGTTGTGTCATCATACTTTCTTTTTTCAGCTGGTTAATTGTTTCAAGAAAATTAAACATTTTTTTTTAAGAGCACTTATTTTCAGTCTCCATTAGTCTGCTATGGAATGTATAAGTTAGTATGGGTATCTACACATGGAGCTAAATAATTTGATATTGATTGGTACAGTAAATACTGAAGAGAAATAATTTCAAAAGAAAACTAATACCAACATATTAATTCAAGATTATATTAATCGAAACAAATCATAGCACACATTGTATTTATTCTATAATGCTATAAATGATCCTATTTAAAATGCTTATAACATGGATGTTGATATAAAAACGCAAAAATATTATATTTTAAAGCATATATAGATTAAATTGTATTTTATTTTGCTGTTATTGATACAATGATTACTGTATTCACTCTTCTGTAAAGCATACAACTGAAGCCTGTCTAGTACAAATCTTCAAGCAACTTTTAAAAAATGTGGAATCTACCCTTCGACCCATCTGCTATAGACCAGTGTTTTCCTTTATGCACAGTTGTGCATCAGGGATGCACACTGGAAAAAATTGATGCACAGACTTTTTTGCCATGGGTTTTTTAGATGCAAAGGATTTGCAAAATACAATCAGAATTTATTTAATATCCAATGCTTTGCATTAGAGATGTTATCATGTATATTTTGATTATACATAATTAGGGATGGCATCGTGTATACTTCTGGTTTCCTGTTTTGTATGTTCTCTGTGTTCCAAACTGCTATACTGAGCATACAAAGCAGAGAACCAGACTACCATTTGGCAATATTATGACAGAGTAGCTTTCCCTGAACTTGCGAGCTCTCACGCGATTCTATCGAGTTCAGCAAGATGTCATCCAGATGTTTATCCTCAATTCTTGTTGCACTAAAATGTGATTTTGAGATGAAAACAGCATGCACTAAAAATCATTAGCGAAGAAAGCAAAGTGAAAGTATGAATGCTGCTGTATCAATGATATGCCACTTGCATAAATTTTCATCAAACGGAATCTTGGCTAACCTCATTTCTTTAGTATGTAATAGCTTATGGATAATTATCCGTTTCTCGTTGTGATCATCATCATAAACCCATGATGCAGAAAAAGGAGGAGATGCACATTGTTGTCAGGTTTATCATTCAACTTTACATTTCCTTTGTTGATAAGAGATTATATGCATAAACAGATTAAGAGAAAATTGTTTAATGTTTTACTTGTCACCGACAAAACGATACAATTTATCGTGGTTCCATTGTGGAAACTTTTATTTAATGTGGGTAGATGCATCAGCTTTAAAGTGCTTTAATTGCATGTCTTGGTATAAAAACCTATCCTGATCAATGATTACTGCAATAAATTTTACTGTTAATAGTGATTATATATATATATATATATATATATATATATATATATATATATATATATATATATATCACTATTAACATGAACTTTTACTAAGACTTACATTATTTACTATTATAATGTAATTCGACAGTGTTGTGGCTTATTCCAACCTCAAAAATGTGTAATTTCGACCACTATATATGGACCGTACATATACAAGTTTCATTTGTAAAATAAAAAGATTTTTTTGTCTTGACATATTCAAAACTTTTAATTGCTTTTATTCTTTTCAGATAGTGAAATAGCTGATAGAAAGGGATAATGTTACAGAGATAATTGTTGATGTTGTTATGGAGATAGTTGTGAAGAGAATTAATTTTATTTTTATATTGATTTAAACCATAGAACTTTCTATTTATTTGTTTTTAATTAGATACTTATTCCAGTTTTTGTTTTCTTCAAAGTTCTATTCAAACTAATCATAATTCAACATTTTATTTACACATGTTTTTGGTTGGAATTGCCCTCTAATGAAAAATAACCTGGGGCAAATCAGACCACAATACAGAAAATATTGCATGATATTGTTATTTGTCATAAAACTGGTACAGTTTTTGACTTTTCTTTAAAGAAACAAAGCATTATTTTAAAGCTACAATAGCATAATTACTATGTTTTATGAAAGCTACACAAAATCTTGGATAATTGATGCCTGACTTAGGAGTCCTGGAAAAAAAATAAACAAACAAAAAAAAAAAACTAAAGATTCCTAATTCCGCTTATGAACTCGCGCGGAAGCGAGAACACTAGGGCTATTACGTCATTTTGTCATGCGATGTCCTCCTGGAAACATCTTTACTAATTTGTATGCGCACGTGCACAAACAAAAACAAAGAGCACAGCAAGTAATTTGCATATTTTTGTTGGAAACAGCAGAACAACGAACATAACGGTCGGAATTACACGCGTGGTCTGAATATAACCATGTTACCATATATATATATATATATATATATATATATATATATATATATATATATATATATATATATATATATATATATATATATATATACTGGTAAACAAGCGTATTCAATCGAATTTAAAGTAAGCATATGGTCTTTCTGCCAACCATCCTAGGGATCCCTTCCCCACGTGATCATGCCCTATGACATCACGACGAAGTTTAGTACTACTATTAGTACCTTAGTCCTACCTTGTGGACACCACAACAAAACAAGTTGAGGTTACGACATCGTAGCTAGGCGAAGTTCCCTTTATTGTCCGTATATTTATATGTAATTGCAGATGTGTGGCTACCAAACGCTTCTGATAGTTTGCCGCAATTTCGTTTTTTTTAGGCACTAATTTTTCCCTCTCAAATCATCTACTAGACTGTGAATCTACCTCTGCCATTGTTGTCAGTAAGATGTTTTTGTCGTCTGTAACGCTCTTTCCCGCCGGAAGTTTTACTACTTACACTTTTCTTATCTCCTGTCGCTGAAAAGTCGTAGGATTTAAACCTGCTGCAGGTGCGCAAGTTGCGACGATGTATCGGATTGGATTGACGTGCACGTTTGAGATTATTTCTTCCCATAGACTTTTCGGCATTTCTCCAGATAACATAAAATGTTGTTATATAATAGTTTAAAATATCTATTAACTCTTAATGAAATTTGATTTCTTCTGCTGTAATCTCATCTGATCCTTTAATCGCGTTAAATACTTCATTACCTGTGATAAATATGTCATTTTTCTCTTTCGTTTAGTGGTATTTTTTTATATGTGGTATGCTTTAAGTAGTCGTCCATAATTTGTCCATCGGTATGTTGTGATTCATATATAGCATTGTATTAGTTTGTAATTCTTTCTAATATTTCTTTCTTGTTTGTATATAAATTTTTATTTAATTTAATTGTTCCAATTTTCACATTCTCTCCCCTTTTTATTTTTAATCTCTTATACAAGTCCCTTTCCTTTTTGTACAAATTATCAAACTTCTCCGCCCTTAGTTTAATTCCTTGAGTTTGTTTTTTCAATGTGTTCCCATTGTTTTGTTATTTCGTCAGATGGTGAGTTGTTTTCAGCTTGGTTTTCTAATTGCATGCTTTTTACCCAGTTATTGTAAAATTTCTTGATCCTACTTGAGTATTTCGTAATTCATTTTACTCTTTTTTTCAGATTTCCCCAATCTTGTAGTATGTTTTGAATTTATTCAGGTGATAAATCATGGTTTTCTGTATTATGTGTCTTTTAGGTGAACATTATTTAATTTCCACAAACCATCTCCCCATTTACATTTATTGGTTATTTTTATTTCCAGTACTACTGTTTTATAGTCCGCCACATGATAATCGGTTATTGTACAGACTTTTACTTAATTTATATGATTTCCAGATATATAACAATTATCCAATCTGCTCACTTTGTTGCCTCTATATGTGAAGGTGTATTCTTTTTTTATTGGGAGTCAGATCTCTATCTATCCTCAATCTGTTTGTTTCTGTGAAGAATCTTATCCATTTATGTAGTCTTTTATCATTATCTGTAAGTACACATCGCTCTTGTCTAAATGTGAATATATCCAGTTAAAGACCCCCACCACCACATGCTATGCAAGGACTCCCTATAAAGCGTTGAATTTAATGACTAGTATTTTTTATTTTAAAAATCCATCTTTGTAGGTTTAGGACCTCCTGTTGGTACACACAAGTTAAAAATGTTATAATTATTTGGTCTAATGTGTATTAGTCTTCCTTGTAATTCTTTTGGAGCATTAAGAGCTTCAAAGTTTAATCCTTTGGCGGATCGTTGGATAATTGTAGCTATCACTTCCGATGTATTTTTGGTTGGGTGGTTCCTGGTACGAACTATGACATTTAGTGCTTCATCTAGTTCTTTTACCAATTATTCCGACATTTCGCGTGTTTCTTGTAATAATACTACATCATAATTTAGTGTCAATTTTTTATTTTATCAATTTTGTTATTTTTTTCATTTATATTTATAGTCAAGAACTGTAGGTATCGTCCTTCCATTTCGACTCGTTGTATTTGTTCATTTTCCATTACATATTTAATTCAATTTAAATATTTGTTATTTGTTTATTTTTAATAGTTATTTGTCTAGTGGGCAGTTCTTGCTCTGTAGTCCTCAGAGCTAGTGATTTTCTTTATGTTTTCTCTTGCTAACGACACAGCTTTTTTGTTTTACTTCCTTGTCTTCTTTTTCTTTTTCCTATGGTTTTGATTCTATGATCATTTCCAAAGTTTCAGATTCTGATGGTGTTCTTGGTGTCGATGAAGTTCTTTCTTCTTGAGCGTCATATAGTGTTGATATGTCCATCTCTATTTTCTCTTCGTGCGGCTGAACTGGTGTGATGTCTAGAGTTTCTTCAATTGTTTTGTTCTCTTGTAAATTTTCGCATTCTACAGTTTCTGGCGTTTTCTTCCCATCAAAGTTTGGCTCCTCCAGTATGAAGTAGGATGCGGTGTCCCTCTCTATTAATTTTATTTATTTTGATTTTTCTGCTGTAATAATCTGGCCCGTGCTTTAGCTTTCTATTTTTTCCGCCGAGCTTGTCTCACTTGCATCTTGCCATTTACCCTCTTTCGACGTATTGTTTTCTATACCTATGTCTTTTTCTTTGGGTGATGGATATATCACTTCTTCCAATTTGTCTATATTGTCTTCTGCCCTGAATGTGATGTGACATTGTGGACATGGGATGGTAACAACGCTGATCATGGGATTACTGGTTCGGTATTTCTTGGCCTGTCTCCGTTGTTCTTCCGCGGCTGTCCTGTTGGCCTTACAAGTTTCAGCACCTTTAGTGATGGAAGAGCTCCACACGACACTCTCTTAAGCAGTAGGCTCCCACTAATCATAGCTAATGCCAAAGATCTTCAATGTCGTCTTCAGGGTGTCCTTATATCGTTTTCTCTGGCCTCCTTTGTTACGTTTACCTTATTCAAGCTCGCCATAAAATAGTTTCCTGGAAGCCGGTGGTCTGGAATGCGAGCAACATGGTCTGCCCAAGATGGATTAGATAATGGGCAGGCTTGCTTGGGCAGATACCTCAGTATCCGGGATCCTGTCTTGCCACTTGATATTTAGGAGTTTTCTGAGGCAGCCATCGATTACGTCGTTCTGGGAAAGATTGTTGACAATACAGGTGAACCTGTTCAATGCGTTCATTTTGTTGCCGTTGACTGTTATTTTTGGCTTAGCACACGTTTTTCCTGGGGATGGCCGATACATGATTTCAGTTGTCTTTGTGTTGATCCTAAGGCTGAATTTTTTACAAGCATCAGAGAACTTGTCGACGCTGCGTTGCATGTAAGCTTTAGAGTCAGCGCTGAGGGCACAGTCATCAGCAAATAGAACGTCTTTGATGATATCTCTTGTGGCATTAGTTTTTGCTTCGAGCCTTTTGAGAGTGTTGAAGGACTTGGACAGGTCGACCTAGGTAGAGAAAATGTCAGTACTCTGTTCTTTGCTTGTCTCTTGCAACTGTCTAGCAAAGAACACCATGTCGATTGTTCCACTCTCCTTTCCGAATCCAGACAGGCTTTCTGATACGAGTCTATGGTCAAGGTGTGATGTGAGACGGTTGAGGAGAATCCTGGCGAGAGTATCTTGCCTGCGATGGGAGAGAAAAGATATACCTCGGTAGTTATCACAAACTTGAAGATTTCCCTTTGATCTTATACAGGTGTATAATAGTAGCGTCTTTGAACTCCTGTGAGATCAACTGATGATGCTTTTTAGTCAGAGCTGCACCGCCTTCCTTCTGATGCGATTGAGCTTGAGCCTGAAGCCTTGGCTCTAGAGAGAAGACGTATTGCCTTCTGGGCCTCCAATATGGTTGGTGGGTCACACAGTGATTCGTTGACTGATATTTGGGGCAGACTATCAGTGGCTTCATCGCTGATGGGTGTTGGGCGGTTCTTGATGCAGTTTAAGTTATGAGTCAACCTTTCGAAGATCTTCTCTTTGTCTGTGATCATAGTGTTCCCATCCGCACTTTGGAGAGGGGATAATTCTGATGGATACAGTGGAAAGGTAAGGTCAAGACGTCTGGAGACTAATTCGGATGCAGTGGATAACCAGGACTAGCTACATGCCTTGCCCTGCTTTATGCACTCCACCGCGCGTTGCCGGTTCAGTCTTCACATGCTGGGATAGGCAAGTCCTGACTCACCGATAATTTAAGACCCGTTAGCTACCCTCATCTGGTCTATCCCGCCAGTAGAAGCGGTTTACCTTAGTGTTGCTGCTGCGCATATTACATCTTTTTGGAACAAAAGGTGAGAGTTCAATGCATGTGGTGACCAAAGATGGGAGAGCTACCCCAGTTGTTTCCCCACAAAATTAAACGAAGACATAAGAGTAATTGTTTGATGCATTTTTGAGCGGGATTGGTGGGAGGGTGTTGCAAAGGAAACATATGACGCAAATGGTGACATCAATATTTATTGTAAATTACATCCGGATTACAGTAGGTACAGTATACAGTATAGCGACTTGATTAAAGATCGGATATTTGTATTTTATTGGGAAGATAAATAAGCGAAAAAAAATCATACTGAAACAAAAAATATGAAAATTAAAAGTAAATCAGAAGTGTTCACAAAACAAAATTATTATTTGTATTAATACTATTAAGCTAAGATCTGTTATAAAAGTAACAAAATCTTCGTTTTACTTTGGCATTACATAATATTTCAGCAATTACATTTATTCCGATATTTGTTCCAGTAAATATTTTTATTCCGGTCAATCTACTGACCGTATGATTTGTAGTTTATCTTGTCCCGTGAGCGCACTGCTATGACGCAATGGAGTGATGAAACTGCCATCGTTCCATTACATCCATTCATCGCTCCGTCGCCCAGTCAAGTATTGCACGATGTGACTGGCCCATAGAGTATTCCATACTTAACTTATTCCTTTAAGCCATCAGCAATAACTATTGCACTGCTTTTTTGTGTTGCTTTAAACCAGGAGTATCAAACTCAAACCACCCTGTGGGCCGCATGGAGTCATATTCGATGGCCCATGGGCCGCATCACCTTTGTTATCTTTCATGACATCTTGTGACGCCAATCATTTTGCGAGTCACATGACTCGGCATGGCGGGTTGCATGAGGCCACGTATTTGTTACCCCTGACCCTGCTTTAAACGAAATCGGAGTACTGAGATACCATTAGTCTGCAGAAAGGTAATTCCCCATTTTTACATGTCATATGGGATACATAAATCTGGGTTAAAGTCAATAAAATTAAACTAATTAATCAATTAACGTCATACTTCTCACATAGGCTACTTCCAATTTCATCACCAAGAAATGTGACCTACAACATCTTGCATCACAGTATTTCTTCAATGGTACTCATCCGAGGTTTCTGTCAATACACCGACATATCTGAAAGATTATACCGGTATTGATCTACTATTATATTCTGTGATTCCGTTCTACAAATACTGGTTGACTAAATCAATGATGGCAATTATTTCGAAAGTTTTAAAGTAGACGAAATTATTGGAGCGGGACAGTATTACTGGAAATATCAATCTGCAATTTTGAGCTTCAAAATGATGTTGGATACAGGTGTGATGTACATGCTGGTTGGATGAGAATTTCTTGCATTTGATCATAGATCAGACAGAATTTTATGCAAAACATCGAGCAACTTGGAAAGACTTCTTTAACAACAGATGCATGAGAAAATGAAAACCTGTCACTCATGATCAATTTAACACCTTTTGCATTGCTTAAAATTATTTATTGAGAGCATAAATCTGATATCAATTTTACTGGGCATCTGACTATGTGAAATCGACCTCATAAGTGAGTAGTGATGTATTTTTCTAATATTCTAATATCATAACCAAGTAACGCCTGAACAGATAATTAACTTGTCGTGTTACAGCGTAAGGTCACAGGTGGACACAAGATGACGGACATATACTAGAATGAGTAAAACTAAAAACTGAAAAGTTTCGTGAACATTTTTGTTTACATTAAGGGTTATGAAAGTTGTTAATGACGTACATGTATATGGTGAGTCACTAAAGAATAGAATATTCAGAGTTTTCTAGGGCCCAAGCTTCCATGTCAAATCACAGGGGCTTGTATCACTGCTTACAGTTCACATATCATACATATATTATATAATAATATAGTACATGTATGACAGATAAATTTTTAGCAACGATACCTGCCCTTGTCCGTCAAATAGGCATGCAATTGTCAGAAAACGCAACGTTTATGTTTGTAGTACATCCCGTGATGCGCCTGATTTCCCCCTAAAAAAGCTCCCTTTTTATATATTTTGATAACACTGCAATATGGTAGAATAGCCATTGCATCGACTTACGTAGGACATATGACTATTTAACAGTTAATCATTAATTGATGTGTGACTAAAGAACAACAGTGTAGAATGAATGAGTAGGTGAGCGCATACCACTGTTTGGCAACTAAATGATGCCCTTTTGTTGTTTTAACGGTGGTTTAAATAAGTGACAGCATGATTGTTGTTCGTCCGTCGAGTCGACGAAGACCACTCTCGTCATTCAAAATTGAAGGGGCTGATACTGTTCTGTGCGTGCGCAGGTGGCAGATGAGACCAATCCTTGCACGGACGAATCGGTTGCAAAAGGGACAAGGAATGAGTGGGATATGATGATGGTATGTGCTATTCTGGTTTGCCTCTTCAGCTCTGCAGCTACCGTCCTGCTAGATTCGCACAGCTTGGAGTATTTGTGCACGTAGAAACACCAAGTGACTCGATGGCTGGCTGTTTGCTTCCATGAATTAGGGTTTATGTTCAGAATGCTTTTAATACAGCTTTTAGATTGTCTTTGAAGCGTTTCTTCTGACCTACGTGGGATCGATGTTATTGCTGTAACTCGACAAAGAAGAGTTTCTTAGGAAACCGATTGTCTGGCATGCGTAGATGTCCCGCCCACGTAGCAGGAACTATATCAGGATGGTGTAAATGATGGGGAGACCTACTTGCGCGAGTACCTCGGTGTCTGGAACCTTGTCCTGCCACTTGATATTAATGATTTTCCTGAGACTTGTTGTGTGAAAGTGGTTCAGCTTCATTGCATGGCGTTAATACACCGTCCACGATTCGGATGTGTAAAGTACTGTGGGAAGCACAACTGCCCTGTCGACCTTTAGTTTGGTAATGACACTGATGCTCTTCTATTCCAGACGTTGGCATACAGTCTGCCAAAGGTTGCACTGGCTCTAGCAATGCGGAGGTTCATCGTGTTGTCAATGGTGACGTTCTATGACTGTGCTGCCAGCAAGTCATGCTGTATAATATATATATATATATATATATATATATATATATATATATATATATATATATATATATATATATATATATATATATCACAAAAGTGGTTAAAGCTTTCTAGGAGTTTGAGTTGGACAATGCCTACAAATCAATAATAATAATAATAATAATAATAATAATAATAATAATAATAATAATAATAATAATAATAATAATAATAATAATAATAATAATAATTGCTACTTGTAATTTACACGAAAGGCATTTCACTATCAGATCTTAGTAAGAGTTCAGCAAAGTACTTTGACTTTGTAAAATGAGTCAGCAAAATTTGTATTCATTTGTCAGGAAACGGATTTGAGATGAAAACGACACAAATGCTTTTGTAAATAATATTTTATTTATTTATTGACATAAGACAGGTGACAGGTATATGACACATGTGATACATATTGGTACAATAGTTCTAAACAATGATTGTTTCGTTACTGAAAGATGAAAGACGAGAATTTTCATGTCAGTTGACCAGGGATGAAGGGGGATGATGTATTACAACCGCATTATACACTATAATGCACACCATGATTCGAAACGTGCATTTGAATTATAGCACTAATTTTAGTAGTTACCAGTTGAATAATGACCCCCATCATTATTTTATCAACATTGTTTCTTTCCTTCTAGATCTGAATGTAATATAATTTTCCATATTATAGTAATCTTTAAGAAAAAATTTCAATTCCTCTCATCCATGCAGTAATATTTAGCCAGAAGAAAACAACAATACAAAGGTTGCTAATATATTCCATCTGCACTGGCATGTCCAATATTACAGTTTTTGCACTAGGCACAATATATATATATATATATATATATATATATATATATATATATATAAAAATATATATATATATATATATATATATATATATATATATATATATATATATATATATATATATATATATATATATATATATATATATGTATGTATGTATGTGTGTGTGTGTGTATGTGTGTATGTATGTATGTATGTATGTATGTATGTATGTATGTATGTATGTATGTATGTATGTATGTATGTATGTATGTATGTATGTATGTATGTATGTATGTATGTATGTATGTATGTATGTTCTTTTTATTTCGAATCAAGTGGGATACATGATACCACAGCCCGTTTATCGCATCACATTCGCAAAACACATGCATTATTGCTTCCGGTATATCTTGTACAGAAAGCACATTTCTCAGTATCAGACCCATATATTTTATACAAGAAAGAATCCATGGTACAATTCTGTGAGTAACACGAAATTGAAACCATTGCAATTTTGAATTTCTTGTTATATTGAAAACTTGATTATATATGTTATGCCACACATCCATTTTCAGATTGATCGTTTCATTCTATTTTCTTCCACTGATTGGTTAAACATTTCGAAGGTGATTTGTAAAGGTCTTTATTTCTATGAAAGATAATTCCAAATGGAAAGGGATAAATAGTCTAACCGGATTCATTATATCTATCTGTAACCTTTTGCACAAGAACTTGACACATTGAATTATACTTTGAGAGAAAAAAAAGAAAAAGAAAGTTCGTGTTGAGACCACAGATCACTTTAAAACTATCAAAATCAATAATGGTTCCTTACTCTGTAAGCACATCACAATATGAATTATTACTACATTATGTTTCAACCATTTCTTATAAAACACGGGTACCTTGTACAGCCTTATAAGTGAGTTTAATCATAAATTTGCTAAGATCTTCCCCTGAGCGGTATATAATTTTCTCTTTTAACACTAACGCTAATTAAAGGCAAAACAAACAAACAAAAAAAAAAAAAAACAAGAGAAGACGACAAAAGGAACTCTAAATAGGAATGTGTATTTTAATGGACGCTATTGGGCGCCGATATAAAATGGTGGTGGAGCTACGAATAAGAAAACTTGGGCACGTGTGGTGTGTGTGTGTGTGTGTGTGTGTGTGTGTGTGTGTGTGTGTGTGTGTGTGTGTGTGTGTGATGTGGATTTTGTAACGTAGTTTGAACTATTTTCCAGTCATATTACTATGTTCTCTGCAGGTTGATAGTTTACAGTGATGTCTAGCACTGGGCATCAAGCCGCAGACATGTAGCATCATGTCGCACCCAAATATTATTCTAACGACAGGCCGACCAGTCCTGACACTAACTTTTTAATACTGAACGCCAAGCCAGGCAACTGCTAGTACCATTTTTATATCGTTGGTATAACTCTGCCGGGTCTTGAACCGGCGACCTGCCGCATCTGCGGCAGACGCTCTAACCATTTAAGACACTACAGCAGTCTAGACTTTAGTGTGAGAAGCAGTTTTTTAGGTTTGAAATGGTGGACTCAGATGGTACATTAAAAGCAACTTGTGAGCGTGATTGGTGTACGACATCTGGAAAGGAAAATCTTTTCTCTCAAAATGGAAATACTAACTTGCAACAATTATCCTGTAGGCATCATGAATTTCACTTGGATTATTTAACTATTGATGAGGATTTCCATGCTATACAAAAAAGGCGGACAGTGCCATATGTTACTAAGAAAACTCTTAAAAATGTGTATAAAAAAATGATGACTTCAAAGCAGCACAGTTGCGTTCAATCAAATGGTAACTAAATTAGGAATGATGTAGGAGTGTCCTGTAGGTCGAATCAATGAAATGATAACTAAATTATGAATAATGTAGAAGCGTCCTGTCTGTCAATGAAATGGTAACAAAATTAAGAATAATGAAAAAGCGTCCTGTATGTCCTTCAGTGGAGTATGATATAAAGTTTTTGACAATAACTGAAAAATAGTTTCTATCTAATGTGATTTATGAGGCTGAGAAATTAAGATATTGATAATAGGCCTTTTCAAAGTGAAAGACTCTTTAATTAATACCATTCATGATACATGTTTCATTACTATGTATTAAAATACATGTATTATTAATATGCATTCAAGATGCATGTAGCGATACTATGCATTCAAGACTATCATCACCCGAAATAGTACGGGCTAAAAATTAATATTTGCTCTCATTTATTCCATCAGGTCATATGAAAAATCATTGTTCTTCTCCCCTCGATTGAACTGTTGTGGCACAGTGCTGTCAGCATGCCGTACTCATGAAACTGCGGTTATTGCCATAGGATCAGCCCAGGTCAGCTACCGTGATGTGTCTTGGGAAAAGATACGTGACTCCCATTGCCTCAGCATTAAGTAACCTATATGTTTACAATGTCTACATTACTTGACATCTTTGTAAAGCTACATCCATGTTCTTTTCTGTAATAACACCCACTTGGAGCTGTTTTGAACTGCGATTATGTCATAGCCTGTGGGAAAAGGATATTAACCAATGATAAGAAGCTACGTTTCTCTGCTTTGATAAACTAAGGACCTGACAACAATCAGGCTGAATGTTATTAATTAATAAACGAAATCACAAAGTTGTGTGCACTTTTTGATCTACTGGTCATATACCAGAATAGTTATGGAATGGTCTTTCATCTGTCCAACCATTAGCACACATGTGCCATGAGATTTTACACATGTGCCATGAGAATTTGAATTCATGCAATAAGATTTACACACCTGCCATGAAATTTTACACATGTGGCATGAGAATTTGCACTTATGCAATAAGATTTGCACATCTGCCATGAGATTTTACACATGGCTTCGGTGTTCATTCTTAAGGTCAGCACAATGTGTTTAAATGGTGTCAACTACAGTGTAGTCTTCAACTTCCCACTTTAGTTACAGATATTAGATTATAACTTGTACGATAATTAACCTACACATAGTAAATTTATGTGCACATAATTATTGACCATTTAATTATCGTTGGTGTAGAGTGGCTGCGATGTTCTTTACAACTAAGATATTTTTTTAATCTCAAAATATTTTTTCAAAAGATGTAATGGATGTCATAAGGTGTGATTTTGATGTAACAGAGCAGGATGTTTTTTCCCGGCTACCGAGAGAGGACTACTTTTTTTTTAAAAAGTACCAGGTCCCTGCCTCAGAACTTTATACATTTGGCCTCTAATATAATTACCGTGTTTGTTCATAAATTCCGCTGTACAAAATATTTCCTGCTACCCAGCTATACTGGAAATACAACCAAAATATCATCACTTACAAAACGGCACCATCAACCACTGACAGACTGAAAAGACCAACATGTTGATATGTGTACGGATAATGTATCGTATTAAAGGCTAAGTATCACGAATCATCGATCTGCAGCAAAGATGTATGGTTTCATCCCATGATCTAATTACTCCTTCCTATCCTACTGTATTACCGTCCGGAGCTATCTACGATCATCCCGCAAGTTGAGTCAGCTATCCAGCCATTACAGGCATCTCAATCGGAAAATCTTTCTGAAAGATCCGTGTGTCTCACCCTGCTCACGGATTAACCTATTCACAATTACGGAAATTTTAATGATTAGAGTGTCAGTCCTTCCTGGCTATGGCTAATTAAAATTACGGGGATCGTATTGATTGAACTGATCATATCGCCAGGCATACCGCTTCATCTCTCTACAATTACGAAGATCTTAATAATAGATCTGTCCATCCAAATATGTATATCGCAACATGCAATCATATTTATGAGCATCTTAGTTATAGATGCATCCGTCTCGCCTAGGGTAAGAATACACAAACATGGTGGTGATTTCAGTGATAGATCCGAATGAATGGTAACTGTACCAACCATACTCCCGGCGAACGGGCAATCTGTACTAGCACGACAAAACTGTCCAGCTGTTCTTATATTCAGTGTATGTCCGCATAATGTTGGCCGTGAATTATACAGAGATAATGGCATTGTGATATCATTGCCACAGAAAATGGTTTATCACGAAACGGAAGCAGACCATGATCATAAGACTTGACACAGTGAGTGTGAAGATACTCCTGAGTACCATCCCTACGCCGATCCGAGATTACTTACCCAATCAAATTTCTTAGTGACACTAGAATCCACTCCGCTAGGCGAGCATCCTCGTTTGAATTCGCTCAGGGGCCCGGGGTAGGGCGAGTGATTTAAAGCGCTCACCTTGACCGATCACTGTCATCTCATTTCTGTCCGTGTGGGTTCGAATCTAGGGCTCAGAAAATGTGGTTATATGAGAAAACTTGACAGTAACTTGCCGCAGGTCAGTTGATTTTTCCGGGGTTTTCCCGGGTTCTCCATCAATTAAACTAGCCTCCTGTACAGCCTACCATACGCCGAGAAAATGTCGTTAAACCCACAGCAACAACATGTTCGATCAGCTTAAAAACTGTCGACATCTAGTGGTGTCAAGGAGATGTAATGTGCAAGAAATGTTGCCAATTGTCTATATGATACAGAAAGAAAGATGAACTTTCCTCATTTATTGGGACTGGATTCGTGAGGTAACCAGTTTATATTTCTAATGTTAATGTGATCGGATAAGTATTCTTAGATAAACATAATTTAAAGAAAAATATGCTTTCCTAACTGTAGAGAACAAAAATTACGAACACAACCAGTTGTTTACATAGATGCAACTGTGACAAGAAAGTATACCGACTTTCTTTCCATCTGATGATCAACAAAAATGTGTTTTCTATAAAGTTAGGATATTGTGTTGAGTAAGTAGCATACAAATGTAGTAATAAACACTGATTGATGTCAACATTTTCATATAATTCTTATGTTCGCTGAATTTCGTAAGAATCTGTCATGTAGCATTCTGAAACCGATAAATTTATAAAATTCAGAAATGTGTCAGAGGTTATTTTGGTGTTCTTATATTTATTTATTGCATATGAATTAGGTCAACATGTGTACTATCCTTTCAAGGTCAAACACGATTGGCATAAATATTTATCTGATTTTGGAACGTAATAAAAAAAAAACACAAAAATGTTGCATATTGTGAGGAAATATAGTCAGAATGTTTTCATCTTTACGGCTGTGATTCCTACTTCCTTGCTTGCTAAAGAGCAACGTAAGGAATATGACAGTTGGCGAAAGGGTACGAGGCCGAAAAAACCGGCTATGTGTTTATTCTTTAATTAGACCGTTGAGTCGGCTAATCGTTTCAAAGGGATTTAACTTTTTGTATCGCCAAGAAGGCTATATTTCTGTACTCACAATCACATGCGGAAACATTTGGGTCCAAGCACCATCGACCATCAAACTAGTTATATCAGCCAATCGGAATTGCAGGAATTTAAAAATCTACCAGTAGGCGGAACTAATGTCACGGACGGACAAGGAGACAATGAAATATCTAGCAATACCTGTGTAAAATTAATCAGTGATTTCCTGACATTTGAAAGGAGAGGAGGATACAAGACCACTCCGATCGAACGAGACTCGTAAAACAGCGGAAGAGGAATTGAACTGAGAAAGAAATAGAAAGCTTCTATAGGTAGGAAATATCTCAGCCGAATATTTGTATTGATTTGCGTAGATAGGAATTTAATAGATCGCGTATAATAACGTACTGCTATTTTATTAGGACATGGAAAATAACGTATTGTACAATTATTATCTGTATGTAGAACAAGGCATGTACGGAGCTAGAGACGTTAGTGTGTGAGAATAACCTGGTAAAATGCTCGCCATTTATCTTATAAGAAATCCAAGACAGAGTGGTAGATTACGAGAATGTGTAAAGGGAGAACAGGATGTACGTCCCTTTCATTTTCTTCAGGAAGTTCCCAGGGTTTACGTAAGAGATAAATAATCGGTGCCGATGTAAACAAATTTCCAAAAATTTTAATTCAATCATAACATTCTTCTTGACATTACTTTAATTTTAAATCATAATTAAATAGTGGAAATTAAGGAATAAACATTTGATTTGGGGGTTAATTGAAAGACTATATATTTGTAAAAGTAAATATTTTAAAAAGACGTGTTGTAAACTACCGCTGAATGTCTGCACACAACAAATTACCAATACCATTCATACACTCATCCCAATCACAGCAGCAAACCAGCCAATAAGGCCTCTTATAGTTGTTGAACTTCCAGCACACATTAGCAGATAGCTAGCAAAATCTTCAACTACTGCAAAACTATGCCTCACTATAGTTAATCTGTTATTTAGCCAGTTCTGCAATGCTGCTAATCAACTAAGAGCGGTCACATGCTGAAGCAGCTGAACGCTGATACACAAATATTATGCAGTATTGATATTGGCATGCTAGCGCCAGCGACGTTTCCCGTGGATACCAGAGCCGCTAGACAGCGTGGTGCGTGCATCCATCCAGGCACATGGACAACTTAGTAGCTTACTTGATTTAAAGAATTGTTTCAAGAGCGCGATTCATTTGGACTATTTCGAGTTCGACATTATGCATAGGCTTGGGGGGTATATTTAATACTGTACAATCGCAAGTCAATATTAATAGTCAAGTTTAATCTGGAATTACTTTAAAGTAAATGCAGCCGACGAGTCCAAAACAAATTGAACACTTTGCAAAGCCATGCATTTTCAGAGGTGGAAAGGATTTTAAAAACTATACGACACCCAATCTTGTGCAGCAAATGCACTGCAAGCACATCCTCGAACAGCCACTTGCATTTGACGACCAGAAATCTATAAGTTGACACAACGCTATTGCAGAGTTCATGGCAGTAGATGTGCAACAATTTTCTGTTCTTAAAGACATTGGATTTCGACGTCTGATGGCCAAGGCAGAACCACACTATAAAATTCCAAGTCAGAAGTTCTTTTCCACATCTCTGATACCTGACATGCATAAAGCGATACAAAGCAAGGTGCGAGATTTAGTTTCTTCCCAATCTGACCTTAGTTTAACCTCTGATGGGTGGTCAGACCTATCCATCGGCGTAGCCTTGATGAGTCTTACTGCCCACTGCCTGACGGAAGACTTTCAACGGAAGCAGGTAATTTTTCAGCAACGCCTCTCGATGAATCACACACAAGAGAATATATTTGGCGAGTAAACTGCACAAATTATGCGAGGAATACAATATTCCAAAACCTCATATCCATGTTCTTCTGCATGACGGAGGTGCAAACATGGCTAAAGCAATGTGTCTGGCTGAAATCGACAGCATCAGCTCTTTTGAACACACGCTGCAGCTCGTTGTCAGTGATGGCATTCTGTCGCAACAAGCTGTCAAAGATGTTTTGGCGATCTCGCGATCCATAGTCAGCAAGTTCTGGCAGTCCATACTGAGACAATGCACCGTGATATGATTACGTCACTGGACACACGCTTTGCCTACATTGCCAGCAACATGAAACTTGTCTTGGCTACCGTCTTTGATCTGCAAATCAGACATCGCCTATTCAGCGAATAATTACTTGTGTCCAGATCCAAAGAATGGCTTAGAGCAGAATATATCATAGTTTCGTCAGCTGACAAGCAGGACGAACCCCCCGACCAAAAAAAGAAAAAACTGAAACAGAAACAAATGCCACTGGACCATCAACGTTGCGTCTCTGGGATTTATTTTATGTGGCCTGTGATGAACCTGTCCGTACCGTCAATAAAACAACCCACGTGGATGACGCCGTTGATACGATGCTTGAATTGTATCTGGTCAGCCCTCTGTTGCCACGAGAAGACATTTACGGTTGGTGGAACGCTTACAGGTTTCAGTTCCCCTACTTGGCCAAATTTGCTAGACGCTATTTGTCTGCACCAGCTTCAAGCGTTCGGAGTGATCCTCTGTTAGTGGCGCAGACCTGATTTTTTTTCTTTTTCGGATCGTCATGGGTAGTTACTTGGCGAGAAGGGAGAAAAGTTACTGTTGCTTAAATACAACTTACGCTTTCAGTATTAGCTGTAGCCGGCGTACAGTGATGTCTAACTTTAGTCTTAAATCATGCGTAATAATAATTTTAATTATTATTGGGCTATTGTTATTAACATTTTTAGTCATTTTTTGAAATCTCGAAATAGCGATCTGCATCTCTGAACGAAGTGAAAAGACTAACCTAATACATTTTCATTCATTTTTATCTTGAATTGGCAAACCATAAGTTTTATCGGTGTTAGTTTTACAGCTTTTCAACTTTGATGTTTGTGTGATCGTTGTTTTCTATATAGCAATGTACTTCTTATCCGGTTTCTGTTTGGATTTTTTTTTTATAGAAGTTCAAATTCACTTGCTGCATAAACAACCTTGTTATAACTCGCACGGCATAATACCTGCTTGCATTACACTAATAGGTTTATATTTCTGAACCAATCATTGTTATAAAACAAACAGCAATGAAATAATCGCTCTCATAATTGGTATCGGCTATTTTAACAATCAGCTATATTCGGTATCGGCATAATCGGCAAAAAGTGACATTAGTAGTTTTACTTGTGAGTCATTCAAAATTTAAATGTCCACCTTTCTGCCGTATTAGCTCTAATACTTGTAACCGGGTTGTGACACCTCTATTGTCAAGAATAATTTTATAACTTCGTGATTTTATATTTATATAGTTGTGTTTTCTTATTAAATTGATATTCTCCTGACTTAATTCTTTCTGACATTTACTGTATATTCCTGCTAATTGATATTTACTGTATATGCCTGCTAACTGATATTTACTTTATATGACTTCTAATTGATATTTACTGTTTATACCTGCTAGTTGATATTTAATCTATATACCTGCTAGTTGACATTTACTGTATATGCCTGATAGTTGACAGCTTTAATCTCGATACCTTTACTCTTAGGAAAGACCCCGATAATTGGGGTAATTTCTATCGTTAGTAATGTAACACCCTAGTTGAATAGCCATCTGCTATCAACGTCCCTCACCTACTGTCTCTACATGGTATAAAATACCATCTACCTCCATTTTTTAATCACATATACTGGCCTTATAAAATGGAACTGATGCAGGAGCATGTAATTTAATAATTAGTGTCTTATTTATATGCATTTCAATTTATTAGAAAAGGCGTTGTTCGTGCTTTATTTCTGCCACAAATTAGTATTTTAATCTGTTTCGTGAACAGACCGTGACAACAATGGGATCTCCATTAGGTTTCTAATTTGTTCGGCCTCAAATAATCACGGAACTGTATTTATTTAATTTTAAATGATGTAAATTTTAAAGGTAAAAGAATGCATTATAATTTCAGAAACTCTACTACAAACAACAGATAAACTCATGAAAAACAAAATCTTTATATACCGTACATTTTACAAATTAATATCTTTTGCTGGAAAACACGTGTATAAAAGACGTTGAAGCAACTATTACAAGCTAAATTAAACACTGAAAAGAGAACTTTTGATATTGATCTTCGTGTGTATACTAAAATAAAAGATCTTTCAAAATTTACATAAAGAGTAAATTTAGAATCTACCGAAATTAAAATCAGACTCAAATTAAGTTCATTTTATGCATGTATATTTTTAAGAAAGTAAAATTAAATATCTGCCAATAAATGATGTCCTACTCTACATATACAATTTTTTGCAATATAAGCTTCCAATATGTGATATATACTTGCTACTTGATATTTACCGTATATGCCTGCTAGTTGATATTTACCACATATACTTGCTAGTTGATATTTACTATATATGCCTGCCAACTGATATTTACTGTATATGCCTGCTAATTGATATTTACCGTATATACCTGCTAGTTGACATTTACTGTATAAGCCTGCTAGTTGACATTTACTGTATATGCCTGCTAATTGATATTTACTCTATATGCCTGCTAATTGATATTTAGTATTTATACCTGCTAGTTGACATTTACTGTATATGCCTGCTAGTTGACATTTACTGTATATGCCTGCTAGTTGAGATTTACTGTATATGCCTGCTAGTTTGATATTTACTATATATTCATGCTACTTGATATTTACTGTATATGCCTGCTACTTGATACTTACCTATATACCTGCTAATTGATATTTACCGTAAATACGTGATAGCTATTGAAATACTCTTTACAGAACGGCACAAATTTAGTCTCAAAGCAACTCAAAAAAGCAAATTGTAACATAATTTTCCACAAAAAATTACTTTGAAATCTATGGTAATCGGTTACACAATTCTAAAGAATATGTGACCAGCATAATATACCTGACAAAATTTCAAATGTACATTCTTAACATTGAACAAATTATCAACTACTTATTATGGCAAAGGCATCCATGCAAATTTAATATCAGTATGTATATAAAAAAAAAATTTTAAAAAAAAACAGGATAGAGAATGAAATTATTCCTCCAAATTCGGAATATATTTTACCTCGTCGTGTTGGATAAATTCCTCATGTCAAGTTTTCCATGTATTATTCAAAATATAGTTAGTTTAAACAATAAAAAAACAACCTGTGTGCTGATTAATTCTTTACGTACGCGCATGATATCATGTATCAATATCATGTATCAGCAAAGAAAGAAATATTCATAGGAAAGAAACATTTTCTTTCTTCCATTTTTTCAATAGTAGCAAAATGTTACCAGAAATGTTGCACAAATATATTTACCACATACTCAAATATATTCAAAACAGAACTAGGTTGAGATAACATATTACGCAATATCAATGACCCATCTATCCGTGCTTATTGCAAAAAGCGAGGTTTTATTAATATATTAAAATACAGTAACATTCACTGCATCAAACTGTCAGTTGTCACGTAAATTTCCATTTGCAATTAACACTTTTTAATTCCCGTATTCGCAGTCGTTTCACACATGATTCGGATTGTATTAAGAATTAAAATCATTACATAAACAACTTTTAAGAAGATAATGCACGAGTCTTACTTTGTATAGTTTGAAATTTGTTTTTAGTCATTTTTCGATAGCGCCTCCTTATTGCTTAGATAAATGTATACATGAGGGTTTACGGTCTTGACACATAGTAAGATTAGTTCTGCCTGAGAGAGAGAGAGAGAGAGAGAGAGAGAGAGAGAGAGAGAGAGAGAGAGAGAGAGAGAGAGAGAGAGAGAGAGAGAGAGAGAGAGAGAGAGAGAGAGAGAAGAAGAAGAAGAAGAAGAAGAAGAAGAAGAAGAAGAAGAAGAAGAAAAGTGAAATGGCTTAAATATGGAGATACTGATTTAGATTTAAAAAACATTCAAAAGGGCAGAGGTAGTTCCAAAGTTAGAACATATAGTACGTCTAAAAAGTGATATAATCGCTATGGCAATGAAAGTGATATCTCCACTGTGGCAATAAAAGTGATATCGCAGCTGTGATAATATAACATTTCTATCACCGATATATTTCAGTCTCTCATAATGAATAATAATTGTACTTGTATCGTGCCAGATGAAATACTTCTCGCTGGTAAATGTTTTTCCTTCGAATTTGAGATGTGGATTTTATCACTCACTAGACAAATCATACATAGAACAAACATGAAATACATTGTTTTCTTCAAATTTCGAAGAAAAGTGACTGCAGGCAAAGTTTGTTCACCAAAGGTACGCGACGGCTCCCATAACTCCTCAACCCGTTGTGAAAAATGTAAACAACGCCAGGACCATATGGCGGATTACATGTCAACTGATGAGTTTAAGCATAAAATAGATGGGTGGTGTTGCTTTGTATGTCGATGTTAATGGCGTAGAAATCATTCGGTAATTTAAAGTACATTTGGAAATGCTCTTGAGAAACTTTCAGTAGTGTCACTAAGGGGTGCGGACAGCATCGGGTGACACAATCAAAGGGGGTGACACCAAAATGACTGTCTTTAAAACAAAAATTGAATTTTTGCGCAAGAAGGAGGTCCATGAGGGTGACTCCATGAGTTACCGCACTGGTGACACCATCCCTAGTGACGCCACTGAACTTAATGACATACAATAACAGTGACGATACGCAAGCCACATGGCTAGAGTGATTTCATTCCCACTCCCATCGTTGAACCAGCTGCTTTGCTATTCATTTTTAGTACTTACACTAATATTAGAACAAAATTTTGAGTAAAAGTATTGAGATTGAAATTTTCTCTAAATTGTATTCAAAGTCATTTTTCATTAAAATATATTGAAAGTAATTTTCCTCAAAAATATATTGAGCAATTTTATTTATTTCTGTATTACAACTGTGTTGTGTTATTGTGTTAAAAAAATAATAAGAGACGCCGTGTTCTAACTATCAATAACTTTAATAGATGCAAGTGACTACTGTGAAGTCTTAACACCGAGAGTTATCAGAGAGGCAGTTGCCTGTAGATAGTACCAGTGGAACTATGACTCATACACAGAGAGTGCTGATTGGTCAGTTACACATATATAATGTTACATCTCTCTTCTTACAAAGAAAAAGTTTTAATAAAACTTTTAACAAACTAAATGAATCATAAGCCATTTTAATTAACATACTAGAATTAAGCGCGTCTTTGATATCAATGATTACAATTAACTACGTACACATGTCTGAGACAGACTGAGAATGCATTATACATTTTTAAGAAATCATATTGATGGTCTGATAGATATTTAATGTAAACTGATGGTCCTTATCTTGAATCACCGTCAGTGTTTATCAACAAAACCATACAATGTGTTGCACTAATGAGTGTTCTATTAGCTGAGTCTCTCTTATCTGCGAGTGCCGGATTTCACAGTTGTTTCATATCCAGGTTATGTCCAGGTTTTTGGAACTGATATTATACTGACACTCTTATCTTTGGTTTCACTAGCCTCCCAGAACGTGTGTAACATCCGCCTTGCGGACGAACCCATGAGACCGTTGCGTCAGGCTCAGGCGTACTTTGACTTAAACATTCAGATTACATTGACTTTGAAATTGATTTACCGGCATTTGCGGGGAGTGGTGATACAACTGTACAAGATGTGTTTTCAATCTGAGGGGAGGGCGGTAGTGGTGTTTCATTAGTTTTCATGAGTAATCGTCTATTGCGACGATAAATGGTACCATCTTTGGTGCGAACTGTATATGACCTTTCGCTGTGTTTTCTTACTATTACGGCAGGTTCCCATTTTCGACCTATCAATTGAACTCGGGCTGATTCCCCTTCCTTAAGTGGTTTTAGTGGTTTTGCGTTTTTGTCATAATAATTCTTAGTTTTCCTCTTACAAAGTGTAATTTTCTTTTTGACCTCAGCGGTGATAGGTGGTTTTGGAATTAATTTGTCGCGGGTTGTTGGGAGAATTGATCTAAGCTGTCTCCCCATCAACAATTCTGCTGGTGAGAACCCGGTACTCTAATATGCCTATAAGTGGTTCTCTGCCGTCGGTTTTTGCTTTTGAGAGAATTCTCTTTACAGTTTTAACTGTTTTCTCTGCTAGGCCGTTTGACTGAGGGTATGTGGGACTCGATGTCACGTGTTTAAAGTCCCATTCTTTCGCGAAGCTTGCGAACTCGCGGGAAAAATAGCATGTTTGATTGTCGCTGACAACGACTTCCGGTATTCCAAAGCGCGCGAAAATGCTTTTCATGTGATTGATAATAGTGCAACTTTTTGAGCTAACGAGTGCCTTAACTTCGAAGTAGCGACTGAAATAATCTACTACAACAATGTACTCTTTTTTATCCCATGTAAATAGGTCTGTGGCGACTTTTTGCCATGGGTATTCAGGGACGTCATGATTGATGAGAGGTTCCTTTTGGTTAAAGCTTCTGCGCTCTAAGTAGCTTAAGCATTTTGACACCAAATCGGAAATGTCAGCTGGGATTCTTGGCCAAAACAAAACATCTCTGGCTCTTTTCAGACACTTTTCAATACCTAAATGTCCTGAATGTACCGATTCTAGCATTTGCTGCCTGAGGGCTTGTGGTATGACTATTTTGTGGCCTTTCAAGATTAACCCATCTACAACTGAAAGTGTATCTCTATAATTCCAATAGTCGATTATCTCTGATTGACAGCTTGACCTCTTTTCAGGCCAACCTTCACTTATGACCTGTTTCAGTATGACCATCTGGGGGTCTTGTTCAGTGAGAGATTGAATTTCTTCCTTCTTACGATCAGATACAGGTAATGCTGATAATGCCATATGCACCTGCATATCTATACCGTCAGATAAGATAGAGTATGTATCCGATGAGAATTTACGAGAGAGTGTATCTGCTACGGGTATGTTCTTACCTTGGTAACGTTTTACCTCAAGGTCATAACGCTGTAGTTGCAAAAGCATGCGTTGCAGTCGCGGTGGGGCTGCATAGAGGGGCTTTTTCATTATAGAGACAAGTGGAAGGTGGTCAGTTTGAACGTGTACCTTTCTCGCGTATACATATTGATGAAACCGTTTGCATCCGAACAGTATAGCAAACATTTCTTTTTCTATCTGAGCGTAATTAATCTCAGTTGTGGTCAAGGATTTTAATGCATAAGCCACGGGCTTATCATCTTGCATTAGGGTGGCACCCAGCCCATATTTTGATGCGTCAACTTGCAAAGTCAGTGGTTTCTTAGGGTCAAAATAGGACAGAACAGGTCCAGGGCTTATAGTAATTATGTCTTTGACCTTTTGAAATGCGTCTATTTGAGGAGAGTCCCATGAAAACTTTACGTCTTTCGCTAATAGTTGTCTTAGTGGACTTGTGACCTCTGCCAATTTTGGGGAAAATTTGGACAAGTAGTTAACCATGCCAAGAATGGTTTCTAACTCCGCGCGGTCACGAGGGGGTTCCATTTCTCTTACCGCTGCTACTTTGGCGGGGTCGGGTTTGAGACCTTCTGCTAACAGAATGTGCCCGAAGTACTGAACTTCTGTGATGCCCACTTCTAGTTTTTCCTCATTTAGCCGGATTCCTTTTTCGAGGGAACGTTTGAGAATATTTCTCAAGTTTGTAACATGTTCGTCGCATGTGCGTCCAAATACTAGTATATCGTCACAAATTGAAACAATACCACTTAAACCTTCAAAACTCTCATCGATCTGCCTTTGGAATTCATCTTGATATGATTTCAAACCAAATGGGAGACGCAAGAAACGGTAACGGCCGTAAGGGGTGTTGAAAGTTGTGAGGTATGAAGAGTCACGTGACAGTTTTATTGCCCAATATCCTGACCGTGCATCCAATTTGGTGAAGTATTTTGCACCTGATAATTGGGGTAGGATATCATCTAATGTGCGCATAGGGTAATGGGGACGCAAAATTGCCCTGTTAAGGTCCTGTGGGTCGAGACATACTCTTAGTTTACCCGATTGCTTTTCGACGACAACCATAGAATTTACCCATGCTGTAGGTGATGTAACTGGGGCAATGATATTTTCATTTTCCATGCGATCAAGTTCAGTTTTGAGTCTGTCTTGAAGTGCAACAGGTACTCGCCGCGGAGGGTGCACTACAGGTATGGCTTTGGAGTCGATGTGTATGGTACATTTCCCTGGGAAAAGACCTATACCGTTGAATACTTCGGCATATTCCTTGAGAACAACCGCCTTAGTGAGGGGTGTACTCTTGTTACAATGTAAATCGGACATCTGTGTCTGAACAGAGTATGTAAATTTAACTAAGCCTAACTCAATACAAGACTGTAAGCCAAGTATAGGTGGTGCTCTCGTTTTAACAATGTAGAACTCGAGTTCATGTGTATGTTCAGTGCGTTTACATGTGAAATTGACTGTACCCATTGTGTTCAATAATTTGCCGTTATATGCAGATAGTGTGTTTAATGTAGATTTAAGAGGATGTTTTATGCCTAGCTTTTGGAATATATGCGAGGGTATGATGTTAACTTGGGAGCCAGTATCCAATTTAAAATCAATAGAAAATAAATTAGGTCCTATCTCTATCGCCGCATACGCCTGTCCATTGACAACTATATACCTTTTTACACTGTCTATAAATAAATCCTGGTTTTGATATTCATTGTTAATCACACTAACCGTTTTTGATCTACAGACTTTCTCAAAGTGATTGAGTTTATGACACTTATTGCAAGTCTTTCCTTTCACAGGGCACTTGTCCTGGCTTGAATGTGTTTTGTATCCGCAGTGTCCACAGGTCGCGTTCACGCTTCGTCTGGAAGACGTGGTCCATTTTCTTCTTCGGCTGTAGTTCTTTAGTCTTGGCCTGTCTTTGAATTGTCGCATGTACTTCTGGTCTGGCTGATGCAGACATGGTCTGTAGCTGCTCCTGAGCATATTCATGGCTTTGACCAATGTTAATAGCCCTTTCCAAGGTCAACTTTTCACCTTCGTTGATCAGTTTTTCTCGTATCCTTAATGACGATACCCCGAAAACAATTCTATCACGAATCATGTCGTCTTCGTCTTTGAAAAGACAGTCCTTGGCTAAGAGTTTCAATGAAGTCACATATTGGTCTATTGTCCTGGAGCCTTGAATTTCATTGTTAAATTTAAATCTTGCAAAGACCGGATTTAATTTTGATTGCACGTGATGTTTGAATTTTGTAAATAGCGTTGATGGATCCTTTTTTTCTTCCTCCGTCAGAGTCCATGTGTTAAAAATATCTCTACCTTTGTCGCCAACCCAAAGTAGAATGTAGTTGGCTTTGATCGCATCACTTCTTCTACTCATCGGTCCGTTAAATATTATTTCACAGTGTTGTTGGAATTTAGCCCATGATGTGATAAGGTTAGAATTGTCCCAGTCCATGGTAGGGGTTGGCACGCCGGAAAGATCCATTTCGGTGGTATTAAATTCGTATGCAGAATTTTCAACGTTTTTATGGTTTTAAATTCGTGCAAAATCTTCCGTGGATTGTAAAGTTATTGTTTCAAGATATCCATTTACGATCCATGTGCTATTCCAACGATGATATGCTATTCGAACGATGATATCCTATTCCAACCATGATATCTCACTTCTGTCACCATGTTGTGTTATTGTGTTAAAAACATGCTAAGAGACGCCGTGTTCTATCAATAACTTTGATATATGCAACTGACTACTGTGAAGTCTTAACACCGAGAGTTATCAGAGAGACAGTTGCCTGTAGATAGTACCAGTGGAACTATGACTCACACACAGAGAGTGCTGATTGGTCAGTTACATAAGTATAATGTTACAAACTGTATACTATTTTAACAAAGATAGCACTTTTACAAGAAACTGTAAAACACATTGCTCTTGCAACGAAGTCTAAAATTTTAGACTAAAATTTGTGATTATGATGTGATTATGATTTTTAACGTAGCTTTAACAATTTTTCAGTCATATCGCTACGATGTCTGAAGTGTGGCAGTTTATAGTGATGTCTAGCACTGGGGCATCATGCCGCAGACATGTAGCATGATGTCCCACCCAGTCACAAGCAAATTGCTAAAATTTCCCTTGATTTAGTCAACTAGAAGATTCACGCCTTTCTTCAAACAAATAAACTGATGCAGCAGTAATGTCTGTCTGATGACGCACACAACGCCAGTAGGAAAAGACGAGATCTTCATTCAAATTTAAAGTGAACGAACACATGTACCTAGACGAATGTCCATATTTAGTCATGGGCGTACGTTCAAAATTGCGTATAAATTGAGAACAAGCATGCGCAAAATCAGAACGTTTATTGAGAATCTGAAGGCTCTATTTTCTCAGTCTATTCCGTCGTACCTCTCGGCATGTAGCTGTATCCACACCATTAGGAGTGACACCCCTTTTGATAAGGACTCTCTCTCTCTCTCTCTCTCTCTCTCTCTCTCTCTCTCTCTCTCTCTCTCTCTCTCTCTCTCTCTCTCTCTCTCTCTCTCTGTGTGTAAAAACATTTCTTAACATACGAGTAATTCCTTCTCATAGGAAGAATTGAGAAGAAGATTATAGGAAAATCTTTTCATTACCGTATCAAGCCTTACTGCGTAATTTGAGCATTCGTGAAACCCTGAATACATGTGAATTACCCGTATGTATATATGCTTAAGATGTTTGCATAGTCATGAAGATTAACAAATTGATGAAATATTCTATTTATGTTTATATTTTTAATCTCAGTTGTCTTAGACATTTAAGTAGATCACTAAATTCCATTCAAACCATGGGGGAATTATATAAAAAAAACAATACTTTCATTTATAAAATCATACCGAGTATAATCAGGGCCGACAAGAGGGTGGTAGCAACCGGGGATATCTCCGTAACAGTTGTCGACGCGTGTTTGATGAGATCAATTTCTTTCCCGCATACTGCTGCGTAAGCAAAATATTTTTGTTTGCTGTTATTGGAATAAGATGAAAATGTGTGTTCTTTCGTTTTATTATGAACATTACATGACTTTCATTTTGTATATAAAATTGGGTTGGAGGTACAAGATTGAAAAGGAGACTCTTGTAGATAACAGTACATAGAGTTTTGCAACAATGGCAAGTAAAGGAAACGAGAGAGAGAGAGAGAGAGAGAGAGAGAGAGAGAGAGAGAGAGAGAGAGAGAGAGAGAGAGAGAGAGAGAGAGAGAGAGAGAGAGGTGTGCATCAGTTACATTGATTATATCTTGTATAAATAATGCTAATAAATTTTGTTCATTACATTTAGACTATTGAGAGGTATACATACAGAATGGTACAAACTCGATGAAATTGAGCTCTGTAAGATGGCTATAATATTCATGATGTAGCGAATATTCTGAAGATCTATAATAAAGTCTAGTAACGTAATATGCAACACCACGTGTCTCGTTTCCACGTTAACTGCAGTTAATTTTTGAGTAAAATAAATCATATTTCAAAAACAAATTACTGCGAAGGCACTGTCCTAAGCATCATGCAAAGTTTGGTCAAATCAGTTATTATTTGCTGTATTTACTCGCTTATAAGTCTAGTCAAACTGCAAACAACAAAATCCTTATCTGCCATAGAATAACGCGCCGTCAGAACAGAATATTTGTTGTTTGTTCTACTGATTACTCCTAGCAAACTGCACAGATCCATATATGCCAGCGCATTATGCGACGGCAAGTCTGGGTCTGTTCAGTTTGAAGTTGGAGCTGACTTATAAGTATAATTCGGTTCGAACTGTATTTAGATAATCCTAAATGGCTAATTCATAGCATGTATAGGCTCCCATCAGTAAATTAAGGGATCGTTTTTGAAAATCTTGCAAAATCGTTTGTAAATAATCTGGTAAAGTGTGATAACATTATCATTGGCGATTTCAATGTTGATATATACTACCTTTCCAAAACCCCGATCCCTATAAGATATACGTGACCTATTTATTCTGGCATGTTTAATTAAAGAACCTATATTTGGTGACCTCATTCTTACCAATAAACAAAACCAGTGTATTAATACTTTAAATGTAATTACTGGTATTTGTGATTATCATAATCAGGTTTTTACTCCGCTAAGAGACACTGTGTATTCTGCTGCCAGTAAAAAAAAAAACTTCGTATAGCAGTTTCAAAGATTTTGATGTGATTTACTTTTTAAATGATTTGCGAAATGCTTCATTTATTGTCCTGTCTTCTATAATTGATCAAGGATCTGTCAGCTCTATGTTAATTTTTAAAATATACTGTTAAATGTTATAAACAAACATGCTCCAATAAAACATACATACCCACGCAGAAACATTACCTTATATATATATATATATATATATATATATATATATATATATATATATATATATATATATATATATATAATCTATTGTAACAGTCACAGTTTTACAGTCTTTACAGTAATTGATGAACCTTCACGAAGCTCTACAATGAACGTCATGTAAGACCACCAGAATTACTCCTGACAATAAATGATTCTCGGGTTATATAAAGAAAATAATTACCGATAAACATATGATGGTTGAAATTACGGTACAGTGTGTACATTCACGTCTGATCTACCACAGGAGTCTGCAGTTTTATCAATAAAGCACGACGAAATTTCTGACAACATGAAATCTCCTTAACGGTATAATAAATTAACACAAGGAATGCAACTCGACCACAAGCCTCAGCTCGATTCGACTTTTCTCAGGCGTCTTTTATCGCTTCAGTATCGTAAGAAGACTGAAAAACTACACATATCCATTTCAAGAAACAGTAACGTACCCAAAGCATCCTTCTCAGACGACCATCGCATTAATCCAATCCGGCGAATTAACCTTTATTTTCACCATTACGGTCATCGATAGTTTGATGTGTGCAGGTTCTCCGTACTATATAAGAATGTGGGATAATATATTAACAAGTATTTTGTGATTCTGCTTGGTGTTGTTGGAAAAGAAGACACGATAAATGGACACAAATATAGATATATAGTTTATACAAAAGCACAAAGATCCTTGAAATTTTACATTGTACAAAGGGAGTGTAATTCTGCGAAGTCCTCACAAGTTCAATATACTACAACTGTGTTCTATATATGCACGTCCTTTAGCAGCGGTGTGTGATCTATTTTAGTAACTTTGATTCTGTCTCAATGTATTTGGAAAACACAAGACGGTAATCAAATATAAATTTAGCCTTCACGAAAATATGACTCTTGAGACATATTAGTTTGAGAAGCATTCAAACTGAAATCTGAGAATAACTTCCTAATGTAAGAAAATTTCCAATGACGTCCTCACAGTGGCGTCCTTCGAGTAAATGGCGCCCGGGGCGACGAAGATGGCCCAAAGGCTAATGCTTCCTTATAATGTACACGATGCTAGCGAGCAATATATTTTAATTATATAACCATATTATGAACAAGAAGTACTGAAACTCAACAATAAAAGAAATAGCGACACGGTTTGTATCCTAATTTGTTTCGTTTAATATGCGACATCATGCGAAGATCACTGTTAAGATCACTTTCTGTCCGACCACATGTACCTAGTTGCATTTATTAATAAAGTAACTATTGTTCTGTGTTGTTTTAAAAACATCGTTTTTGTTATCAAGAAAATTGCAATAAATGTACGTAAAATAATTCAGTTCGATACAAATAGTTTATTTCTCACATGTTTGTTATTTATACAGTACAGGCGATATTCCTTCAAATTGTATTAATTACAAAATATCAAGCTTCGTGAAGAATGTTGTAAGTGGAAATAAATTTCAGATAAAATAATATTGAACGTGAAGCAACATCATTTACGTTTATATTTTGTCCATCGGCTAATTTCCGTACTATCGTTTGAAAAACAAATATTCCATCTGATCGTCGTCTATAACAGTTGCTCACAGAACACTGGTTTTCTTCGCGATGTTAAGGAAATTAATAGCCGTAGATGACTGAATGCGAGTATCTTTCATTACTACGTACTATTTTCAGTTGGTCGGTCGGTTGGTTGGTGTTGGGTTTAACGCCATTTTTCAGCACACGATAGGTTATGCATGGTGGCCAGTATAACATGTCGAGGAAGAACCCAAGAGTGGGATTCAGTGTGTCCTTGAATGCCTTTTTTTACGGTTCAAGATAAAAGTTGGAAAGTTTCATTTGCTTCTTTCAGCGGATATGCAGAACGGTTTTGAAACTTTAAGTCTAACTCTCTGGGATGGGATAGCTGGTGTCTTCTTTTTTAAAAAAAATAAAGCCGATTTACCATAACTTCTCCAGACAGGGATCTGAAAATTTGTATATGTGAAGACAGAAGCCAGATCCCACAAACATAATCGGGAGTTTAGGATCAGAAATTTGGTTACGCTTTGGAACAATGCATTTACCATTGTGCTTAGGCGTGCTTAAGCACAGGGCTCCCTGTTGGCCAGGGTGCCCCATCTTCTTGGCAACAAAAAAAAAAATGGATGAATTTTTCATTGTAAGTGGCCTCATAATTTAACTAGCACAGGGCTTCATTTGTGATATATATATATATATATATATATATATATATATATATATATATATATATATATATATATATATATATATATATATATATATATATATATATATATATATATATATATATATATATATATATATATAAACGCTTAATGGTCAACAAGGATCGGGTTCACGCGTGATTTTTGGTTCTGTCATTAGTCAAGATTCCCTCGCGAGCCATCAAATATTTCTTTTTATGGTTTTCATTATTGTTTCATGGAAGAAAGCTTTTAGGCAACTATCAGTAACAGACTGAATCCATAAAACAGCTAAAAGGACGGCGAAATTCAATGTTTAGTTAACTGTTTTCGATCGCTTTCGCTCCCTTAGATCAAATTAGAGTAATTCGCGTGCCGATAGCCTCCGATAGCCTTTGATAAAAAATCCAACAAACAACATTTAATCACTGTCACAACTTGAGTGAACGGTGCTTTGTATCCCAAGAAAGTAATGAATTAGACATTGTCGCTATACACTTCGTTATCTGTATCAAGTAGGCCTATTGTATCGCAAAGTATCGTACCGAACTTGTATACTTAGGATCGACAGGTCACCCTGATGTACTCCTTAACATATTCGTCTTAATGGACGTCTTTATGTAAACAATAGCTTAATTCAAAAAGCTTCTTGTGCCATTCCAACACATGACAATTTTTAAAAAATTCTTTTTTTAAGAGCGGCATCTATAGCTAGATTCTACGTTGATAATTATTCATATTTTTATAAAAGAGTATAAAACCTGATGACCTTTATATAAAGTGTGAGACAATAATAGTAACACATTAATACTATACATGTTGAGCCTGTTAACTATATTGCAGAATGCAGGGTTATTTTAATTTAATTGAAAAAAATTGGGTGAAAAAATATTCTACGTCGGTGTTCGTACCAAGACAAAGAAATTCCACTCGCGGAGTTACCTATTTATTTGCAGAGCCTGATTGAGGGACGGTTAAATTATAAAGTAACCCTTTGACTGGAATTTCCTTGTCTCGGTCCAAACTCCGACAAAGATTCTATGATTATCAGCCTGTGTTAAGAAATCTTGAACCTGTCTACGGTATTCCAGGGACTCAAAATTATCTTTGTAGAACAATAGTTTCTTCTACAAATCGAAAGATGGTGAATTTAAAGTTGTTACCGCATTGGAGAAAAAGAGCATATTGAAGACTGCACATTGTTCTCACACATGCGACTGAGAAATCTAGTTAATTTGTTTATCTTACTTTTCTTATCTCAGTTTACCTTACTTTTCTTATCTCAGTCTGGTTGTCTCATCAGCCCGCTTGTCTCAGTCATGGTTGTCTACGAGATATTACTTTGCAAGGGAGAAAACTCTTTGTTATCAGCTGCGCTGTCCCTGACGGAGTTGTTTTAAAATCATACAACAGATGACAAAAGAACTTCACTAAAAAAACAACTTAATGTCCCGGTCCCATTTGATAACACACTATAGAAAAAAAAACACACACACACACATACACATACAGCTCGTAAATGAAAACGTGTCATTTAACACACAAATGCTAAGACCATCCGTGCTTATCAGATGAATAAACTGTTGGAATCCTCACTCTTGCGCCCTAATACACCATCAACTTTTTAAAATACATTATGGTATAACTTTGAGGTACGGAGAGGGTTTGAAGAACAAATAAATGTCAATGGTGGGGGGTGATAACTATTAAAAGTAAGATCGTGAACTAAATTTAAATATTTTGAATTTACCTTGAGACGAACGGAGAAAAGGACAGGGGAGGACGTAAGAAACACAAGCAATGAAAAGCCCAGAATGTTTACTAACCACATATCTCCAGATAGGTGTCCCGTATATACAAATGTTTTAAGGGCAAACGTACAAGTGATTTTTGTAAACTGACCTTTCATTCTACCTTGCCTAAGTAATCTACATGGATGCACCTGGGCCTAATAAGCAATGGAATTGTACTGGACCCAACTGTTGCAAGATAGCCGAGTACCTTAATGCAAAAAAGGCTTTTAAAACAAACCTGCTCAAGATGACTTCTAAACATATTACGAAACTAAAGCTTGAGAAAATATTTATGCCAGACACTACCAAAAAACGCTGCTCCAAGTTACACCAACTATTCACATCGCTGGACATCTCTCTCTCTCTCTCTCTCTCTCTCTCTCTCTCTCTCTCTCTCTCTCTCTCTCTCTCTCTCTCTCTCTCTCTCTCTCTCTCTCAACAACTAATCAGTTAAATCTAACATAGTAAATAATGCAGTTGCAAACGATACCTCTGCACTGACCAATCAGACTGGTTCATTCATCAGTCCACGTGCTATGCCGCAAGATTTTCGTGTAGCATATCATCGCACTAGTAAAAGCAACACTTGTATTTTTTATACGACAGAAATAAATATTTCCCAAAACGTCATAAAGAAGAAACCTCTTCACCATATTATCAGATGGATATTGTGTTTGATGGTTCTTTAATACACTGCAGTATATTACCACCAGTATCAATTACAACGCCAGTATGTCACATACAGTTTCACCTCTTCTAAATAAAAGATGAGTTAGATATGATAACAACACATATCTCTAATTATCCACTAATAGTCCAAGAAATAAATTGTACTACAGTCATTATGCATTTCGTTAACACTGTGTCCCCATTATCATAAAATATCACTGGCTACCATAAAACTTTTCTAAATTAAAACGGATGAAAGTAAAATTTATCCTTAAAAAAGATAAGTACTTATTGTTATTTTGTTATGACATCTGTCTATTAAATGTGACAATACAATACAATACAATGGGGGTTTTTTTTTGGTTTCTATTTTCTCGTGCGTTGAACTTGTGTATTTGGGGTCAACAGGTTACCTATCTGCCGTCATGGACGTATTCGTCTTGATGCACGTAGCTGCACGTGGCTCGAGACACTCGTGTTGTAATGCCTACAACACGTAATAATTATAACTGGTCTTAACTTCTTGGGATTTCATTGTAGTGTTGTTTTATTTTTCCATTAAGAGCGGCACATAGCGCAAGATTCTATGTACATAATTGTTTAGATTTTCAAAACTACCATATAAGACCGGGTGACCCTATGCAAACTAAACTGTAGAATTGCAGGGTTATTTTGATTTCAATTGAATAAAGATTTGATGAGAAAATAATTTCCTTGCCTAGATTTTATTGGTCTTGATCGCAACAGAACTTGAGTATTTCTGTTCTTTTTTTCTTGAGACGAAATCAGTAATATGTATCTGACTATAACCGTGTTAATGTAAGTCAGGACATTAGATAATGTTTTAATAAGTATATTATATAATGGAACATAATGAGTAATCAGTAATCTGACTATAAGCGTGTTAATGTATGTCAGTATATTAGATAATGGAACATAAGGAGTAATCAGTAATCTTACTATAACCGAGTTAATGTATGTCAGTACATTAGATAACGCAGCATAATGAGCACGGAATTCAGTTTTGTCAAATCTACTTTATCGCACACGTGTTTAAACCTCAAAATGGTCATTAAAACAAAAAAATGTATCATTTCTATTATTATTATTATCATCATTATCGTCGTCATCAGCGTCAGCGTCATCGTCGTCGTCGTCGTCATCATCATCGTCGTCGTAGTCATTACTATTATTATTATTATTATTATTATTATTATTATTATTATTATTATTATTATTATTATTGTTGTTGTTGTTGCTGTTGTTGCCTGAACTCTAGCCTAAAAAACCAAATACCTATTTAATTTATTTGCTTAATTATTCGTTTATTTATTTCTTGCAGTCTGGCCTATGCTAATTATCAAATCTTGAAAGAGACCATCTGTTTTAAGAGACCACACAATTCCATTTCAGTTGATCTTTGTTGTATTAAGAGACATTCAGAAGCCACGTTAGGTGGGTCCCTAAAGTAGTCCCTTAGGACAGATTTCACTGAATTTATTCCTTTCTTTCCTGCTTTCTTTCTTTCTTTGTTTTTCTTCGTCTTCTTCCCATTCTTATTATTATTTTGCTGATGTCAGTGACAAATGTGAGTAACGAGATTTTCTTAATTCCTCAAATATAGGTTCAAATACAATTAACATCATTCTTAAATATAACTGATATGTACGTATTATTTTTCCTAACATTTACAATTCACATTAGTTATACACAAAGATTTAGTTAGTTTTGCCATGTCTGTGTCACACTTTTAGGACATTGTCGGACATGGTCAAGTTTAACCTTTAGAAGTTAAAAATGGTCAAGGCTATCTCTGAATTCCCGTTACTTGTTAGTGTAAAGTAGCTGATGCGGATTTAGGATATGGCTGGATATTATCGGAAATTTTTACATTTTAATTATAATTGCAGAGCCTCTGAACAATTTGTTAAGTAAGAAAATCCAAGTGTCATTGGACTGTCAAGTTTCAGGAATCTTTTGACAAATTAAAGGCCATACTTAGGATGAACCAATTCACTGAGCTCTAAATTTCAGTAAGTGATTTAAAATGCTTGTCGATGCAAATGATGTAGGATTTGGTAGAATTTTGAGTCAAGAAGATAAAACAAATAGTATAGAGCATGAAGTGTGATATTTTTCAAAAAAAATATAACTAAGTACCAAAGAAATTATTCCATCATCGAAAATGAATGTTTGGTTTTGATATTGGATTTGCAATGTGTTGTGGTATATTAGGTCAAGTTCTTAACCGATTATTGTATTCAGCGATCACAACCTCACAACCCCATTACTTTCATTAACAAAATAAAAAAAAAGAAATTGTAAAGATACAGTTTGATATTGCTGAAAAACATCATTGATGTTAGACACATCAAGACAAAATAAAATATGATTGCATTCGCATTTTAACGTGTTTAGAAATACTATATTGCTTTACTTTGTGTATATTTTGCATGATTGATAGACATCTTCCGATGTAATTTTAATTTTTATATTATAATGTTTAGATTATAATATGTAAACGAAAGCTTTATTGTATAAATCTTCTTTTTTCTTTATGAAAGGAGGCGGTATGTATATTTTTTTTAAACGGTGTGCTTGACATTTGTTTGCGATTGAAGGGTGTGAGTAGTTTTGCATACCTGACTTTTGACATGTTTGTAAGTGGTAAACAAGTTGTTTACACAATTAGGGTTCAAAGCCTAACTTTGCTTACGAGTTGGTTGAATTTGTCACTAGTTTTCCAGAAGATACTACTACGGCATATGTCGTGTAAAATGTGTATAAAGATGTGTTTGGTACACAAATTATTAATTCCCTTTTTAGGCTGAGTGTAATCATTTACTGTTGTGTTAAGATGTTCTTCCATTTTAGAGGAGTTATTTATTGGAATAACAAAGAGTTCATTGACATTTGGACTTACACGTTATGTTGTAATTATTGTGAATGTTTTCAAGACTATTGGTACTTTAGGACATTCAAGACTATTGGTATATCATGATATTTAGAATTATTGGAATTCATTCCGATAATTCTGTACTCTTGTGTTTTTGATAGGATACTTAGGATTATTTGAAATTTAAGTCGCAATACTGAAAGTGTCTATTAAAGTTTCACTTAGTAACTTAAAAAATGCATTGTTTGTTGATTTTACTAAACTTGTTGGGTTCGCTACTTTCTGATACATAATTTAGACCTGTAGTCGTTATAATTTAAGTAGTTTAATTTCAATTATTATTAAATGAAAATTCTCTGAATACTAAATATTCAATGCTATGAAAACTATACCAGTTTATAATTTACACAGATGGATAAAAAAAAAGTTATTCCCTTATGAACGTGTAATTGTTTTTTTAAAACTTTTTATGACTGTTTTTTTGGGGGGGATGAGCACAAACTTGTCCATGTAATCTTGTGCCGAGAAGATGCATGATTCAATGCAATGTATTCTTTGAAAAAAATTTGAAAAACTTTGATGTACTCGGTCTTCACTATGCGGTCTTCGTTGCTTTTTGTATTCAATTTTCCATTGACCAACTTCACGTTTATTATGCTATCTAATTACATTTCATCTGTTATGTCATTTATTTGTTGGGACATTGCATGCATGGTAGTCGCCTTATCACGTTTGTCCTATGTAACCATTTTATTATTCATCTGCGATCTTTTCCTACGTTTCAGCTGTTTTCCTTGTAGTTTTGTTATCAGTAAATATTCACATGACAAGCACGTTTTAATTCCTGCATTTTCAAATGCGCCTGTTTATGTTTACATTCGTTACATTCTACAAAATCCTAAAGTGTTAAAAGCTCACGTTCTCATGCTTGTTTATTGTTCCCTCTCTGCATTGTGCTTCCTCCATCATGTCCTCTGGAGAGGCTTGTGTTTGATACAACATTTATTTATACATACAACGTAATAATGTTTTATGCTTACCATTTGTGAAAAGATTCACCATATTCTTTTCATTTGACAAGTACATACATTTTACCCTTTATTATATTTGTCTTCGACATCTTTTCAACTTCATATATATGTCATCTTTTGTGTAGTTGTTACTACATCTTATTTATAAACATGCTATCAGTATACACTTCATTAAGGCTTCCAGTTGATGATCAACAGGATTCACTTAATATTACTCGATTCATTCTGAATATTTCTTTTCTAAATGTTACTGGGTAAATTTTGCAATTATTGTTTTATATTTTGAAATGCAGACAAATTTTAAATTTAGGAGTTCCAAATGTATCAGCCGTTAAATAACAGAATATTTTGATTCACACTGTTGTGCATATCTATATTTTCTGTAACTTCTGGTATATGATCTTATATAATTTTCGTAATTTTCATTCATGGTCGTAAACTGTATAGAATATTTTTGGTATAAACTGATGTCGTAATTTGACTTTGTTTAAAACACAAATTACGTAGGATCTAGATTTGTTATTGACGTGTTGACAATTTGTAATAATAATCGTAATAATAAAACTTAAAATGGCGCCTATGGCGTATTTTCTCAATGACTGATGGAATATGGAAGTTTCAAGAAATATTCTGTAGATTCCCGTTGGTTGCGCGAAGTCATGTAAATATACGTAATTCCTAGTAAATCAATAGTGTATGTTGTCACGTGGGGTATATTGCGAATCAATATATATATATATATATATATATATATATATATATATATATATATATATATATATATATATATATATATATATATATATATATATATATATATATATATATATATACGGAAAAAAAATAATCATTCAGTTTCATTCCGATTTCTGGAGTCATTCTCATTTTTTGTATTCCTGATATAAGTCTGCATACTTATTTTATGTTGTGCTTATATATTTTTCTCGAGGAAAACTATTTGTTTGGACTGTTCAATTTTGATAGAAACTGCTCATTATTGGGACTCTAATATTATTCTGGAACTGTTATAAATTATTCGAAAGAATTAAGGACAACGCCATCATGATGACGTCACGGATCTTGGAGGACCAGTACATTTCCGGTATTGAAAATTATAACAGATTTATAAGGACTTTTCGTTCGTTTAGGGGTTTCATAGACCTTTAGAAGGGCTGGTTTAGATTCATTTCAGTATACTGTAAGTTCCTCTCACATATTTCATTTATTACTTTAATAATTAGATTATTTGTTAAGTTTTGCTAAACATGTTGGTTTTGTTTCCTTTCTTTTACTTACCTTTGTGGCCATAGAGTCATAGCAACATTTTTTTTCCATCCACACTTCGACCGGAGTGTTATCTATTGACTCGTGATGTGTATTAAGGTATACAAAAATTACTTTTGACCAAACGTCAAACCCGTTTTCTGATTTAATTTAAGCGAAATACTTCCCCATTCTAATCTTCAACGTTCTGTAAAGTCTTCCCACTAAATATAATTCTTTTGTTTATTTATGTTGAAAAGTATTCAATGTTTTTCTTGTCCGATAAGTCCTTAACTGTTTTGTTGAACAACTATCTTCCTTTGTAAAACGTTTTCTTACTAGTCTTTGAGTATTTGGAAGTTTTTGAAAGCTTCTTTTATCATCATTTCCTTTTATTGTTTTTACTTTTTTATTTAATGAGTATCTGAGAAGACATCTTTCAAAATGTATTTTTTATAAATTGTTGTAGTTTTCATATGCTTGCATGTGAATAGTGTCTTTCAGCCGCTGGTCATCAATAGGCAATTTATATGCATTTCTGTAATGAATCATTTTTTTTACACTTTTTTGTATGCAAAGTAGGTATGTTGTTCAATTAACCCCTGCCACAATTCAACATATTGTATTTTCTATTTGTCTTGTTCAATTGGTTTCTAAATTTGATAATTATTTATTTCAGAAAATGTACTATTAGAATCGTCGTAAAGGTTTTTTAAATATTGGTGAGTTTTTTTCAATCATTTAAAACGCAGGGAAAAGATTCAATGAATATTTTACGCTTGAGAACTTGTCTTAAGGCAGTATCAGCAAACCAACAAGAAATCGTCTACTGTCATATATTAAACTGCCATTGTTTTTATTCGAACTTTGTTTTCCTAAATTCTCTCTTTTCATAATCTTGTAAACTGACTCTAAAAAAAAATTCTAGCTGTACGGCAAATTCATCTGAGCACAACTTGCATATTTACTCATTCTGCAGATAGGCTCAGATAGTTATAACTTCCGATCTTCGACCTTCGCTGGTTTTCTTTGACCTTTTAGGACTTTTCTTATGGTATCGTTTGTTTTAACTCCTTGATGCAAGTTGATTTTTATATCTGAAGAAAGAGAAATGATAGAACGGTGAAACTAGCAATGGTAGGAAGCATCGAAGGTAAACGCAAGCCAGGGAAACCAGCAAGTTGATGGTTTCATACCATACAAGAGTGATACAACATTATGAAACATGTGCTGAATATCCTTGCTCATTATCATTGTTTTCATGGGCATTTAAGAAACAAAAGACAGAAATCGGTACAAGTGGCACACCATGTCAAGATATATCACAATTTCATCGTTTTTATCTGTATATTATTTCACTAGATCGCCATATTCTCAAACTACAAGAGACTTTTGGATAGCGATTTAAGCAACAGAGGCAGAAATTCGACTGGAAAGGTTAGTTTAGAATGTAAACTTTTATTACTTACAAATTCAGACATAGGTATTATACGCCCATATATCTGAAGCTGTCGAAAACTCGACTTAATGCAGAATACAAAGCATGCACAATGGTCATCTTGTACTACTTATGACGTAAACAGAAAGAATTGCTGCGTGTAGCGGATTCCCCATGAGGTGCCCGATATTGTTTCAGCAATCATCTTTTGACCAAAAAGAGTTTTAGGGTATCCACAATTGTATTAAGAAATAAAATAAACGTGTCAAAGAAATTGATATAAGTAGTACATAAAGTTCAGACTTTAGACCATGTTGTATAGGTGCAAAAAGGAATGTAGGAATGTAGGTCTTATTTTCTTTCTCTTTACACATATGCCTTAGTGCAAAGTTCAAAGTCAAGTATAAATTTTTCCAGGCTGTTTATCTACTCATGAAATATTTAGCTATTTATAAACCAACGCAAGCTTATTGTGTGTTTTAATGGAAATATAAATGCATACGATTTTTTAAAATAAAAAACGGCTGTTTAGAACATGGATGATCTAAGATATAAACAAAGAAATAATGATATAATTTAACAAGAAAGCAGCCATCTAGCATATTGGTGTAAATGACATATAACATCTGAAAGCTCCAGTTTTTAAATAAACATTTATTATTATTATTATTATTATTATTATTATTATTATTATTATTATTATTATTATTATTATTATTATTATTATTATTATTATTATTATTATTATTATTATTATTATTATTATTTCGAAAATCTGAACAAGAAAAAATATTTCTATAATTATGTATATTTCTGTGCACATATGTCATTATTGTTTTAATATATTACTTTTCCCGTGAAATCCTTAATCTTTCTCTTTTGTACACACACACACATAACTGACATTCAAGGACCACTTATTTAGTTATTGTCGGCAGCGTGGCTTATGCTAAAGGAAAACAAATATAAGATAAATTAAAATACTTTTACATTTGTTTAGTTTTTTTATTTACTACCTCAGAAAACTTTTGAAATATTATAAGCCAATAAAATAATTAATATTTACTGATGAAATAGAGACCGGGAAAATTGCCTGAAGTAAGATACGGGTACTTCTGCAAAGTCGTCTCAATTTTAGGGTACTACAACTGCATGACTTGTCATCCTCCTAGTGTAAGTCACATGACAAAGGTGTGTCATCCTCTAAATGTATATGCAAGACACACAAGTGTGATAGCTCATATGCATCTTAGGCATGTTGACAAAAAGTAACCACATTTCTGGAAATGACTTTGCTTCAACATGTTGTTATGGACGTCCATAAATTAGACTAAGGACGTCCTGTAATCTGCCTAAATGAGCCGGTAAGTGTTACTGTATAATGTTCGTCTTTCGAGTTCGAAGATAACCGTGACATCGCTAACTAGTTTGGCTTCTGTAAGTGTACGAGTGGCTGATCAGACCAATTTGTGCTGTGAATTGTCCTTTGTACATTGGAGAGGAGATGCAGCTTGGAGTTGTTCGATCAACAGAAGAACTGCTGCAATTAAGAGACTGATACTGCTTTAGCATTAGTATTGTCTGTGCCATTTGCATCAGTCCATGATCTGCATCTCCTGTATGGACGAGACTACTACTAGTGTAACGATCATGTGCAAGATTGACCCTGGACTCAGGTTCACTGTTGAACTCTTTCAGTGATGTCTTGAGGGGATTCTGTATACATTTATTCTGACCTACTTGCTTTTTTTAACCTCGCTTCAGCTAGCCACATAATATTTTTTTGCTAGTCACTCGTCTGACATCCTGCTGACGTGGCCTACTCATCTCCGCTTTGGTTCCATCAGTAGAGTATGGATGCTTAGAATGCCTTCCCGTGTGAGAACCCCTGTGATTGGAATCTTGTCCTGCCGTCGGATCGAACAAAGTTCCCTCGGGCAGCTCATGTGAAAATGGGTTAGCTTCTTACCATTGCATCTGTACATGATCCAGGTTTTTCATGCATATAACAGAGTCGGTAACGCTGTAACTTTGTAGCCCTTCGATTTTGTTTGCTGATGTATGTTTCTGCGCTCCAGCACATTTAGTAGTCTACCGAAGGTCACAACAGCTTTGGCAATTTTGTCGTTGGTTTCGTCATCGATGTAGGTTTCACGTCTGTGGTATCACTAGGGGGTACGGACATTTTTGTTGTTTTTTATTTATTTGTTGTATTTTTTGCGTCTTATATATGCTTGACTCGTTAGCTTAACTCAAGGAAACAAATTATCCAACAGCAATGCAAGTGATAATACTACACTGCTGGTAACAACTCAGACTGTGATAAACTTAAATAATTCCTTGCAAGTATTGACACTTAGTGTAAATTATAGGAAATTAATTGTAACGCCATTATATACCATTTCTTGCACATCACTAGAATCAGACTCACAATTTAAAACACACACACACACACACAACACAAAACAAAACAGACACACAAAACACACACAAAGTGCACACACAAAATGTGCCAGACTCCCAATTCGAAACACGCGCGCGCGCATTAACGATGAAGTGTGTATGAGATGATAGTAAGAAATAGGTTACAAGGTATATGAGAAATAAGATTATAAAATTAACGTTTTGCATAATTTGGAAAGTAAGGAGAAAAGTAAGAATAATATCATGTGGAATAACGCTGTAAAACGATTTGTTGATACATGCAACATAGGTGGCAATTATATTAAAAACATTACTATGCGTACAATTTACAAATAAAAAAGTATTTGAAGCGAAAATGTTAGGTTACTAATTCACAAACCTCATTGGTCCTGTTAAACAAAATCTCACAAAAACTCGTGGATATTCACATACTAATTTATATAAACCAGCAGTTCAGAAGGACTAGGTATATGCACATTATTTCCCTTATCTAGATTCGGGCGACGGTTTGTTATTATAAATATTACCTTTATTATTCTTCTCTGGTCATTGTATAGTAACAAACTCGTTCAAAACATTGTAATTGTGCCTAACTAAGAATAATTATGCGGTTTATGTAGGCGTTAAACACCGATTATTTCAGTAATTGGCAATACAATCGGACTGAAAGTCGCGCGTTTTAATGTCACAATGAAAGCTCCGCATGTTGGTAAACAAATTCGCATCACCATATATTGATAATTTTGACATGACATCATTCCTGGCATTCAACTAATCATACACCGTTGACTCATTTGAGTAGGTGATTGACTCAGTTTTTTATCCTTTAAAACCTTTGTCTTTGATAGCAAAAAAAAAATCATTATAGCCTGCTATTTTTGTTTTTAAAACTAGATATTTAATAATATAATAAGCTTGAAATGTATTCCTACGAGTTTCCAAGATCATTTTGAGAATTTGATGATGACGAAATTAGCCGCTCGAAAGGCAAGACGAAGGATAAGACCAAAGTGAACTTCATGCTTCCCCCAATCGTAACCTGGCCTCAAGCCTGTTGTAGCGCGCATGTCAAAATTATAAACTGTGATGATTACTCAGAACGTGCGCTTTTCTTGATCAAGTTTAGTAAATGGCCACAATTATAAAAGCCCATAGCTATCGATAATTTTCATCTGGAAATTTCTTTATAAAATTTAAGGCATACATGATTCAAGAATCAGGATTCTATAGGCTATGATGAAGCAATATTAGTATTATATTCTAAAAATGGGTTAAATGGGATTAGGGAATTGAAATGCAAGTTTGAACATACAAATAAAAAAGTAGAGATGTCGCCGTCGGTTTAGGACTCGCAACATCTAATTTGGTAGCCGGATTGCTCGTCTTGGGACAAGAGTGTTACAAGGAAGTTTCAGCATATACATTAAAGAAAACTATTTTTTTTTAAAATAAAAAAAAACAAAGTGGGATGAACGAGTTTAAAAGAAAGTTTGAACATAAAAATACGAACAAGTAAAAAGAAATGGATTCCTCTTATAGTTTTAAAATCACGACCTCTTGTTATGCAAGCGGGACACGCAGAAAGAAAGACACAAAGACAAATGTGGGTATTAATATATAAGGCAATCATTTCTATTTAATTTAAGTAAATACGCAATCATGACATGTCTTACTCTTCTATTGCTTCCTTCAGGCTTCAAAACGAGGTTCGTGCAGTCTTATCACTTTCTACCGTAAACATCATTGTTTTACTTGCTTTTATCCTAGATTTTTAAAATTATTTCTTTCTAAACTGTAGAGTTAAACCTTGTCAAACTTTGTATTGCATCATTTTGCCCTTTTCGCTTTCTTCTCTAATATGCACGAATCTATGTGTAACCCTTGATAGAGTACGCTGGATGGTAAGTAGATAGGTTTTGAAATAAAGTTGTATGAACTATTGTTGTATACATGTTCTTGCTGTTTGGGTTTTTGGGTGTTTCTTATTTGTTTGCTTTTCTATGGTCATTGAAAATGTCATCATTAATATTTAATTATTGCTTCTGCTGCTTTTCGTTAAAATTTCTCTCGTTTGTGCACAGACCTACATGTTGCTGTACAGGCAAAATTTTCCGCTACATCACTTTAAACGTGCGACTATACACATAACTCGAAATCGGAAGTGTGGTCCATGCGCACATATTGTACGTCAGTTTTGAAGATAAATAATATTGCCCAACTCTACGTAAATTTCAACAAATCTCCACGATTATAAATATATGTATGAGCAATGGGGAAACCTAAAAATAAATCAAAAGGACGAGAAGTTGATGTGTAAGTACATAGGAGACTATGACCACAAAATTCTTATTACTTATATCTTAGTGATTTCCTCGAGTCCCTAGCAGTTTGCATTGTGGGCAGCTGAGTAAAAACAGTATGTTAGTGTAGAAGTTACTGTCGCTGAACAGAACTGACCTCAGATGCTGGTGTAGGATAATGACTTTTAGATTTTTATGTAAGTACTTTATTTAGCCCTGACAAATTCGGAACAGAAATTGTTAATTTTATAAAGAGGGGGAAAGGGGCCGGTAAAAGGATCCTTTTCGTTTTTATTTCAAAATAGCAGTGCTAGAAGAATTTTTGTTGTTTTTTTGGGGGGGGGGGGACGGGGACACTGACATAGGGTTGGTGACTTAAAAGAATCACAAGCCCTGACTGAAATAACACAAGTCCGGAATCCAATTTCCATATGCCCAAAATGTATTTTTTTTTTATTTTATTTTATTTTTTTTTTGCAATCACGACGTGAACTTTATATATAGGACAGACTTGATCTGAAATAGAGGGGCCCCGGGTGTCATGTTATCAGACTTTTTAGCACTAAATAAACAAAGTCTAAAGATTATTTTTCTCGGAATATTTCTTTCTTTTTTTCCCAGAATTCTACTACATTTCATCTTATTAAAACCTCAAATTTTAGGAAAATATGTATATCAAATATAAATAGAATTCATCTTACAAGAAAATTTCCCATAGTCTTATTGGTATGCTTACAGCTAGCTTTGCATTATAGGACATCAGACCTGATATTTAGGATAGGGATGCTTCAATCTCTGATGTTGTTCCCAAGTCCATCAATCCTGGAACTAAAAGCCAAATTTTCAAGAATATCTCAAATGATGTGCAAAACATGTTGACAATGTGGCACAAATTAAAGTCTGATTGCTTTAGTTGTATGAAATTTAATGCCTTTTCTCTAGCTGAAGTATATAATGCCTTTTCCCTTGCTGAAGTATATATAGGCACAGTCATACAGTCATGGTAGCTTTTCAGCTGGTTGAAGAACAGTGGTAGCCAAAGAATGATAAGTCTGGTAATGTGTGATTACATTTTGTTTTATTTTTGTTAAATGAATATGGTTTATATCATTTGGCTAAATGTCAGTGAAAATTTTGTGACCAAAAATGTTAACATTTGGCCAAACTTAATGTCTGCAGAAATCTTATAACAGAAAATTAAAACAAAGCATGGCAGCACTCTGATAGCCTGCAGCCCCTTGAATTTAAAACTGGGATCCTCCTGTATTTGAAGTGAAGTGCCTTTTGGGCATGTCTGATTTGCCTGAGAAAACTTTGATCATGCTGATGAAATGCATTATTTTATTTTCAAGTTGTTGAAAGATTAGTAAATTATAGAGCAAATATTTCATTGAAATAAGTGAATAATGGATATATTTTATTAAGAGAGTAATAAACTTTGTATTTTCAATAGTGGCAAAACCATGAGTGAAAATACTTACGTTTCTAACTCATGAGAAATATCTATTACTCACTTGTAGCAAGGAAATTGTATGCAAGGAATTTATGCACAAACACATTGGCTAGCAGGATGTGTAACAGACTGAAGTAGCAGACTTCTTATTTGATCTTTTGTGATGTCAGTGGATTACCATCTATTTTGTTTTGTGGTTATTGTTCACAAAAATAATGTAAATAGTAACAGTCTCCTTCCCAGTTTCAAATAAAATAGTACATTAAGAAAATAATTTGATATATATTGGATTTGAACTCGGCTCACCTTTAACTGGAGTCAGCCATTCCTACTTCTTGACTATGCAAGTGTCTTAGAATACCTTTAAATTTCTTGGCTATAGTGTGATCAATTTGTTATGTGATTATGATTTTTACAATTTTTCAGTCCTATCGCTATAATGTCTGCAGTGTGACAGTTTATAGTGATGTCTAGCACTGGGGCATTATGCCACAGACATGTAGCATGATGTTCCACCCAGTCACATTATCCTGACACCTGGCCGACCAGTCCTAACATTAACCTCTTATTGCTGAGTGCCAAGCGAGGCAGCTGTTAGTACCATTTTTGTAAGTCTGGTATGACTTGACCAGGGATCGAACCCACAACCCCCCGCATCTGAGGCAGATGCTCTAACCACTAGGCCACCAGAGTGGTCCAGTTTGTTGTGTGCATTTAATTTATATTGTGTGCTAACTTTTGTCCATTATTGACAGTTGTGGTTGGAGTTTTTGCATACCAGAATTTTGTCATGATTGTAAATTGTAAACAAGATGTTTACTAGAATCTGAGTTCAAGGTCTAACCTTATTTATGAGTAAGTGGAAATTTCCATTGTTATGATTAATTTTCCAGAACATTCAGTTTTGTCATAGGTCAAGTCGAGATGTGTATAAATAGGGAGTTGATAAAGAATTCATTTATGTTTTTGAGATAAGTCTGTGGAATGTTGGTTTTTAGAGTTTAAAGTTTTCTTCAAAATGTTTTGATCATTCATTGGAACTGCTAAGTGATTTGACTTTGGATTAATACATTACTTGGGATTATTGTGAACTGATTTAAAGACATTATGAATTGCATCATTGTGGTACATAATGACATTCAAGACTAGTAGAATTTATATGGAACATTTCAGTATTTTTTGACTTGTGATATGACATTTAGGATTCTTTGGGATTTAATTCACAATAATATGTCTCTTAAATTTTAATTTGTAACTTTGAGAAATAAATAACTTGTTTATTTTACTAAAGTTGTTGGGTTTCCTTCATTTTCTTACATAGTTTGAGACCTAGACTTATAACAAATGTCTATTGATGGCTAGTGAAAAAATATATTATTTCACTCCAGTGAAATATCGGGATTATTTCTCAGCAAATTGAGTAATTCACTGCCTGGTGTTAAACAATTTTTATCCCTATGTATGCCCCTTTTATGAAGATCATCTTCTTACCATACTTCCATCAAGAGCTCTAAACTTAGGGTACAAAGCAAAGCATGTAGCCTATGACTGTTGAATATATTGTCTGGATTACCTATAATTAGACCTATCCAATGACCTACATGATTAAAGCATCTGCCTCAGATGTACGAGGTTGTGGGTTCAAATCCTGAGTCCTACCAAAAGACTTATAAAAACGGTACTGGCAGCTGCCTCATTTGGCACTCATCATTAAGAAGTTAGTGTTAGGACTGGTGGGCTTGGTATCAGAATATTGTGACTGAGTGGGACATAATGCTTCTTATCTGTGGCATGATGTCCCAGTGTTAGACATCACTACCATACTGCAAACATCATAGTGATATGCCTGAAAATATTTTAAGGGTATGTTAAAAATTTAAATTCCTCAGATACCTATTATTAGTGTTCACTTGGCTGTAACTTACATGTGATTCTACCGGCCATAGGACAAAAATAATTTTAATGTTGTCCAACTCAGATACCTTTTTACAGCTGAAATCAACTGCTTTTGAAAATTGTTCTTAAGTGAAAAAGAAAAACCCTAAGTATTTTTATATATTCTATCCATGTATCACAGAAAGCAGTGAGAATCAGTCTGCTATAATTAAGAACTGTTGTCACAATTTTTGTGCAATGAGTAATAAGATTAAAGATAATGTGTACACAACAAACTGTTAAATGATTACCTTATTGTTGTAATCTTGGGTGGGACATCATGCTACATGTCTGCGGCATGATGCCCCAGTGCTAGACATCACTATAAACTGCCTCACTCCAGACATTGTAGCGAAATCACACACACACTCACACACACCATTTGTTTTAGATATAACATTGTATATATTTATATCATCATAGACAATGTGACCATTAAATGGATGACCATGGTTGTAATTTAACAGTGCTGTTTCTTTTCAGTGATGATAATGATATTGATAACATAACTAAGCAGGAAGAGGAAGCAGAGGAAAAGCCTGTCAAAACTCAGTCCAAGAAAGACAGGAAGAAAAAGAAAAATAAGGAAGACAGGTAGGAAGAGAGAAGGTGGTAGGGAAATTCAGAATAGTCTAAAGCTTTTGTAGTAGGGGTGTGTCACCAAGGCCTCTCATTTTTCAGCTTTTTTTAAATAAATTGATTTTATTGAAGTTTAAAGGTGGAGTAAGTCAGACAAAACAAAGTGAGAGGTGACTGAGGGAAAACAAATTGACTTAGGACAATGACCACCATTCATATCCAGATTTAATTCACACTTGAAAGTTGCTAATAATAAAGAATAAAAGCTGGCTTTATTCACATACATTCTTTATTTATAAGAGATATTTGCTGTAAAGCATCATCATTATGTGCTGTTTTTAAACAGTTGTGCAGATGGCCATGCAGACCACCTCAGATTATGTTTCAACTTACCATGATTTGCACTCTGTATCATCTACCTATATAAGTTGCTGATACTATACAATCACTTATCACATGCATACCTGTACAGAGTTGCTTAGTACCCCTATCTCACACATACCTGTACAAAGTTAGCACCCTTATCACGTGCATAGTAGTATCACTTGCTACCCTTATCACATGCATACCTGTACATAGTGACTTAATCCTGTTATCACATGCATGCCTGTACAGTTTCTTGCTACCCTTATTACACGCATACCTGTACAATTTCTTGGTACCCTGATCACATGCATACCAATAGAGACTCACTTGGTATTCTTATCACATGCATACCTGTAGAGTCACTTATTAACCTTATCACATGCATAGCTGTACAGTTACTTGGTACAATTATCACATGCATACCTGTACATAGTAACATAATCCTGTTATCACATGCATACCTGTACAGTTTCTTGGTACCCTGATCACATGCATACCAATAAAAACTTGCTTGGTTACTCTTATCACATGCAGTCACTTATTACCCTTATCACATGCATAGTTGTACTGTCAATTGTTACCCTTATCACATGCATACATGTACAGTTAGTATCCTTATCACATGCTTAACTGTACAGGGGAACTTGGTGCCCTTATCACATGCAAACCTGTAATGAATCATATAGTACAATTTATTTTTCTCTGAAGTATTGTGACAATTATAGGTCATAAGCAAAGATAGAAAATATAATTGAAATTCATCATACAAAAACTAATTGATGAAAATGTGTGGTATGTAGTTGTCATTTGTCCATGGGGAATAAAACCAAATGTTCCTCCACTTACCAGTTTGAAAGAGATGATGAAAAAGAAAAAGAATGCAGATGCATTTAGTGATTTTTGTTTTAAATTGATCAGAATATTTTTGTCATTATTCTTAATGCTGTAAGTAAAATTTGGTTGTGGGAACTTTTTTTTTTACGATAGATGTATAATTGTATTTCATATCTACATATTAAATGTTGGAATGTTTTGTTACTTAGTGTGAATTCAAGATGTTGCTTGAGTTGAGAAGAACTTGGTGATTGTTTGCAGTAATTCATGTTGTTAATTTTAGTTGTGCATTAGATTGTAATTCTGATTGATGAGAAAATCAAATCTTTGACTTTTATATAATTTTCACATTTCCTGTTTAAATATGTTAAGAGTGCATCTACTACCACACAAATCCAGCCCTCCCAAGCCATGGCTTTTTGGCTTTTTTTATTAACAGTAGTTCTAAAAGGTCTGCTTGCCATGCTATCAGTGGGACTTGAGTGATCTCCCCTTGGGTACAGGGCGAGGCACCAAATCTGTCCTCCATCAGTTGCTGCTTTTGCTCTTACTTGGAAGCATGCTTTTTCTTGAGACCATGAGATATTTAATTTACAAATATCTTTTCATCATGAAGTTTTCTCACTCTAGGTAAGTATAATCCGATTATTGATCTGTTTCATGCTCTATCATCATTGTAGATAAATAATTTGTGCTTCATTGGTCCAGTCATAATCAGCAAATACTGAAAACATTCCAGCTTAAGATGATTCATTCTGTACAGCTGCTGTTTCATGGGTGTAGAAAATACAATCTTAACATCATGATAGATTTTATTTATTCATTGTTATACCAATTGTGTTGGGTAGTTGCTTCACCCCGTCAGAGTAGTTTTTAAGAATATTTATGAAAATGAATATTTTATGGTATGTAACCTTTCTTTCAGTTCACAATTTGATAATGTGATGATTTTCCACAAATTTATCTGTCCATATTGAACAATTTGACCAATGTCTTATCCAATCTAAGCAGTGACCAGTGTCCATCTATATTGAACAATGTTGACCATTGTCTATCCATACTGAACAATGTTGACCAGTGTAATCATATCTTATGGTATTGGGATTCTTGACAGATGTCAAAACGAAGTAATGTCAGAACAGGGCAGGATGATATATATTAAAATTGAGCTTCTTTAACTTTAGATCTATTATTTGATGTCACTCTTCCAAAAAGAAATTCCTTAAAGTACTTGTTCCCTTTGTTTTGGGTTCTTGTCATTAGTCCCTGCTGTATTTATGTGGACTCTTGTGTGCATATGTGTGTATATATGTTTATATGAAAGTATGTCTATGTGTGTATGTATGTGTGAATGAATGTATGTATGTGTGCATGCTTGTATGTGCACATGCATGCATGTATGTCAGTGTGTGTATGTGAGTATGCATACATGTATGTATGTATATATGTATCTATGTATGTGTATGCTTCTGTGTATTTATGTTAGATATATACAAACAAAAATATATATGTACACAGTATGTAACTGATATACTGTTGTATTGGTTGTCATGTTTTATGAATATTCATGATTGCTGTTTATTGATTAAATAGTTTGCAGTAAAAGCTGAATAAAACTTATATTTAATATGTTTTAAACATTTGCACTGACTTTATATAAAGATTTCTCGACTTGACAGTAACTCTAAGCTTTTTATAATATATACTAATTATTCTCTGTTTCCATGGCCACCAGTATGTTGACCTTCTGAGTGCACATTTGACTACCACAAAATATGCATGGACAGCCACAAGTTGAGTCATTGACCAGGCAGAAGCACAGGTCCATATGTCAGAACATTATGGCAAGAGATTTGGATTTATGCCCACCTTGAATAGACTGGTGAAAATGTAGCATGGTTCTTTCCTCTTCAGGATGGGGAAGGAAGAAGATTGCTGAGTTTGCAAAGAATTTACTTCATTAGTTTTATATATATAGCATGGAAAAAGTATATATGCATATCATCATAGATGAGACATGAGTGAAATGGTTGATTTTGGTTGCAATTTAACTCTGCTTTTTTCAGTGATGATGATGATTTTGTTTCAGTGATGATGATGATTTTGTTGCCATAACTAAGCAGGAAGAGGAAGAGGAGGAAAAACCTATCAAAGCTCAGTCCAAGAAAGACAAGAAGAAAAAGAAAAAGAAGGAAGACAGGTATGAAAGGAGGAAGCTAAAAGTTACTCAGAATAGTCCAAAGCTTTTGTAGTAGGGTTTATCACCAAGCCCTCACATTTTCCAGCATTTTTTAACAGAATGATTTTTTGTTAGTTTGAAGGTGTAGTAAGTCAATAGGAAATAAAGTAAGAGGGCACTAAGAGAAAGCTGGTTGACTTAGGACAGTGACCACCATTCTTGTCCAGATTTAATTCACTCATCTTTGCAGTGATAGTTGCTAAAAAGAAGAAGCAGTAGCTGTCTTTATACACACACACACACACATACATTTTAGACAAGAAATCAACTGCAGATCAGCATTATCTTGAGCTGTGTTTAAACAGCTGTTCATAGAAGGCCATCAAGAATACCTATCACATGCATACCTGTACAGAGTTGCTTAGTTTCCTTATCACATGCATACCTCTACAGAGATGCCTATTATTCATATCACATGCATACCTGTACAGAGCCACTTAGTACTCCTTATCTCATGCATAACTGTAAAAAGTAACTTAGTACCCTTATCCCATGCATACCTGTACAGTCACTTACCTCATACCTATAAAAAAATCACTTAGTACCTTTATCACATACATACCTGTACAAAGTCATTGGGTACTTTATCACATGCATACCTGTACAGAGTTGCTTAGTACCCTTATCACTGCATACCTGTGCATAGTCACTTTGTATCCTTATCTTTCTCATACCTGTGCAGAGTTGGTAAATACCCTTATCACACACATTTTATTGAGCAAATAACTCTTGTATAGTCAGACTTAAAGTTTCTTTATTTTAATCATCTACTATCCTAATAGTCTTAATTGTTGTCATTCTGATATATAGTGTATCCCACTTTTCCAGTGTGTTCAGGTTTGAATTTTATGGTTCTGCTACTTGCCTAATGCTCCACCCATCATCATATGCATGAAAAAATATTTACTAATTTCATTTTATATTATTTTTCATCAGACTTTTAGTTTTATAAATCAAATAAGTTTTAAAAATATTAGCTTGAAAAAATTTGTAATTTTGAAGTTATCAGAGCTTAGTGTTACTGTATTGAGCCTGTTTTGTGGGATCTTGCCAGATTTTGGTTCTGTTTTTTTACCTTTGTTATTTGTTATCAACCCACTATAATGTCATTATATCAGTTTCTTTGCAGTATGTACTATTTCTTTTGCAGTGAGGAGGACTCAGATCTTGATTCTGCAGTTAAGCTGAAAGAAGAGGAAGAAGAGAAGCCAGTCAGAGCTCAGTCAAAAAAAGAGAAGAAGAAAAAGAAAAAGAATGATGATTGGTAGGAAATACAAAAGCTTTGGGGATTTCTCCTTATAAAGTTGTTCAGCCAGCTATAAATATTGTGTGATGTCATTTATCAGCTAGACATTGCACCATCCGCCATATTCTTTTCAGACAATCAGATACAGCCCTCAGTAAATCTTGTTGTTTTCATCGTATTCTAAGTAATAACATTTGTTTACCTTTAAATAATTGTTGTAAAACATCGTTGTTATGGTATTTGCTGTAGTGATTCTATATATGGCAATAAAGATTACATGAAGAGAGTTACTTTCCTTCCATTCCCTAATCCAAACAAAGATATTGACAAGTGTTGTCAATGGTTAGAGCTTGCGAAAGGGAAAACTTGGACGATGAAAAAGTAACAAAGGACAATTTTATATAATATATATATATCGATATTGAAATAGACTGACTTCTATGCATTGTCTGATCCTTCAAAGATAGATTATTATTAATAATAATAATAATAATAGCACCAATAATAATATCACCAATAATAATACTAATAATTATAATAAAGTACAGAAAACTAACCATTTAAAATTTAATTTTCACACAACACTTCTTGGAAAAACCCTGTGATCCTAGCTGACAGAAACAAATACCACATAGTACAGAACAAATTCATCATTGTATTGCCCTTTGATACAGAAATGCTACAGGCACATAAGGGCTTGGAGTAATAGATCAGGGTCATATGCACTAAATTTTACATACCTTTTGATAATTTCGATTAGATTTCCACTGATGCTGATTTCTCAGCACTGAAACCATCATTTCAGCTGGCTCACAGAGTGATTTTCTGTCAAAGCATAAGGTAATTTTCCAACAGGAATATCATCTTCTGTCAGTGAAATGTAATGGTACTGAGCCACTGTGTTGTAATGTTTGTCCAAAGATGGGGCCACATTCTATTTTTAGGTATGGGGTAGTGATTCATGATGTCACACAAAGTCCATGGTTGAACAACTCTATAAATTGATCAGAATATTTCTGGCACTATTCTGAATGCTGAGAGTAATTTGGCAGAGGTTATCTTCTCTTTTTTTTCATGATGGATGCAATTGCATTTGTTAATTTGCCTTTAATCAAAATGTTTCTGTGCAGATGCTATATTAAGTGAAGGAAAGTTATGTCCCTTTGCCAAAACACCAGCTGTTGCTTGTGTAAGAAATGACTGTAGGGGATTGCTTGCATTAATTCATGTTTTTGATTCTTGTTTTGCCTTAGATTGTGATTTTGATTGATGAGAAAATAAAATCTTTGACTTTTATATAATTTTTGCATTTCCTGTTTAAATATATTACCCAAATCATATTGTAAGAGTGCATACACTACAACACAAATCCAGCCCTCCCAAGCTATGTCTTCTTGGCTTGTTTTATTAATGGTAGTGTTCAAAGGTTGTCTGCTTGCGTTGCTGTCCGTGGAACTTGAATGGTGTCCCCTTGGGTGGACTATTGGCACAAAATCTCATCTACTGTCAGTTGCTACTAATACTTTCACATCAAAGCATGCTTTTTCATTAGGCCATGCAAATGCAAAATTTACAAATGCATTTTCATTAGTGGAATTTTTTCACGTTAAGTATATTCCAAATATTTTATTTGTTTCTTGCTCTATCATCATTGTAGATAAATATTTTGCACTATATTGGTCTAACTTTGTCATCAGATAAGCTGAATGACACCATCATCACCATCATCTGCCTCATGGTCTATTGTACTTTGAATTCATTTCACTACTTAACCTTGTTTACTGCACAAACTGCATTGTTATTCACCCATTTGCCACTTGTTGTTATGAATTGTAATCAAAGATGGTCTTCACTGCTAGCTAGTAACAAGCAGTGATACATCATGTGGCAGTAGTGAATCAGATGTTCCCATAATCTTTTCGTAACATGACTGCTGAGGGTGTTAATAGCACATGATCCTCTTTGCATGTACAAGGCATTGGTACTATAGATGTCAGTTTTTGACATAACATTAAATGGCAGTTATTCATTTTGTTTTACTCATCCATCTAGTTTGTGTGTGTGTATATATATATATATATATATATATATATATATATATATATAGATATAGATATGCACTCATACATATACATACATAAAGGGATGGTCCTGGCTTTTAAAAAGTTGTCGCCAAAAAAATCGCCAACAGCAATATTTTGTCACCAATTTTCAAAAAGTGTCGCCAAAATAAATAGAGAATATTTTTCCAAGTCTGTTAATGTAATAGGCTATGAAAATTAAAAATTAAGAAACACTTGATAGTTATTACTTTATTGACAACAAACAGTACAGCTATAATATTATAAAATAAATCATAACATGATTATTTTACATCTGAAAAAAGCATCAATTGCTGACATCTACAGCATCTAGCACATTTTATTTTATTACCCCCCAATTTTATGGATAGCTTCACAAAGTACATCTCGCTGAATGCTGTAGAGTTTTTCTTGACATGCAAACTTGGATCTCCATTCCCACCAATGAAACGAACAAGAGTCAACACCTGGCATAAATGTACAGTATATATAAGCATTAGTGACCATCATATCAATTCGGTAAAAAAAAATTTTATTGACCAAGTCAACATTGTTATATGCATATACTAGTTAAGGTGACCCTACCTTCAAGTATACGAGTCGATTTAAACTGTTTTTTTAAATTGAAGAAGTTCCCTAAGCAGTGAAACATTAAGATAGTGGTTAATTATAACTCAGTTGTATACTTAGCATTATTGTCACCTTATACTTCCTCGAAACTCAGATAAATATATATCAAGATAGAAGTATGTCTAAAACTGATTATGACTAGATGGGCCCTAAAACCATCATCGTTTGTGTGCTTCATTCCAAATGGAAGTTTTCAGCATAAAAGATGACGCTGCTTGCCAGTCATTTCCATTTACTGGATAAATCCATTTTCAGTGAATGAGTATATACGTGACTATACATGTATGTACATAGAAGGAAAAAATACTACCTTGTCTGCTTCCGGTATTTAAAATATCGAATCAAGCAAAATGGAGAAGAATGACAATTTCAAACCTCTCCATACTGTTAATGTCCTGATACTCTTTACAGTTGAAACTTCTATACAATCCGTATGTCTTGATTCACAATCGAATACAAACATTTTCCAGCTAGTCATGTGCCTTGATATTCATTATGGACAAACCTGTCCATACTGGTCATATATTTTGGTACTCATTGCAGTGCAGACCTCTCTGTATTAGCCATATGTCTTGATAATTGGTATTGTGCAAATTGCTCCTTATTTGTCCTTTGTCTTTATACTCATTAGAGTGCAGATCTATCCCTATTAGTCTTGTGTCTTAATATTCAGTACAGTGCAGACATCTCCCTAGAAGCCCTTTGGCTTGACACACTAAGTGCAAACCTCCCCATTAGAGTGCAAATTTCCCATATTAACCCTATAGCTTGAGACATACTAGAGTGCAAGCCTACATATTAATACTATGGCTTTCACACAGAATGCAAACCTCCCTACTAGCTCTCTGACTTTCACACAGACTTTCACACAGAATGCAAACCTAACTACTAGCCCTCTGGCTTTCACACAATGAAAACCTCCCTACTAGCCCTCTGGCTTTCACACAGAATACAAACCTCCATATTAGCCCTATGGCTTTCACACAAAATGCAAACCTCCCTACTAGCCCTATGGCTTTCACACAGAATGCAAACATTCTTACTAGCCCTCTGGCTTTCACACAGAATGCAAACCTAACTACTAGCCCTCTGGCTTTCACACAGAACACAAACCTCCATATTAGCCCTATGGCTTTCACACAGAAAGCAAACCTCCCTACTAGTCCAATAGCTTTCACACAATGGAAACCTCTCTACTAGACCTATGCTTTCACACCTCTACTAGACCTATGCTTTCACACAGAATGCAAACCTCCGTATTAGCCCTATGGCTTCCACACAGAATGCAAGCATCCCTACTAGCCCTATGGCTTTCACACAAAATGCAAACCTCTTTATTAGCCCTATGGCTTTCACACCGAAAGCAAACCTCCCTACTAGCCCAATAGCTTTCACACAATGAAAACCTCCCTACTAGCCCTATGGCTTTCACACAGAATGTAAGCATCCCTACTAGCCCTGTGACTTTCACACAGAATGCAAACCTCCCTAATAGCCTTATGGCTTTCACACAGAATGCAAACCTCACTACTAGCCCTATGTTTTTCACACAGAATGCAAACCTCTATATTAGCCCTATGGCTTTCACACAGAATGCAAACCTCTCTACTAGCCCTGTGTTTTTCACACAGAATGCAAACCTCTGTATTAGCCCTATGGCTTTCACACAGAATGCAAACCTCCCTACTAGCCCTATGGTTTTCACACAGAATGCAAACCCCAGTTGTAGCCCCCCATGGCTTTCACACAAATGCAAACCTCCATGGTAGCCCTATTGCTTTAACACAGAATGAAAACCTCATTGTTAGCCCTTTGGTTTTCACACAGACTGCAAACCTCCTTACTAGCCCTATTGCTTTCACACAGAATGCAAGATATGGAACAGAAGATACCAGAAAGCAGCCATTTTCTTTTAAAACTACTGTTTTTGTCAGATGTAATATTTGTAGGGCAACTAATTGATGGACTGGGGCCAAGTTCTCAAGGACTTTAGAAGCTAGCCAACTGTGAGGTTAAACATTTTGGCCTTTAAAGAGATGTAATATATAAAGTAAGTGGATCCTGATATTTGGAAAATCAAACACTTGCTTTATATGAAAGTTGACTGTTGTTAGTAGATGACCATTATTGGAAGTTGTTCAGTTAAAAATGTGCAAATTGCCTTATTTTGTAAACGTTTTTAACTCCAGGGAGGATGACATTGCAGCAGAAATTGGAAACATGGCCCTGGAAGCAAATAAAGGTAACCTTGACCAAGACAAGATAGAAGAGCCTTTTGGGCAGAAGAAAAAGAAGGTTTGTTCATAGTAGTCAAGTGAAACTTTTCCATGCAGCAAAAATATAAATGTAGTTATCCCAAAATTGATATTCATTGTTCAAAAATCTGACAAGCAGGGTCTTTAATTTCAGATCAGTCATCTCTTGTATTCTAAATGAAGTACCACTTGGGCTTTTCATTAAAAAAATTTAATTTTCCTGAGAAAATTTTGATTATGCAAATGAAATGCTGAATTTTAAAAGACTAGTGAATTATTGATATTTACCATGATGTATGTGCCTTATCATTATGAAGCTCATCTATTTACTGCATCTCTATTGAAAGTTGTACATTTTGTGTATTAAGCATGTGACCTATGAATTGGGAATATATTGCCTGAGTTGCCTACAATTAGTGCTCACATGGCTTTAACATACATGTGATTTTACTGGTGGTGGGACAAAATTCTGTTTTTAAGGACATCAACCATGCATATCATTCTGAAATCAAACACCTTTGAAAATTAACATTTTTTTTAAATAAAAAAGGAAAATTGAAAAGGAAAATAAAATACTGTATTTTTATGACTTTTATTCATGAATACAGAAAACAGTCAGAACTAGAACTGTTTAGCAGTCATTGTGAACAATATAACAATGCATGACTGAGTACACAGATTAAATCTAATGCATATATACAACAGACTGTTGCTATAATCTGGAAAATTTATGCCAAATCCAGGATGTTTTTTGAAGGTTTTATAAATAAAATGATCAAAGGTGGTCCATGATCGCTTTGAGTCATTGATTAAAACTCGTCCATTATTGATGGAGGCAATATAAGAAAGGGAAGGCACTTAAAAATAGTTCTCGGCAGAAACACTTTAGTAATTTATCACTGATTAAAAATATTAAGTGTCACTTTGAAAAACATGAAAAGTGTAAAGAGAAGCTGCATAATGCAAACAGGTTTAAGATGTTAATGACCATCAACACTGCTGATACAATTAGTAAGAGGACATCGATAGAGCAGTTTGACAATGTCTGACCTCATAACATGGAGCGAGACATTGCTTTGTGTAAAATATTTTGAAATATGTATAAACAAACAAGTCAGTTTAATATGATTTTGTTTGTTTCTTTTTATTTATAAAGTATAGCAGTTGCAAAGTTGCATCAGAAAAAAATAGTTAAGTAATAAGGTGCTTTTGGACTCATGTTATTGGAGTCTGAGCTTGTGGAATTTGAGCCACGGACTTGTGTATTATTTTAAATCTACCAGCATGTGTCTGCAAAAAAATTTCTTCGAGTACTGATGATCATTGTAATCCTGAAGCTTTGTCAGCACCATTGTGATCTTAGCCAGAGTACTTGTATGACATCATTTTGGTTGTCATGGTTACTTGCCACTTTGACAATGGTCCATTTTAGAAGAAGAAAAAAGTGTTGCATGATATTTTTGATACTGTTTAAAATCTCGTAAGAAGAAAAAATTGTTAGGTTTATTATTTCTCATACTGTTTAATACTTTACCCACAAAATAATTTTTGACAATGCTACCATAAAATATCATGCTTAAGCTACATTAGAAAAAAATGATATTGTGCCATTAGCTTCTACCAGGTATCTCCTAGAGGGATCAGTCATTCTACCACAACAATAACAACATTACTAATTTATGCAATCACATCGATTTCCGGCACATTAGTATGTTTATACTATAGATGGAATAAAAATACATTAATCTGGATATGGTTATTTTCATCTTCAACATCTATTGAGTTGATCAGTTAAATAAAGGATTTTTATATAAAAATTTCATGTGGTGATGAAGCACAGACTATGTCTTACCAGTATCATCATGGAGCCTCAAATGAGGAGATTAATCACAAAGGTGATTTAACAGTTGCTTCATTGAGGAACTTTTGCCCCATCTTTTGTCATGTTTGTCTATACTGATTTTGTTTTGACAGGAGAACGTCCTTGATGTTTGGCTTACACTCTGTTCTTTTTTAGTTACACTCTACTTTTTAGCATGGTCTTTGGGCCTGGTTTGTGTTCTCCCACATGTCCAAGCATGGTCTTTAGCCCTGGCTTGTGTTCTTTGGACCTTTATGGCAGGACATATTATACTTGATTCAGGACATATTATACTTGATTCAGATTTGGCTGATTTGTGTTCACAGCAGTCATTGCACATATTTTTAGACTGTTAATCATTCTGTCTCCAGGCCTAGTGATAAGAACTCCGTTTGTTATTGGAATATGCTGCATTTCAGCTGTCCATTCCATTTTATGTGGAACTCTACAAAGATCAATGTAACTGATCCATCTGTTTCACCAGCCAGTCGACCTTCCAGCAGAAGAAACTAAATCACCTGACTTGTGCATCCTGGTCAAGGGGTTTCTGTGCTAGTGCTCCCTGCATAAGATAACATTCCAGATCAGTCACATTCCTAGCCTACTGGATCTCTTTATTTTCTGTCAAGAAGGAATCAAGCTCTGCACACATAGTGAACCTTTTAGTCATCAATCTCAGCAGATTTTGACAATTTGGATATGTCTTATGATAGATCTTTATGTAAACAGGTGGAATTACAAACCACCTATATCCATATCTCTAGTTCAGAAGCTTTAGCTGTAGATGCTGTTTTATTCATCTGGTATTTGCTGTAATGCCTTCCCTCCAACTATTCTGAATCTAAGAATTTTTCAGAAAATCAAGGAACAGATTTGCAGAACCTTGTAGCAGCCCACTCTGATGGGACTAGTAATAGATAAATGATATGTTCTAAACAGACACCCCAGGACATGCTTCTTCATGTCTGGCCTTTGTCAGGAGCACATTGCATAGAAAGAGTTTTAACCTAGTCGCTGAGAGAATCTTAGAGTTAGATGTCCTTCCACAAAAGTTGTCCCCAATTACTACCAGTGGATATATCTTAATGATATTATACACATTAAGACATCATTGTAGAGTTATGGTAGGTCATATCAAGTAACTGTCTGACTTGCTGAACGACTTTGACCTAAACAGGCCTAAATCAGGTTTCCGTTACTGAAAGAAGTGTTGACTAAAGTACATGTAACAATAAGATTAATAATATACCATTATCCATAAAAGCTGATGTTTACAGGAAATGGGTCAACAATGTTATGATAGAGTTTTGGGTTTCACACATTTGTCGAATTCTTCTCTTTGATGATTACAACTGGACGTAATTGTCAAGACCAGAACATGGTCAGCATAGGCTAAAAATAGATTTTGTGCATTAACACACATTGAGAAATTAACTCTTGACAAAACAGGGTACCTAAGACCAAAAAAAATCATGTGACAAGACATGTATCACATCCTTTACGAAGAAGGCCACTCTACAAAGTTCGTCTGCATAATGTTACATATCGGCTGATTCAAAGTAACACAATGATAGAGTGAAGGCAACAAGCTTTGTAAATTTTAACAAAAATCATTTATTTTCCTAGAAAACATGAAAAAAATGTAAATATGTAAAACAAGACTTAGATTTACAGAAACAATCCAAATTGTTTGTTCTAAAGATATCAAACATACGTCTTGTGAAAAGTTCTAAATTAACACAGTTTGAAGTTCAGTTCTGGTCCAAGGTAGCAGATGATAACGTCAGATGAAGGCTAACAGAAAAATCCAGAATTTACACAGTAAAGTAGAGTTTGTATTGTTCCGTTCCAATTTAGAATATTTTTGGAAAATGTCATTGTCCAAACCAGTAATGTTGTTCTCCAGGAAAACAATTATTCAGAAAAACGAAATACAATTAGCTCCACTAACAAAACATATGTTGTTCTATGTAGACATATGAGCAGACAACTTCTAGCACAAAAATACCTTTTTTAAGGTAATAGAAGTTTTGTAACTCTAAGATATTACAATAGGCTTCAACGCTTTTCTTTATTCTGGCTGTTACTCTGACTCTGACTGGCTGTCTTACAAAATACCTAAGCATAAAAATGAAGCTAATATGTGTGTAATTTCGCAATACATATGGACATTAGGAAAGCCTGACCAAGTAGCAGCCAATCGTTTTCATAGCTATTCCTGAATGTATATTTGAAACAAATTAGATAATTATACACAGCATGTGCTCACGAGTCACATTTATCTACAACTTGAGTAAACACAAAGTTTTTAACAACATATTAGACCCAAGCTAATATAATCTTATTAATAATTACATTTAATGAAATAAAATGAAATAAAAAGATTTATACAGAATTGATTCCTTAACACACACACACACATACACACACACACTTCAGCTACAGGGTTGTAACAATAATTAAATTGCACACAGTCAGCAACATCCAAATAAATCATTACCAAGCATTAACATATCATCACGTAAACAATTTTATGTAGGAAAGACTAAAAAACAATTTTATGCTGAAAAGACTCAAAAAAAAAAGTTGTGATTGATAAGGAGATTATTCAGCAGCAGTGGGAAAATTGAGCAAATGGAAAGAGAATTATGTACCAAGATTTAAATGACGTTTTTGAATTGTTTTGCAATATGCATGACAACAATATCCTCTCACATATCATGCTTACATCAAGAATAAGAACTGTAAATGTATATTCATTTGAGATAAGTTTCTTATTATGACAAGAATAACTTTTTAATAATTAATTTTACTTTTACACAAAGATATAAAATGAAGAGATTAAATGCTCTGAAGCATTTAGCTTTCTTACATGTACATTATATATACTTCTCACAAACAATTTTGTCCCCCTTTTGGAATGCCCACTCATCTTATAAGGCCACTTTCCCAGTGCAGAAGAGGTGTCCATATAAGAGGGGGACCACTGTATCTGTTTTCAGACTTATCTAATGCAATACACATGTATAAACAGCAGGGTCCATCCTAAGGAGTGATTCAGGTTAAATAGTAATACCAGTGCATTTAATTTCACCAATCTAAACAAAATAGTTAAGATGACCATTCAGATTTTTTCTTCTTCAGAATACAATTGTCTTTGATTTGTTAGAATTTACTTGCATTTATGTACAAGAGCTAATTTTGATGGCTTGTATTTTTGTTGTTGCATAGTCCTGAGAAATGAGGAAACTTGTCACAGGCAGTCATGGATGAAAAAGAGCACTGCATATCTTTGCACATGGCATGCTATGATTGTACCTTGTTATTTCTATGTTTTTACTAGAAGACTAAAGTGGAACCGCATGTCTTGCCTCAGAGCTGTACTTCAGACCCATTATAGTGTCTAAACGGATGGGGGAGGGGTATTTAAAAGATTTGTGGAAAAATTAAATTTTCTGCTGAATACTGGAATATTCACCATGTTGTTTATTGTTTATATCTTGTTGAAAATGAGGCATTTCTTATGCAGGAAAAGAAAAAGAAAGGAAAGCAACGAGGTGAGGAGGATGAAGAGGTCGGAAATCAAGTTCAGGAACCAAAGCCTAAGCTTGGAAAAAAGAAAGCAACACCCTCATTCCAAATGTTAATGATGGATGATGAAAGCGATGATGATGCAAATGAAAATGAGAGATTATCACAGGTTTGTATATTATGATAATTCAGGGCTTCTTTGAACTCTTTTCATAGTGTGTGTACCATCTGAATATTTTACAAAAGGTCAGAGAAGAAAGTAGAGGTCAAAGAGGTGTAGTGGCTGGTCAGATATTAATGATACTTTCTGTTCCAGATCTTGCTCTTATTTCCCTTTAGAGTGTTACACCCATCATATACAGTTTTGTTTTATAATTCTCAAATCTTTAATTGCACAATATATTTTCTCCTTACTGCTTTTATTTAATGTTTTATTTAATGCTAAATTGTTCATTTGTGCATCATTTTCTTTCTTCAGAAATTGTGTTCTTTTACATCATCTATACAGCCTTGAAATAAGTTACTCACCAAAAGCAGTGACTTCACAGATTGGAAATATATTAGAATCTGTTGACAGCTGGAGAGTAACAAAAATTTTCAGTTGCCAAATCTAAGTTTTAAAATGAAAATGCCATCTGAAAATTTCTTCACCTCTGGCAGTAGCAAAAAAAATTAGCAGTGTATTGGTCTGTCTCAAAAATTCACAAAAATTAGCAGTTGCTCAACTCTATACACAAGAGATCAAGTATGATAATCCATGTGTTAGATTTTGTGAAAGTCCATATAGCCCCTTTCTTCATTGTTTTTTCATCACATGGTTGTTTATGTAATTGGTAGAACTGGGTACCAAAACAAATTTTATACAATATTATACCACATTATTCCTTAACTTACTGTACTGCATACTACAGTTTTTATACATTGGTATTGGGGACAAGGAATGACCAGAGTCTTTATAACAAAATAACATTGTTATAACAGTTATGTTATTTTAAAAAATAATAATATTGGGATAAAAGAAAAGAAAATATCTCAGTTTTAAAAAAAATCAGTCTCCACTTCCATTAAATGGTGTTTCCCTATTGTAGAAAAATTTGGTAAGTGTATGTAAATTGTTGTGTAAGTTGTAATTTAAAACTTTAAAAACTAATTTGGTATGATTGACCTTACACTAGAAACTCTGCTGATATTTTTGAGAGCTTGTTGATAAAAATAGTAAGTACTGACACTGAAACCAACAATTTGCTAATATTATATGTGGCAGGGAAACTTTGGAAACCAAGACCCAGGCAAGATATTTATCAGAGTGGACCAGTAAACATAAAACACTCAACAAATGTGACATTATTTAATGGAGTTAAGAAATTATGCCAAATTTAAAAAGAAAACAGCTGCTCTTCTGAAAATGGGGTGATTTAAAATCTTTGAAAGGAATACATGTACATAACACATTAACATATGCTAATAAATGACTAAACTATACTATTTTTTTAAAATCTGAATTTTTTTTCCAAAACATTAGATTTGTCTTGAATTGCTTTCACAATATCCCATATGGCTACCATGTTGGCATAAAGTGATGTGTGTCAAACAAATGATGATAAATGCAGTTATATTTCTAATATTCAAAATTAATCTGTGACAAATACTATCATATTGAATACAAAAAAAATGATAATTTTTTCAGTTATTTTGTCATGAAAATTCAAAACATGCTGCTAATATTATTAAATTTGTAACTAGATTAATGGGGAATTTCTTTACATTCCTCGCTTTTGGTTATTACCATAATACCAATACAGTGGAAAAAAAACTGTTTTATGTAACACCAGAATAACAAATACCTCAGTAATATAATGCACCTATAGTAATTAGATTATTATGTTGAGATGAAAGCTGTGTCCAATCAGCGCCAAATTTAATTATCCTGCAGCCAACGAAAGCAGTTCTATCAGAACTGTCAGAGGTTAAATGTTTATTTAATCTGTACACATGATATACTGGAGAAACTATATTGGAGCTAATTGCTCCTAATTAGGATATCAGTAGGGAAATGTGTGTGTAATATGTTTTAAAAAAAAGCATTTGTATAGGTGTTGGTAAACTATTTCAGTGGCACAGCAATACCAGTAGCTTATTTAGTGCCAAGGCAATTGAGTGAAGTGTTTTACCCAAGGACACAGTAAGTGACTTGGGATAGCTTGGTGGTAGGATTCAAACCTACACCCTTTCTGTTGTGAGTCTGGCATGATAACCATCGAAGGACCATGGGTCACTAGCTTTATGTTATATTGTTAGTATATTATGATCTCATCACAGGTCTCTTAGGTAGTATTTTCCTTTCTTTAAAAAGTTTTCTTTTTGGAATAGAGTGAGGATGAGAAACCAGTTGAAGTTGAATCATCCAATAAACAACAGAAAAAGAAAGAGAAAAAGAAGAAAGGAAAAGAAAAGAAACAGGAAGATGAAGATATAGATGCTCTCCTTGCAGAAATAGAACACCCTAGTGAAAAATCTGGTAAAAAATCAAAGAAAGATAAAAAGAAAGGTAATGAAGTAGAAAGCATGGAGGTTGAGGAGACTGAAAAAAAAAGTGAGCCTCTGACAGCAGTTGTCAAGGTTGAGACAAAGGTAGTCACCATGGAAGATCTTGAAATGGAGGAAGAGGAACAGAGAAAAAAAAGGAAGACGAAAAAAGGGAAAGAAAAGAAACAGGAAGATGAGGATATTGATGCTCTTCTTGCAGAAATGGATCAGCCTGGCGAAAAATCAGGTAATAAATCAAAGAAAGATAAAAAGAAAGGTAATGAAGTAGAAAGCATGGAGGCTGAGGAGACTGAAAATAAAGGTGAACCTCTGACAGCAGTTGTCAAGGTTGAAACCAAGGTAGTCACCATGGAAGATCTAGAAATGGAGGAAGAGGAAGAGAGAAAGAAGAGGAAAATTAAGAAAGGAAAAAAAGATGATGCAAATCAAGAAGTAGCAAAAGAAGGAGAAACAAAAGAAGATGGAGAAGAAGAAGGAGAGTCTACAGTGAAAACTGCAGCACAGAAAAGGAAAGAAAAGAAGGAGAGAGAAAAACAGAAAAAGTTGGTAAGTGCATGTAAATTACTTATTGAAACAAGAGGTACGATTTTGCAATGGGTCAGTGGTTTCTGAAATTCTGTGGCATTGTTAGGCAAAATTACACAGTCAAATACTAATATTTTAATGGTTAAAAAGCATTGAAAATGAAATAAAAAAAATATATTAGTGAAAATTAGGCAGACAACTCTAGGTGTGACAACACTAGGGTACATCTAGTGGACAGCTCTAGAGTAATATAGTGGACATCTCAAGGTTACATGTAGTGGACACCTCAATGGTATATATAGGAATAATTTGATATCTGTACATTCTGAATCTTCTATAAAACATACCTCTTCGGCAATCCAGACCCCAGAATACTCCAGGAACATCCATGGATGTTGGGTGATAAGGCTATAGAAACCTAAAGTTAGAGGATTTGAGAGGGTTTATTGCAGTGAGTTCACAATTAGTTTTACCTGTGACATCTTGAAAGAGAAAATACAATGAATATATGATTAGAAACATATTTTCATGGTTCTTACCAGTCCTTACAAATGGTATATATGCTAACTTTTTATTCAACCTTAGTAAGGCCAAAAAAGAGCTTACTTTAAAAAAAAGGAAAATTTATTAAAAGTCATTACTTTTTATTTTTCTAATTTTCATTGGTAATATCAATTTTATCAAAACAGTTACTGACAGATTTTTTGTTTATCAAGTGAAACACAAATAACTTATTGGAAATAGGAAACAGAAGCCCATATGCCAATTGTCACACTCTGAAAGATTCCATGGACGCTTTCAGTATGGATATATTGAATTGGGCGAGTTGTGACAATAGATCAATGTACAGTATTAACATTATGAAATAACATGAGATAATTTGCATTTTCAGAGGTCATTAAATCGTGTAAACTTTGTTATTATGTGAATATTTTTTTCACAAAATTCATTATGTAGTGCATTCCTGGATTATTTTTTTATAAATACATGAGAGTAGTGGTTATGACTTAATGTATTGTTGCTTTTTTCTTGAATATTTCAAATGAATTTAAGGACATACTAATTTAAAAATTCCTACTTTGTTATGATATTGATAATTTTTTGTTTCATATTACAGAAGATGGAAAAAAATAGATCATATTGTTTAAGCAAAGAAGTGAGAAGAAAAGTAAAATTCTGTCACAGAGTTTGAAAGGGAACTTGAGAGATTACCCCAACAGCTCAAACACTGATATTTCAGTGACCATTGGTGCATCATTGCAAATACTTGTTTGAATCGTGAACTGCATATTAATAATTTACTACTTTAAGTTGTGTTTTTGGATTGATGTTAATGAATATTTCATTATTTGAACTTGCTATTTTACAAGCTTACCGTTTCTGATTAATTCATGGTGGTGTTTAATTCATTGTTTGGTCATTACATTCAGGACATTTTTCCTTACAAAATCCTTTTCCAATATTTTCATCAAATGGTGGGATGATTTTGTAAACACTTTAGCAAAAATTGTTGAATACACCTTTGAACCACTTGTCACAAAGAATGTTAGAACTTTTCAATTGCAGTAACATTTTTAAAAAGTCTACAATGGATTTTGCTAATTAATGTTCGAACAAATAATTGTGTGTCATATTTGCAAATTTTGTGGACTTTATTCCCTACAATACGACACAAAGAGTGGAATAATGTCATAATGGTGACATGTCCAACATTTTGCAATGAATTTTACTTCTGCAAATGTTGATATTAGACCAGTCAAATCGTTTGTTTGACTCTAGGCCCAACTATCCAATTCATTTTTTATTGGATGATTTCTATCAGTCCATCCTATTCATCTGTATTCTGCGTATTATTGCATGGAAAATGATGAGCTTGTCATGTATTCCTTTTGTCAGGAGGAAAAGAAGAAGCAGAAGGTTAAACCTGCAAATGAGGGGAAAGAAAAGGAGGAGAATGAAAAACCAGAGGAGGTCCCTGCCCCATCAGCTACTGCCACTGAAGAAACCAAAGGTATGGGGAATGTAGATCAGATGGTTAAGCTTGGATTTGATTTGATACAGATAATACATGTCTCCCCAGCCTTAGGATTTTACCATAAAGCTTACTTAAACTAACCTTCAGCAAAGAAATTACAAAACAGTAGCCAAAATTATAAAAATAATTATTGTTACTGTCAAATCCTGCTGTTGGCTTGTCTGTATGGTTCTGTTTTGGATTCAGATTATCATATACAACACTGGAGTTGGTCAGAGAACCAAACTAACTCTACAGGGGGTACCTTAAATGCATTAATTGACCTAAGATGTTCATGCAGAATGCCCACATGATCAAGCATCTTGTTTGTTTGGAAATGCCATCCATAAAGGAACAAAAAACGAAGCAGGTGAATGTAACAATCTACTTCTTAAGAAATCCAAACCAATGGCACAGAAGAATGAAAAAGAAAATTCAGATACTTGGCTGTGCTTGTAACAAAAGCAGTAATGATGAAAATTACATTTGGACATTTTGTTTGTGTATATTTCAATATTATCCAAGGCAGGAGATATAACTGTCAGTTGATCCATATATTCAAGTTTTTATTTGATCAAAACCTATTGTGGTTTATGCAAAACACAAGTACTTGTATGATCAAGATCTGTTGTTGTTTATGCAAAACACAAGTACTTGTATGATCAAGATCTGTTGTTGTTTATGCAAAACACAAGTACTTGTATGATCAAGATTTGTTGTGGTTTATGCAAAAACACATGCACTTGTATGATCAAGATCTGTTGAGGTTTGGGGGTCCACACCAGTTATTATGTTGAGAGAGTGATGCATGTAAGGTGAAGTTGTTTGCATTTAAAACATGCACTGTGGAGAGAATATTGGTATACCTCTATACTACTTTGATGTACTGTCACGGACATTTATTTAGATATTGTATTTTGGAAATTGTAAATGATCTTAACACACTGCTAACTAAAATGACTGCTCCCTTGTACTTCAAAACTCAGCCAGAATTTGTCTAAAGTACACTCTATCCTTAGTAGCTATTAAAATAGGGAAAATTAATTTTGCCAGACTAGAAAATACCAGCTTCTGAAAGTGCAGTGAATGAACTACCAAATATATTAAATGTAAAAAAAAGTTATCAGCTCTGTTTTATACATTTTACCTTTAAAGTTCAGGAAGTGAAAATGGCCATGTGGAGCTAGTTCTTTTTTTAAAGGTGCACATCTGGAGTAAGGCCAAGCTGTATACTCGATAACCCATATTACACCCATCAATCATACACCAAAATAAAGGAAATTAAAGGTTCTTTGATCAATACCTAAGATACACAAGGTCTTTTTTAAATAGCCAGTATAATTAGTGAGGAAACCTGGGGGAATTCTTTTTCTTTAAAATTCTAACCTTATGCAAAATATTACATGCCAACCATTACGCTTTTGGTGTAATCATTATGCTTTTTTCACAAAATTATGCCTTTATGCGTAAATGAATTTGGATTACGCTTTTTTGGTATATCCCTCTCTGAAAAAATTAATAATTTGTTTTCTCATTTTTATTAACATCTCACTAATGGCACAGAATTTATTATAGAAAAAACAGCTTCTGTGTAACTATGATTTAAAAGTGCACTTGTCTGTAGACTAGCTGTGACTTTCCTAAGTGTTCTATTTCTAGCATCTGCCCTATTTCCAAGAAGACCTCTGTTTCTATTTATAGCAGCTGTCTAGTTTAGGACAGAACAGACTGGTTTTCTAATTTTTAATCTTTGCTCACATATTCTTTGTTAAAAATAATGTGAGGTACAGAACCATTCTGTAGGAATTTGGCTGTAAAAGTCATCCTCTTTATTCTAGTTGATGCATATGTTACAGCAAAAATGTTTCTCAAATGATTTCACAGATGGATTAGAAAGAAAAAAAACTGGGAAAAAATGACTCAGGGATGAATACATGAATAACACAATACAGTGCCATTCTAGGGTAGCTTCATACCCATTGCAGGCTGTATGGAAAGGATTTTAATATTGGTCATTGTGTAAAACAAAGATGACTTGAATTAGCTCCTTTTGCTATCTCCAATACTAAGGTAACTTTGATTTTACAGCAGAACTAAATTGTAGGCATTGTGGCAGTATGAATGGAAAATTGTTAAAGCTTCATTAAATCTCCAAATCACACACACACACCCTGGCAATTATATGTATGCAATAAAACAGTTGTCTGTCAATGTTATGTATGCAATACAATGTTACACTAGATGTTTGTCAATGCTATGTATGCAGTACAATGTTAATTACACTAGATGCTTGTCAATGCAATGTATGTAATGCAGTGTTAATTACACCAATGTCTGGCAATGCTTTATTTACAATATGATGTTAATTACACTGGACATCTAGAAATGCTATGTATGCAATGCAGTGTTAATTACACCAGATGTCTGGCAATGCTTTTTTTACAATACAATATTAATTACACCAGGTATCTGGTAATGAAATGTATGCAATACAATGTTAATTACACCATATGTCAATTTTTTGCAGAGGAGAAAGCATCTGAAGATGAAGAGGAGAAAGAAGAAGGAAAGAAAAAGAAGAAAAAGAAAGGAGAAAAAGAAGAGAAGAAGAAGAAGTCAAAGGCACCAGTTTGTATCAGTTAAAGTTTGTTAATAACTAATTCTGGGAATTTGTACCATACCTGCCAAGAAACTATTGCAATATTAGTTTTCAAGTAAAATGGGTTTTCTTTTTTTAATCTAAAGAATTTCTTCTGGACAGAATTTAAATTTCCCAGATAAATTATCATTAGTGCCTGACATTGCAAAGCTTTGAGGTATTTGGTTAACTAAGATCTTAATATGAAATAAAAAAAACTTTGAGAAGCAAAGTGTTAAGTGAAGCCTTGTACTAAAGTAGAAAATTATATTGCTATTTAAAAATGCTCTTGGAACAAGAAGAGTTAGCTTGTGGTTTTGAAACTTTTTGGCATGGAAAATAATATATGTCAGGAAGTGAGAGGAGTGGGTCTCATGGTTGTATGGTCAATGCATCTCTGTCCACATTGGTTCAGCTATTAGCTCAGCCTCCATGGGTATGTGGGAAAACTTGCAAGTAGCTGGCATGGGTCAGTGGTTCTTAGGTTTTCACAAGTTCTTCCTTCACCAAATATACTGGCTGCTATGTACTAGCCTATCGTTTGCTGAATATTAAAATTAAGCACCACAAAAAATGTACAGAAAAACATAGTTTATATATTTGTGTGTGATATAGAGAGATAGATCAGAAGATGGACTTGCAATAATATCTCAGTAATTTTCTTTTTTTAACTCTGTTCAAATTGGACATGGATTTTGCACACTTTTTGATTGCTGTTGGTATATATCTCAGAGATTTGTAGCTCACCTGTTTATAAGACCATCATCCATCCATTGTTCGTCAATAATTGCTATTTCAGATACACTGCCCTATCAGAATTCTCAAGAGTACATCCACTCCTGTCAAATCCTTCCTTCCCAGGCTTGCATTAGCAACCAAAGTGCGAAATTGTTCTTAGCTTCCAGAGGTGGAAGTCGAACAAGAGTTCTCTCCTTTCAGATGCATTAGCAGCAATTTTTTTCCAGTTACAGAAAATACTAAAACTGTAAAAAGTATGAATGAATTTGACAAAAAAGCATTCTAGCATGAAGGCTTTTAAAGTTTTACAAGTGATGCTGATCCACCATCTGTATGAAGGCTTTTAAATGATGCTTATTCATAACCAAATATGGTCATAATCAGCAAAAAGAGAAATCCTTCAGATGACTTCTCAAAAACCACTGAACAAATTTACACAATTTGACGGCATCCTAGCAGAAAGCCATTTAACCCTTTTGTACATATGACTTTGATCTGCATTATTATATTCAAAAGAACTTCTAAACGATGTCTCAAAAGATTCTGAAATAACTTGGCCAAATTTGACAGTATGATGGTGTGAAGTCATTCACAACTGTATAAAGGTTACTGATGTACCATTGAATATGGCTGTCTTTAATAAAAGTAGAAATGCTCTGGTGGCCTAATAGTTAAGAGTGTTCGCCTCGGATGCAGGAGGTCGTGGGTTTGATTCCTGGCTGAGTCGTACCAAAGACTTACAAAAATGGTACTAACAACTGCCTCGCTTGATGCTCAGCATTAAGAGGTTAGTGTTAGGACCGGTCAGCCTGGTGTCAGGATAATGTGACTGGGTGAGACATCATGCTACATGTCTACGGCATGATAACCCAGTGCTAGACATGACTATAATCTGCCACACTGCAGACATCATAGTGATATGACTGAAAAATTGTTAAAGCTACGTTAAAAATCATATTCACATCACTAAAAGTAGAATGTAAACTTCAACAATGTCTTCTCAAAATCCACTGAACAAAATTGGACCAAATTTAACGGACAACCTGACATGAAGGCCTTTACAGTTGATAAACATTGCTACAGTTGCTAAAACTGGAGAAACTTTATTTCTCCTAAAGCACTAAGTAGAATTTGACCAATTTTGACAAAGCATGATGTCATGAAGATCTTGTAAATTTATATGCAGATGGTATCAAATCATTATCAGGCAGACTGCTGTTACAAAAAAAGAAAATCTTTAATTTTATCAGCTAGGATTCACCATTGTAAGATAGACACTGTTAGACACAAAAGCAAGATTTAATGTACCATAAGTGGTATAAAAAGAACGAACAAGGTGGATTCCTTTACATTCAGTCTGATTCAGATGTGCCAGCCAATCATTAAATATCCAAATTGCTTACTGATGAAAAAATCCTTCAAGCAATCTTTTTTATTTGCACTCATTGCTATACCACCAATTCTAATTCCATATTTATGTCATTCAGAAATAATTCTACACTGAGTATATATCCCATTATACTTGTTTGAGAGATTAAGAAAATGTTTGACATGTGACCAAATTGCAATAGTCTCCATGAAAAATATGAAACAAATTCAAGTAACATCCTGTTTTATTAACATTAACTTTTTTTAAAATGTCTGCAATTCTGGCAAGCTTGTGCTTCCAGTCACATGATGTGACCCTAATATTATGCTGTTTCTCATTTCTAAAGGCATCAAAATTTTATTAAATGGTAGATATGAAAATTCAGAAATATGATTTCTTTACCCCATTGTCATGCTCAAATCATAAAAAAGTGATAAAACTGACCACAGATATGAATATCTTATTGAACAAGCTGGTAAAATACTCCCAAGAAACAAGATGACAGTCAAACAGAAATTGAACTGTCTGAAAAAAAAATATTATCACATCCCTAAAAAGTGTCCTGAAAGCTGTAATCACAAAGGCTGATGGGTATAGAGTGGTTGACCTTGACTTCACCTTGCTGTTAGCAATGATCAAAGGGATGACACCAAGATGACACCATTTGCACATATTTTTAATAAAACAATTATCAGAACTTTTCTGAAACAATGAATGTCAACAAATACAGTATAATATTTACTCAAATTTCTAGGTAAACTTTTCTTGCATTTTTTATGTAGATGTTAGTCATGTGAGCAGTCTTTGGCCCACTTGAATCTCTTGTTTTGGTATGACTAGCATGATCATTGTGTCTTTCAGTTAGCAGCTATTAAGGAACATCTAAAAAAGATTCAGGAAGAGGAAGAGAGACTGAAAAAGGAGGAGGAGGAGAGGATACAAAGGGAGGAAGAAGAGATAAAGAAGTTTGAAGAAAAGGTAAATTAATGTTTCATTTGTGGTAATTGAGGTTATATAAGGTTATTTACACACCACTGTAGCAGATCCAGGACTTTTAATTGAAAGGCTTGTGTAGGTGTTTAGAGCATTTGGAAGAGTGTGACTTGTTTCTTTTAGATTTTAAGGCTAATCTTCAGGTTGGGAAGAGTTGTGGATGCCAACAATATATGAGGTCACTCAGTAACCAGTTTAGCCGATCTGCACCTCTCATTCAGAAGAAATGATTGGCTCACTTGGGTATGCAGTGCCCATTGTGTCAGATTATGGTTATTGTTTCCTGTTGCACATGCTTTTCATACATTTGACATCAAGGACATTGTAATTTATCTTGAAAGGAAATAAATTGGAGGAATCTAGATTACATGGATGTTATAAAGATTACATTGCTGTCAGAAAATCATAATACACAAACCACCAAAGTTTATGCAGCTGAAATATATTATTAACTTTAGGGGTTCATGAACATTGGTATGCATAAACAGGTGTTCTTTATATAATGCTAGGACAAATTTGACTGAAAATTGTGTTTATGTTAAAAAACATTTACTTGGCTACTAAAATACGCATATTTAACATCTAGTGTATTTTAAAAAAAATTTAACATTAAATATGTATATTGAGTTGCATCAAGCAATTAGCAAAACAAAGTTCTGCATGACCTTAAACCTTTCTGGTTTGCTAAGCAAGACTGTTGTTGGAGTATAGTGATTTGTCCATTCTGAATTCAGTTCCATTAACCAGTATGGGTAGAACATTGTATTAGTTGAATATTATTGAAACAGTTCTGTTAGTGGTGGCTTGTTCAAGAGCTAAATTGGCATTCTATGCAATAAGCAAACAATGAGAACAAACTGTTGAGACTTAACTAATGCAGGTTTGTATCCAGGTATGTCAAGAGTGATCTCAGAGCTGTTCTCTGCTTCAATTTCATCAAAGATGATCTTTTCACTTCTATCACTGAAGTGCTTAATTTTACCATAATTTGGTCAATTCAGACATCATTGTGATTATAAATGAAACCACATATCAAACAGGTGATGATTTGTTTACATCAAGAAAAAAAAAGTATTGAGATCTATGCTCATTCTGGCTAACAAATGTAATGGTCATTAAAGGAAACAAATGTGATGGTCTTTAAGGAAATAAATGTGATGGTTTTTAAAGGAAACAAATGTGATGGTATTTAAAGGAAATAAATGTGATGGTATTTAAAGGAAACAAATGTGATGATCCTTAAGGAAACATGGTACGGTCTTTAAAGGAAATAGTTGTGATGGTCTTTAAGAAAATGTGATGGTCTTTAAGAAAACACACATCATTAAAGGAAACAAATGTGATGGTCTTTAAGTAAACAGATGTGATGATCTTTAAGGAAACGTGATTAAAAACAAAATATGATGGTCTTTAAAGAAAACAGATTTTACGATCTTTAATAAAACAGATGTGAAGATCACTAAAGAAACAGATATGATGGTCATTTAAAATACATGTGATAGCCTTTAAGGAAACAGATGTGGTCTTTAAAGGAAACAAATGTGATGGTTCTTAAGGAAACATCTGATGGTCTTTAAGGGAATGTGATGACCTTTAAAGGAAACAAAGGTGATGATCATTAAAGGCAACAGATCTGATTGTCTTTAATTAAACAGATGTGATGGTCATTAAGGAAACATGATTTACTTTAAATGAAACAGTTGTGATGGTCTTTACAGATGCTAAGGTCTTTAAAGGAAACAGATGTGATGGTCTTTAAGGAAACATTTGATGGTCTTTAATTACATTAAAAGAAACAAATGTGATGGACTTTAAAGGAAATAGCTGTGATGGAATTTTAATGAAGCAAATTTTATGGACTTTAAAGGAAGTGAAGATAGATGTGACAAATAGTGATCTTGCATCAGCCATTTTATACCAACTGTGATCATTTTATTATTTAGTGATTGATCGTTAAACTGAAAAAGAGATGAATGATTGTTAAATTAGCTGGATATATACTTTGGAAGGTACTAGCCACTATTGATAATAGACCACATATGAGTGTTAGATGAGAAACTAAATGTAGATGATTTAGATTATGGACAGGAATTTGGTAGACTACTGATAAATATGTGTACCTGGACCAGTCTAGACTAGACTACTGATAATTATGTGTACCTGGACCAGTCTTGTTAAACAGATCTGGTCTCACTTACACAAGCAACATATGGGGAAACACTTCATTAGGAAGTATTTGTGGTCATCTTTCTGATTTTCTGATAGCATACCATGCAATGATAAAATGTTAAAATTTGTCTTACTGAGCTTTCACTTTTTATTCCAGTCTCCAAGCTTTCAGTCTGAATATGTTTTTTTTTTTGTTAGATGAAAAAGGTGAGACTTTCCTAATTCTGATTTCCTTTACAGAAAAGGCTTGAGGAGGAGAGAAAGCAGAAGAAGAAAGAGAAGGAGAAGCTGAGAAAGGAAAGATTACGTCAGGAAGGAAAACTACTTACAGATAAACAGAAACAAGACAGAAGAAGAGCTCTGCAGTTGTTGGAAACCATGAAGCAGCAAGGTTGTAAAAATTGGTCAGATAGTTGGTTGCCTAATATATCAGAGATAGCTGTCATAAATACTGAGCCATAGTAGTCAAAGTGTTATATTTCAACTTATTTTTAGCAAGCTTTTCATATATATTCAAGCAACAATATCTAAACAAGAACATAAAATATATTCCTGTTTAAAATTAAATTCAGTTAAAAAAATAATGTGTTTCAATAGTCCCTTTGGAATCTGGCCTGGATTCCCCAATAAAAAAAATAAGTGTGTACTCAGATCTAAATTCCAGTGATCTGATTGGCAGAAATTAAAACCTAATTTAAAATTAACCAATCAGATACTTAGACATAAATCGCAAACTTGCACTGGTGAAATTTGGTTCCAGCTCTGGTTCCACATTTGCATTCTGCCAATTAGTGGTGTGATGTCAGTTTTTTTTCTCTTGCCAAGAGGTGGAGGGTATTATGTTAGTGTTATTCATCTCTATCCATCTGTTTCACAATAACTAGATTTCTCCACTATTTAGCATTACCAAATTATATTGGGGCAAGGAAGAAACCTTTTGACTTTTGGTTCAAAAGGTAAAAGGACTAAAAGAAGGGAAATTGTTTTCACACAGTATCAAGCTTTGTAAATGGTTTCTATTTAAACAATGAAGACACCTATTCATTTTGAGGTCAAAAGTCAAGGTCACATAAACAAAAAGAAGGAAATCAGATTTCAATAGAACTTCAAAAGTTTTGTACCATATTCCTTGCTAAACTTTATAATGTCTTGTATTAGAGACAAGGAATATACCTATAAATTTTAGTAAATGTCAAGGTCACTGAGACAGAAATGAAAAATAATAGTTTCTGCAAAATAACTTTACATGACATTGTTTTGTATCATGAATACCTTAATTGGTAGTAATCTACCATAACTACCTTAAGTGGTAATTATCAGATGTGTGGGTAGTTTTGTGAGGTGATGTGGAGGAATCTTGAATAGGCAGCAATTTACCTACATATGTATATGTTATGGGAAGATTTTACCAACGTTATGTTATTGGAAGCATTAACCTACATATGTGTATGTTATGGGATCTACATAAAATAGTACAATTGTTTTCTTGGCCATTATGCAGCACTTTCTGTATTAATCTCAATGGCATTTCGACCTTGAAAGGAACACAGCTCAGAATCTAATTCCAGAGAGTGTATATTATTAATGGTTACCCGTCTTGATTTAGTTTGACAACATCTACATGCCTGTAGTAAAATATTTGGCAATTAAGAATTGTTTGTGTAGGAGATGCATATCAAAGGTGATTGCTACGATAATTTGCTAAAAATATGGTCAGAATTTAAAAATAAATAAACACAATATACTGGAATAGGATTAGCTGTAGAGTATATTTGCAAATCAACTGTAAGTATTAGACTAGACAAGATGACAATTTCTTGGTCTCATCTCTTACAGAACTGACCACCATTTTTTGGTTCCAGAATCGATTGAAAATGTTTGTTCACCATAGTTGTTATGCAGCTTGTGCTGGTTCTAATTATGGACATAATCTCTTGTAGTGGTCATTATATAAAAAAATATTCATTTTAAGGTTTATTCAGTTTGTTTCCAAACTAGAATTATGACTTTTAATAACAAAAAAATGTGGCATTAGCTTCTCATGTACATAATTTAGTATATTACCTAAACGTTCCAAGCCATTTGTATTCTCAGTGCTTTGATCTAAAAGCTAAAATCTCAGATGAGTTTAGCTTTTTGGGATCTTTCTTTCAGAAGTAATGACAAGGTGATTAAATAATAATAATGACAATTCATGGCTTTTTAGTTTATTTGTTTGCTAAACTAATCAAAAAAGAATAGAAAACCTTACGTTTGACCTTGGGATCCAGTACCTTCTTTCATGTACAAGCAAATATTGAACTTCCTCCTTACTGCAATTTATTGTATAATCCTTTTCACTGCCTAATGTGCACAGATCATGTTTATGTTCTTGACACATTGTTTGGTGTATTTTATCTCAACAGACAATAATCCAAACTTACAGTGGCTTAAAAAATGGTATGTGATTATTGAATAGCAACCAATTCACATGGGGAGAGTTTGATTTGTCAGCCCTTGTGGTTTATATTTAGTAGCAGTGTTTTTGACAGTACTCAAAACAAGTCTGGTTTTCCCACTGCATGTACAGCATGTATGCATGTCAAATTCTACATATTCCTGGAACTTTGTTTATTAGCAATCTGTACAGCATAAAATGGCCACCAATTTTTCTTATCTGCTTGTATAAAAAAATGTGTTTATGAAGTCAAGAAGCTATCTGAACTACCTGTAAAGGTCTAATTTTAGGATCATACACAATTATAAATTTTTATTTGCATCGTGCAGTCTGTCTTTAACTCATAATCACAAACAGTATAATGTCGAGTTTTCTTTACCTGCTCTAAAGTTAGTTATTCACGTGGGGGGGTTCCTGTGATTTTGTGGTTGCTACAACCCAAAAATTAAAGAACCATTGAACTCTTCCCCATCTTTGAAGACATCAGAATCTGCATCTTTTGCAACTACAAATTTATATAAAGACAAAAGTCTTCATTGAGAAAATAACTTGCAATAATTAATGAATTCACAGTACCTGCAATATCATGAGTTTGGTGAAATCACATGATAATGCAATGAAACATATTTTTTGGTCTGCATAGTTAACAATATTTTTGACAAGCCATATTCTTTCTTAATAATTGGGATTTGGTTCATTGCCATAAATACAAACAATAGTAAAATATATTTGTATCAGTTCATTTGCACTTTTAAAAGTAGGGGTGACGCGAATTGAAATCAGTTAAAATACTAAGCAAAAGTTCTGTTTTGTTCTGGTGTCAGTTTTGTTTTTGATCAATTAACAAAAATATCTTCATTACCAATTGATTGAAATAAAGGCATGTTCATTCTTTAATATGGAAAGCACTTGTCTTTGAGTTCTGTGGTAAGTCCGTGCACCAGTTTTCTGAAAATTTTCTGAATTCTTACCTGAACTTTTTCTTGATACTTCAGATGCATCACAAAAGATCTGTATTATTGTCAAAGTTAAGAGTTCATAAAATTGAACACAATTTTCTCTAGAGGAATTTCTCAGATTTGATAAGGCATTAGAAATATTCGAGATTTTATTAATGCCTGCCGAGTATTCTGCAAAAGAATCAATATCAAAAACCAATCAGTTAGAAATATATTCAGAAATCTGAACTGAGAAAGAACTGAGACCTTGTGACTAACATATAATAAATCAAATTGAATCATTTTTTGTGAAGCATTAATGACTGATGCGTCTCTTTAAACATACAATCAGGTGCATGGGAAGAAATGATTTCCTTGTCAATTTCTCTTGAAATTGGCTATTGGGCAGATATCAACCAGACGAGTAATTTCAAGCCACAAGCCACTTGGGCCTCTTTTTAAATTGTTATTATGAACTGTACTTATGAAACATTCATAACTGGTTACATGTCTTATAACTGCTGAAAAAAAACATCTGCTTGTCTAAAGTAGATTTCCAGCAAACTCAAATTGGCTTGTTTTAATTAGATCTATCACAAAGTGTTAATACATTCTTAACTGTGAGGCTGCTGAACACCATATGTGAAACTACAAACATTATGGTCAATACATTCTTTTCTCATAAAATATAATCAGAAATGGTTTATATTGCATGCACCTGAAATCAGCATTATCTTTATAAATTATGGAATGTTAAGATTGAAGGCTAAACTAAAATTGGGTCAAAACTAGGCCATTAAAAAATAAAATTAAAAGGGCATGTCCAATTTGTTTTTAGGAGTAGAAGTACCTTCCAAAGATGAAACAGATGCAAGAAAGGATGATGTGGAAGTGAAGAAAAAAAGACCAATATATGTTGACAAGAAAAAGAAGAAACATCAGCTGCAGCAGCAACAACAACAAGCAGGTATGAATTGGAAAGCAGTGCCAATTAGAAAGAAAATACAAAACAAACTCTTATTTTCCATTTGAATATTTGAGTACTACTTTTGTCACTTTTTTTACCACTAACTTTAGAGAAAAACAAATTTGTGGTATTACCTATAGGCAAGACTGGCATGCCCTTTTTCGTTCTTTAATGTTAAAAATGTTACATGGCATTTGTGTTTGCTTAAATTTGACCTTGGTTACCAAAATCCAGAACTGTCTGATGACATCCTGTTGTCAAGATTTATATTGTAACAAACTATGCTGTCTGTCTGTCTGACCTGTAGTCAGAATTTATATATGGTAATCCCCCTAAAGTATGGCTCTCCTGACCAGCAGCTACCCACTTGTTATGGCCATAATCACAAGTTGAAAAGTATCCCTCAAGGATGGCCACCCCTCAAACATGACCAGTGGTAAGCATATTAGTGCAGAAACTCAGATTTTGGCTTCTCTTCCTTAGATTACAAAATTTACTTAACTGGTGGTGAGACCTAAAACAAAAGTTGATCTTATGACAAGATCACTTCTTTTATAAACACTGAGCATCTTCTGTGTTAGCTACGAAATTGCCTAAGAAGAAATAAGTTGTTGCAGAAGGGTGAAAAATGTCATCAGTCATTCAGTTAGAACAAAAAGTGAAAAGTAATTTGACTAAATGAAAAGAGGTAGAGTGGGAAAACGGAATTGACAGATATAAAGGGATATTACAGCCAGATGTTTGCACCCACATTTTACTGACAATGTGGTTTCGCACAATGCCTGATGAATTTTCAAAAAAAGATTAAAAAGTAAAATTGTTGTTAAATTTATCCTATAAAGCCTATAACCTCGTATTATTGCCATGATATTTAAATGAAAATATTTAATATTTAAAAATTTGCTGTGCCTTTCATGCTTCATACATATTTATTTGCTCAACTATGTGATACACCATTTTGAAAGACCGCTTCTCTGATAAGACCACTTTCCTGCTGAAGAAGTAATGATCTTGTAATAGTGGTCCACTGGTAGCAAACAATGCTATGATTTGTTTTTCTATTACATACTGTAGTATCATTTATTTTATGGGTCTCAATTTTTATGGCTTTGATGGCAAAAAAAGAAATGTTTGTGAGTAGTTAAACTCCTGGCTTTGCCTGTCAAAGTTTGCATATTTGTAGGTATTTAATTTTGTGGATTACCATCAATGAATACCTCAAATAAAGAGAACAAATTAAAAAGAACTATATGGATAACATACAACAGTCATTTCAGTGGTTAAAACAGTTCAACCGACTGTATGATCTCATATCAAACACCAATAAAGATAGACAACTTACACTCAACATCAAAAGGGAGCTGACACAGCCAACAGCCAACATCACTAAGGTACTAATTGGTTATTATTCATGTGTATATGAACTTTTACAGTGCTGTCTATAAAGTTACTTTCTGATGATCATAGCACGAATATCATAGTCTTAAGAGTGGTAAAAGTCAGCCTAGATTGCCATTGGTTTGAATAATGTCAGCATTCTTCTTGTGAACCAATCATGAGGCCAGCTGACCCTTGCTCAATGAAATTAACAAGCATCGTCAACATTTTATGTGTTCAGAACAGATCAAGCTGCAAAGATGGTAATAAATTGAAACACAATGGAATCCTTTGTTAAGCCTTTCTCGCATACAAATTATTTTCAATCACTGGACATTAAACAGTGAAACTGATTGATGCTGAATGAATAAAGGAAACAAAGACAGAAATGTGTGAATTATTAGACCTAATTATCTATGGATTTGAGAATACTGGACTTGTTTAGTCCCACAATTTCCGAATTATTACCCAACAAACATTTGTTTGTACTAGCCAACTTGAGTGTTGCAATGCTTATTCATTGGTTTTGTTTAAAAAATAGTGAAGTGTTTTGCCATAGTTAGTATATTTACAGTGTTTCATGATTAATTGAGCCTCAAGCAATATTTTCACTTGAATGAAAAATAGATCTGAATAAATATTAAAATTGAATTCTCTTTTATTGTATCATTTCTATTTCTTTCATTTTCAGTAATAACAGTGTTTTCAGACCATATGCTTGTTCTCATTCTCTGTCTTATCTAACAACATATTGATTTAAGGTTGGTTCCTGGTTATGTGTGGTAACACCATTATATCAGCACATTATAGGTAATGCGTGGCTTTCACGATACTTTGATGGAGGAAAAGCTAATATTTTAATCAAATTACAGAAAGAATGAAGATTTGTAAAACAGCTTTCTTAATATCTTGTGGAAAAAACTGAAAAAAGGTGCTTCTTGATCATATGTATTAATTTTTTATTGGGTTTTTAATTTATGGTTCAGGGCAACAATATAGTCTCCAAAAAATTTGTACCTCATGACAATTAGTTGTACTGCAATGAGTTGCTCCAGTACGTTTATAGGATTTTGCTTGTGTTACTTTTGCCTTTTATTTTTTTTACAGAATTTTACAATATCTCCAATAAATCTGTTCCTCAATCACATTATGTTAGAATATGAGACTGCTACCTCATGAATCCAGCCCTCCTAAAAGATGAAAATCATATTGTCCTATTTTCCAATTAAGGACAATAGCTCTTGCCAATTACCTTCCCCATGGCACCGCCAGGTGTCACTAGTTGTGAGCTGTGCTGTTCACATAATACAGTTTATTCTCCAATAATCCAAGCCATTTTTGTGTTCTAATTGACTCATCCAGTGTTCCTTTTGGATCTATTGTGTTGATTAATCATTCTACTGGAAATTGTATCCTTTCTTTTTTCAGATCTGCTAAATTTGAGTGATTTTGTCACCTTTTGGGACTGTCATTTTAAGACCACATGACACCACACTTATTTACCTCTGCAAGGTCTTTACAAGTTAATTTAACTTTGTCTTTTTCACATGCTCTAATTGTAACAGAGTTGCTTATAGCGAGTTCTTAATATGCTGCGTTGCTAATTTATGCTTTGTTTTTCCCTTCTTTTGTTGCTTCATTAAAATGGTCAACTAAATAATTGAAATGCATCAGTTCATAGCATAGTTTATAAGTTTCATATGTGACACTTTCTCGATTTCCTCGTTAGTAACAGAATATATTTATATTGGCAAGTTAGTATCTTGATGAATCACTAATTTATGGTTTGCTTTCTCTGCTTGTCTTGTTTCAGCAGAATTTAATTTAAATGCTATATATGCAGCTTATCAGCTTGGAAGTCTACCATGACAATTGTTTTATTTGTACTAAGTATACGTCTGATATTCAGCATCTGTAACATGTGGTCAGAGGAAATCTGTGCTACCATATTAACTAGTTGGTCATAATCTGATTTTATCTAGTTAGTCACATTCAGGATTGCTAATTTATACTTTGTTCTCTCATCTTTTGTCATTTCAAGAGAAATGTCTACTAAATGCTTGAAATGCATACTCAAACCAATAGTCCCTCTGTGTGCATCAATTTCTCAACTGGCTGACTTTTTTTCCTCTGTCACACTGCCCAATGATATTGGATACATTCTGGCATCATGTCATATATGATTTTGGTTATGGTATAGACATGTCTTATGTTTTAGACAAAAATCCCTCACTGTTTCCAAATGGAACCAATCCTGGCTCATTTTAAATCCATTTTAACCTCTAGCCCACACTTTGCTAAAGTCACTGTCATACAAGTCATGTTTCCTAATAGCTTTAACTTCTACAAACAAGGTAAGCAAGCTGCATGACCTTTATGTCAACCCAAACTCTCTTCAGTTCAGTGTTTCTCCTGACACAACCAGACCTTGTAGCTCAAAGTAGGTTAGTCTGTTGATAACCAAAGAGTCATCTCGCTCTCTCTTCTCTTCTATAGTCAGGTTGAGAATGGCAACTATGCAAGATTTAAAGCACTAATTGAAACATGCAGAGACAAGTCATGGCATGTGTAAATACTTTTTCTTTCCAGTGTGAGGTGGAACACAGGTTATCACCCTCTCAAGCCCTTGTAGTGGGTTGTATTGGGTTGTATGCTAAATATAGTCTGACATATCATCAGATCAGATCAGCTTCACAAAGAATACTGCTTAGAAGCTTGAAACCATCTTTGCCAGCCTTGAATTTGAACACCGCGTTTTTATCCAAGATATAATAGATGCTGTTGGTTGGCATGCAGAGTCAACCTCCTGAAGACATCATCTCAGAGATTTAGTGTCACAGAGCAAACATTGATTCTGGTAGATCTTGTGGTTGTAGCAGAAAAGGCCTCCATCTAAATCAATCAATAGAGCCTGTTGGATTTGCCAGTGAAATTTTGTAGGACAGAAGATTTAATTCTTTATCTTCTTAACTGGAGATAAGGGTTACTGGTCAAATGACCCCCAGGCGTGATGCTTAAGTAATTAAAAGAATGGGTTATCATTCATATGTAGAATCCAGCTGTTCTTCCCTAGAAAGGTACCCGAGGTTGATGTCAGATGCTCAGCATCTCCTTCTCCTGTTACTTATTAACCTAACTTAAACATGATTGTGACATATTCAAAAGAGAAAGCAAAATTTGAAGTAGATTGTTTCTCCGATAATACTTACCTAATCACCTTATTTTAAAAACCCTTTCAACCACTCTTCCATGCTCGTATTCTCATTAGTATCTTGCTTAGCTGAAAAGTACCAACAGCGCATTGTGCAAAGGGAGGTAATGGGCAAGAGGTATTGCCAAATGTCTATTGGTTATAGAGAGGAAAAACCATTTTTATCTTTAGGTCAGGCTGGATTTGCAAGGTAGAAGGCTAATATTCCTAACATAATATGATTGGGTAAGTATTCTTGAAGAAATATAAGTTAATTAAAAATTTGGTTTTAATTTAAATCTTGTAAGATGTTTATATTTAATATTTATACTTATTTGGAAGTTTAAGTTTTTGTTCAGTACTTTATTTTTACATGTTTCAAACTTTGCCATTTGTTAGCACCATATTCTCCCTATTATGATGGGTACCAATACATCTTCTAAGAGAGGACCAAAGGGTAGATTAGTATATATGTATCTACCTGAGTTAAATTTTAAAGTTTTCAGCAGCAGCGGCAACATTTTAAATGTTATTTTGTAAAATTCTTAATTCTGTAGATGGTGAAGAGAGCAAAGAGGAGGAGAGAACTCCATCACCAATGGAAGAGGAGCCTAAAGAGGAGGTACCAGCAGAGACAGTCATTGAGGTGGTTAAGGTGGAACCTGTGACAAAGAAAGAAGAGGAAGAAAGTGAGGAATTTGAGGAACTTAAAGAAGCCTGGGATATAAGTAGCGAGGAAGAGGAGGAGGAGGAGGAAGAAGAAAAGGTGGACCCAAGTATGTTACAAAGCTGTATTTCACTGATTATGGTTATCATTTTTATGTCATCTTGGGACAAGACATGTCACTTTGTTGGCATTGTCATTGTTTTCATACTTGTCAACATTTATGTTTTGCATGCAACTCTGTTTTGTGTCTTTATTCAGTAGCAGGGGAATAAAGACAAGCATGCTGTGGGTTTTTATCTCATGCTGTTGCCTTGTTGCTTCATACTTGATCTCAGAAAATTTCAGTGGACCAAGTGTACTCAACATCTCTGATATTCTTTAAGTGTTTAATGGTACATACTTGTGTCTTACCAGTCCTCATCAGCTACAATTTCTTGTCTTGATTCTCTAAAATGTTTTTTCGAAATTTAAATTACTATTTTGTAGTCAAGAGCTGATCAGAATAGCAGGTTTGTTAAGCTACAATCCATGTTGACTTGCGATTGGGTTTGTTAATAAAAGCAATCCTGAATGGAAATGTCAATATTTGTTAATGGGTTTGCTGAAAAGGCAGACTTGAATGAATTAAATCTACATTGACTTGTTAATGGATTTGTTAAACTGACATGCCTGAATGGAAATAAGTCCATCTTGACTTGGTAATGGGTTTGTTAAAAGAAACAGAATTGATTGGAAATAAATACATAATAGTAAATGAGTTTATTTTTAAAAAAAGCAGACCTAACTGTAAAAATGTAAATATTGGCTTGATATTAGGTTTGTTAAAAGAAGCAAACCTAATTGGAAATGAATCCATATTGATTTGTTAATAGGTTTATTAAACCAAGCAGACCTGATTGAAAAAATAAATCCATCTTGTTTACAATGCTATGTAGAAGGGAAGCATGTGCTGGAATCATTCATTCATCATTAGTTTATTACACATATATTGTGCATGGCATTTAAGACTGAAATCAGTAGTAAATTATGCATAGCTATTGCATTTACTCCATATAAAATGTCACCCTAATGTTATTCAGAGATCCACCTGTTTCAGAAAATTTGCACAACTGATGCAAGTTACAATGTCATTTGTAGAGACTACCACTAAGATAACAGATATAAAACTGGTTCCTGATAACATCTTTGGCCTTTCAAAGCAAACCAAAAAGCACTTGCACCTTGACCACTGTGTGGAATCTTTCCCAAGTTCTTCAAGCATGTGCAACCTCAGCAGTCCCTGAATCAGCTCTGTATCTCCTATCATTCACTAGTTGAAGCAGCAGTTGGGGAAGCCAGTAGAGAGAGTCATCAGACTCCTCCACCTTTCCCAAGGAGAGAGAGGGTTGGCCCAGTCCTGCATTGTCTTCCAAATCCCAGCATAGGAGTTTGTTTAGCCTGCTTTTCAGGGGTTTGGTCAGATATCATGTTCAATATGTGGGTCCATTCCACATTAAAGGATGGATACTGACTTTCTTTTTGATAACTTGGTCCCATGTTATGTACTTCTTCAACCTGGTCTAAATTGGGTTAATTAAGGGAAGAGATATATAACCTTCTGGTAGAACAGTGGAGACAAAAGGATTGAAAATTACCAGATTAAGACTTAGCCATGTTTTCCTTCTGTCCTTGGCATAAGCAAGGAGGAGTGGGTTTCATGCCATGCCATTAAAAAGGGTTGTTTACAGTTTAATAGCAATAATGATTTAGCTTCTTTTCTTTTGCAGCCAGGATTTTTGACCAAAATCAGCTCAAAAGCATCATTTCCTTTTGAGGTCCCCAGTCCTAGTCAGGGCCATAGGGTTTAAATGGCATCTTCTAAAGGGAGAAGGAGGGTTGGAAATTATTTTCCTACCACTTAAGAGTTCTGATATTTCAGCAGCCACTATTTCCAGGTGGACTGTCCTCACCTTTCTTTCATGAACATTGATGCTCTTAACTGGTAAATTCAACAGTGTGATAGTAGCAGGAAATGTATTGCTGCTATTAAAATGTAGTTGGAGTAAATTCTTGAAAAATTCAGCAATCTTTAGTTATGCAGGATGTTGACTGTGACTTAGGAATTAGACTGGCATCATGTTCTTTTCGATTGTGGCACATCATTTCTAATTGGATGAGAGAATAATTGATGTGGACTAGGAAAACAATATAATAGTAGTAAGTTAAGTATTAAACAATTAAAGTTGTTTTAATATTTTTTTAAAAAATTTCATGTTTTTAAGAAGCTGCCAAGATTACCACATCAAAGGAAAAGCAAGAAGAATCAGAAGAGGAAGAGGAGGAGAGTGATGAAGAGGAAGATGAGGATGAGGAGGAGGAGGAGGAAGAATCTGAAGAAGAGGAGGAAAGTGAAAGTGAAAGTGAAGATGAAAGGTCACCCATTGAAAGAGCCAGGGAGAACATAATGGTAATGTGGTGCTGGTGATAGTCTGCCTGTTAAACTCTTGAAAAGTTCAGCAGTCTTTAGTTATGCAGTGGACTGTTTATCCTTTCTTTCAGTTCCTAATAGGCCCGTAACTTTTAATGTCTTATACTTTGTAAGGTAAAACTTTTTTTTTTAAATATTAGATAGTTTGTTGTTCACATGTAAAACTTGTAAGAGCCATAATATTTTATATTGAAAACAATTAGGTGACCTTGGATATTTTCATCTGATCATTACTGAAATTTTTAGAACAAAAACATTATTTGTCAATATTTCTATCTTTAATTTAGTCTGTAATCAGAATAAGGCCATAATGAAATAATTATTGTTTTCAGAAATTTCCTTGCAGAACTAAATTTTTAGCAGGAAATAGAAAAATAATATAAAACAAATAAACAGGATGACTTTCTGACTGGTGTTTTATGATAGTTTCCTGATAGTTTGTAAATATTGAATATGTTCTGTTTTCATTTAATTAAACTAATCCGAAATAATAAATTCTGAAACATGAGTTGTACTTACTTTTAGAAAAGGAAAGAAGAAGCCGAGAAAAACCGAACTACAGATGTACTTCGAGCTCCAGTGGTTTGCGTATTGGGTCATGTTGACACTGGTAAAACAAAGATACTAGACAAGGTTTGTTTTGAATTGGACCAACATGTTATAAAATTCTTGAGTTAAAGTATTTGATCTTATTCTACTTTAGTGGCAGAGGATTTTTAAGTTTTTAAGTTTAAGTTTGTAATGCCATTTTATGTTTTCTGTAAGTGAAAGTTTCAGTCACATAAAGTTTCAAGATCTTCAGACCTCATGTGCCAGAATTATGAATGAATAATTCACCATTGATGAAATTAATATATATATAAAAATATCCAACACTTGCTTTGATAATCAGGAAGAGTTTTTGTGTCAGGATGGTCCTAAATAGAAATTATGCAAGGTGACCTGTAATATGGTCACCATGGTGACCATGTTGATAATATTATTATCTCTACTCTTCTCAGATGAATGGCTGTATTAAAAAGGGGTTTTCATCAAAGACTTTGAATGACGTATGCTTGGTTCTAATTGAATCTAATGCTGATCAGACATGTATTATTTCCACCATGGCCGCTAATTTGATAATCTTGTAATTGCTGAAGAATATCGGAGATGGTTTCAATATTCAGCAGTTAAAGGAAGAAATAGCTTTAATTTGATGGAAAATCTTTTCAGCCAGTAAATCATCAGTCCCATCAAGAGACTGTTATTCAATGTCAGTTATTAACGTTGGCTCTTATTTCTTGCAGTTGAGAAGAACACATGTGCAGGAGGGTGAAGCAGGTGGTATAACTCAACAGATTGGTGCCACAAATGTACCCCATGAGGCTCTAAAAGAAAAAACCAGCATGTGTAAGGAAGTAAGTAGTTAGAGCACATTTTCAGAATATGGTAAATTGTTTATTAATCACAAACACTTCATTTGCTTTTCATAAGTATATGACCAGACAGAAAGATCATTTGACTGATTCTGTCATCACAGGTCATGTTATTTATTTTATGTGATCCACAGTGGATTTGGCTAACATATCAGACTGCATCTGGGAGAATATGGGTTTAAATTCTACAATTGGACCATCACTGGTTGGCTACCATTGTGTGTCTGTGGGTTAGATTCAAAGTTTTCTATTACTCTTTCCTTTCTGTTCTGTAATGTGAGAGCGGTGTAAGAGAATTAGATAAAAATTTGTGAAGTTATATATCATCATTCGAACGTATATTGGATTGTGCTTTGTAGTTCCAGTTTTCTAAATCAAGATTTGAAGTTTTTCTTTCCTTTCTATAATTAAAAGCTGTTTGAGTTTCAGGAATAAAATTTTCATACACTTATGTTTTCCACTGAACACATTGCATGGTAATATAAACATTAGGAATTAAACTTAACAGCCTCTGGAAGCCAACCATCCTGGAAAGACAGAATTTACATATTTTCCCTTTGTTTATATTGAAAAGAGGATAAAAAAAACCCTTATATAATTTACCTCCCCTTTTCCATTGTCTGGTGACTTCGTATATAATGTATGTTTACTCATTTTAAGCTTTAATTGCAATGTGAGTAAAATCAAACCATATCACTTCTTGTCATCCATCAAGAACTTACCTATTGGTTCATCAAGTTGATAAAAGAACTGTTTTTTAGGATTTATGAGAAGATATTGCAACCTTGTACTGATTCCTTTTGTTGGTATGTTTTATTTGCAAATGTTTGAATTTCTCAGTTGCATTAATAATGAGTTTAGTGTTGATCCAGTTTACAATTTCTGATTTTTATTTCCTATCAATTTGCCATGTTCATTGTTATTTCAGTTATACAGTTATGACTTAGGGTGTAATATTGATTTCATAAGCATACATTATCAGTTATCTTTGATGCCTACTGCCCTGCCGTTTGCCAAACAGCCAGTTGAATTGGCCAGCTGGCCATTTCATCTAACATCCTAAGATCAGTTGCATCAATGAAATGTGCTGCAAACCGGTTGACAATCCCATAAAGTATGGATTATGTCGGGACTTTATAGCCAGTCCATCAATTCAGTTCATTGATTATGCTGCACAGCCAGACATCAAGCTGACCAACCAGCTATCCAGCCTAGCAACACATACCAAGTCAGTTGTCAGGCAATAAGTCTAGCCTGTGGGTCAGTATTGGTTTGTTCTCTGTTGGATAGTACCATAATACCAGGGGATGATTACACTTCTTGTTTGTCAGTCTCCTACCATCTACAAATTCTGAGAGCTGGAAAATTCCAAGGCCTTTTCAGGTACTACAGACACTCAGGCAAGTTCTAGTGTAATTCAGAGAAGAAACAATTTGGAGACGAACATTTTGGAAAATTTACAATACATAGAGGTGACATTTTCAGAGGAAGACAATATGGAGATTGTGATGTGTTTCTAAATTGTCTCTCTCTGAATTGTTCCTTATCCAAAATGTCCTCTCTGAAATGTCTGGATACCCTCTGGCATATAAGGTTAATAGCCATGTTTCTCATACAATTCTGAACTTGTGCAGAATATAGTGGCTCCATCATCAATACTTGTCTTTGAATCCTTAACAACTTTTCTTCTGTCTGAAAAATTGCATACTAAAAATGTATGGAAGTATGTGACCCACATCACTAAGGCAGTGCACCACTCTATGCCCAGTGTCCTGAGAGCTTTTTTCAATCTACTTTTGGTGAAATGAATTGCATTGATCTACATGTCATCATTGAGGCTACATCACTCATTGACCCTGTTCTTAATGCTTTTTGAATTTGTCGTTTAGTAGTCATATTGAGTATATGCTGAAACGAACAGTATGAGAGCTGCCTGTCCAGCTCTCCTAACCTCTTTCTGCTGTTTTTTATCTTGATAAATAAAATCTGCAATGAAGGGATGATTGTAGAGAGGAGATATGACGAGTCCCATTAAACAACAGCAGTCTTAACTGTAGACTAACATGCACCTTTTTCAAAGGCAGTTAAATTATGGGGACATGAAACTAAGTTCTCCTACCCAAGGCTTTCCAATAACTGCCACCAACTTCCCAAATAACTAATGCATCCTGTTCTAAAACATTATAATATGTTATTTTCCATTGATCATTCATTGGATTTTTGTCATTAGTGTTTCCCAGTGATAGAACTTTTTGTTTTTATGGGGTGGATTTACAAAGTACTCAATATCATCTCTGAAGTACTAGAATGCCTGAGCTGTGGATGCTTTGTCATTCATTCAGGGTGGGTTTTGGATTATGTCTTCCATGCAGCTTTTCTGATACTAATAATAATCCAGAAAATAAGGGACCATACCAGCAAAGAGGTTCTGATTGTCCCTTTCAAATAGGACATGTCTTGGGAGAATGATAATACTTATCTAGCAATAGCTCGACACAGGAAAATCACAAGGTCTAGTCTATACTATCAAACACTACCAGAAACACATGGAAAATATAGGGTGCAAAAGCACCTCTTTTTTCCAATGGGTTTAAGGTAGCCATGTGGTCTAAGTCACTCGTGTTTACACATCACTGATATATCTCCTCTGTCGACTTGGGTTTGAGTCTCAACCAGTATATGAGAAAACTTGCCAGTAGCTTTCCATAGGTCAGTGGTTCTTCATGGGTTCTTCCTCCATCACACATACTTGCTGCCGTGTATCTTATGCTGAAAAATGGCATTAAACACACAAAAATTAAATCTATCATCGAATAAAGGCAAGAAACCAGTTCAGTGAGGGTATACGAGAAACTTTGCCAGTAGCTTTCCATAGGTCAGTGGTTCTTCCTCCATCACACATAATTGCTGTAATGTATCTTATGCTGAAAAATGGCATTAAACACACAAAAACTAAATCCATCTTTGAATAAAGGCTAGAAAATATGACTTACCCCTACAAACCTTGGCATAATTGGTTGATATGCTCAGGGTACTACAGACTTGGTATAATTACTAGTTGATATGCCCCAGGAGATATGGCTCATAAAAAAAATTTCAGCTCATGAGAGTTCAGGTGACTTTTACAAACCTTGCAATTAGATGCAACATTTTAATCCAAGACATCATTGTAGTCATTTTCTGGCAAGCACAATCAACATTCTTAAGCTTCTATCTCTGAGATCCAGGATCACAGAAGGGAATTTAATCTGGTGGGTCCAGTCGCTGTGTTCTAGATGACTTCCTCTCCCAGTTAAAGTCAGTGCTACCTTTTCATAGGCTTTCACCAATTAGCCTTGATGTTTTTCTTGTTAAAAATATTTAGTTATCACTGCCATCACATGGCTATTGCATATATTGCCTTCACATGAAGAAAGCAGTTAATCTGTCATACAATGACTCCAAACATACCTCCCTTGAAGGGTAATTGTGGTGGAGGTTTGATGCTCATGTGTTTCGTTCTTTGGCAGTGTTAATGTGATCATGGACTGTTTTCAACAGAGTATATTTTTTAGTAAATTATTTTCTCAGAGAATGCTTGTTTGATTGAATTACTAGCCTTCCCAGCCTTTCTAACAATGCATGCATCCTCATTGGTGTTTTTATTAAAGCTTAAGCAAAGTTAACACAGGAGTTTTTTCCCTTTGTATGATATGGAGAGGGAAAAGAATGCATTATTTTCATCTTTCCAGGAAGGTTGTATTCAGAAGATAGCAGAATTTATTTCTTATATTTGTATCCATAAATATTCTTGAAGAAATATAATTTACTAAAATATTTGCTTTCTCAGTTCGATGGCATATCGCATATCACAGTCAAGGTCGTATCATAAAGTCTGTGTCATCAATTCCACCACCCCCTCTCCAAATCTCTTACTTGGACTCTAATGCACTTTTGAGATGGAACTATAAAACTAGTGTCTCGTGATTTTTATGTAAATCAGATTCTTTTATGGAGAAGTCGTACATGTGCTATGATTCACCCTCTGAATCTATTTGAAAATGTTGGTTATCATTTCTTCACTTTGCCTCTAAATGATTCAACTGCTACAATAAAATAATGGTGCTTTGTTCCGTTTTAAATTTCAGTGATTTTTAGTAAATGATGGCAAAATATGATTCCATCAGTTTTTCTTTTCATTTTAGCTCAGGAGAAAAAGTGTCAAAACTGAATTTCACATCATCATTAAATAAATCACATAAGCGTTGTGACAAATATATTGACATATGATATACATGGGTTTGTTTTCATTAGTTTCAGAAGACGGAGTTAAAGTTACCAGGTCTATTAATTATAGATACACCAGGCCATGAGTCATTCAGGTAGGTAATGTATACAAATACTTTAGGATTTTTTATCATTTTCTCTCTGGATGCCTTCTTGTTCATCATTAAAGATAAATACATCACTCACATCGATTTATATGTCTATTTGTCTATCTTTCAATAATGAATTGTCAGTCCATCCATCCATTTATGCAGTCACCAATATTTACTTGTTAACTGTACACAAAGTTTAACTCCAATCAGCCTTCTAACATATATATATTATATATTTTTATGGATATTAATTTTCAAAAATGTTCCATTTGTGGATTTGCTTTTTCAAACTTTGTATAGCACATGGATTAACCTCAACAGATCTACTTGCTATGAAGGGTGGTGACATGATGGCTAAAACTGTTCTACTGCCAAAATTAACATCATTCAAATACCTGTCCAGATTAATAACTTGCACCATAATGTTGTTTGAAGGCACAACATCAAATAAGTCTGACACAGCCATTAATGCTAAGTAAAGCATTTTCTAAAGTATATTTATTCACATTTAGTTAAAGTACAGTCCATAAAAATGCACTGTCTGTTTCTTCTGACAATCATAACGTGAAAACCATGGCTTAAGAGTGGTAAAATTCCAAGTTATGTGGATAATGTCATCATTACACATGTGAACCAAACATGTAATCAACCACCCATTTTTCATTCAGCATGTGATCAGACTTATAATCAACCACCCATTCTCAATGCAGTTAGCGGGCTGTTGCAATTTTTGTACAGCAAGAGATGGATGCTAGCTAACTTGAAAGAAAGCAGAATTAATCCTTTATTTGTGCCTGTGATGTATTACAAATTTAAAACTCAAGACTTGCCAGTAAATAAAGACTACAAAGAAGAGCGGAAATCACATTTCCACAGTTGACATGAGATCATGAAAGATATGGAAAATAACACTGGTGAAGATCAGTATACCTTGAGACTACAAAACTCCGGCTGATTTATGTTAAATGGATAATCACAGAACATAAGGAGATGTCTCAATGATCAGACCTAACTATCTTTTGCTTTGAGAAATCTGCACTTGATAAATTAAATAATTTCAGGATAAACTAGGTAACGTCATTGATATTGAATTTTTGATGGTTTTGTCAAAAAAATAAGTGATTTTTGACCAACATGAAAGTTGCTGTCTGTTAGCAGAACTTTAATTGTTTGAATTTATCTGTTCTGTATGTAGATTATTCATTTAAATGGATAATGAGTCTGGGAAATCTTAAAACTTTTGAGAACTGCAGAAAATGAAGGAAATGCAATTTTTCATATAAAAATTTTTGACAATAGTTTCATTTTAATGAAGGATCATGTAAAAAGCATTGAATCTAATTTTCATAGATCATTTCACTTTATTGCTTTACTGGTCATAGACTAGCTTCAGCATGCAAGGTATATGAGCTACTTATGCTGTCCATGGTGTGACCTGCTATAACACGATGGTTGGGCTCCATAGAACCCGACCATATTATAGAATGAACTTTGTTATAACCAACCAAATCCATTAGCTGAAGAAAATTATGTATTTACCTTAAATATGGGGGTGGTTAATAAAAGCAGGCACACAAATATGTGCTTTTGATTAAACGAAAATAAACTAGCCTGAAAAACATTTGGATGTTGACAACTTTCATTTGTGTAGTATAATCCATAATATGTTAAGTACTGTACACTGTATTTAAGAAATCCATGAATTTGAGTCTCTATTACATTTTATAAAATTCAAATGTATGACTTGCATCCTGTTAGAAAGCACAAATAACACATATATAAAAAATTTATAGTCCTCGTTTTATCTATATTCAATAGTCGCAAATTTCACATGGCTATAGTTGTTTGCATGTACATGTACTTAAATTGGCCTGCCATCTTGACGAGGCTACCCAAGAGATGAGGCTATTGATAGGGAAATGAAAATGTTAACAAATTAAAAAGTGGAACAAACAACTATGCAACATACCCCATTTTCAATTAACTTGATGGCCAGATATCAGTAGTTTCAAAAGATTGGGCATTTAACATTTTGGAAAGTGCCAGAATCCTTAAAATTCCATTGCTTTTATTTAAATTTGGTGACTTGCTTAAATTTTTGGGGTGGGGTGTTTTTGAAGTTAAATGCTAAGGACACTTTGGAAGACCAAACAGATGTCCATTTCTTATTGCATCACAAATAATTGTAGCACATGAATTGAGACTGATTATGTTCGTAGTACTTGTACAGAAAAATCGGTGCTTCAAAGGTAATCAGTTTTCTTTGAAATTTCAGCAAAATCTTTTTTCTGTGTACTTTTTAAAAGATAAATGGGATTAGCTATCATTTGGTGGATTCCAGCAGTTACTGTTCCTGCATTCAAATGTTGGTCAATTGTAGCTAGTCCCAGTAGCATGACTACTGGATACACCAGTAAGTTGATCTTTGGGGGGTTTTGTGTTTTGTAGGGTTGGAGGGGAGTATTTCTAGTATTTGAGTGATGTTTCCTTGCATAGGTCAGAAATTTTTACAAAAGGCCAGCAGGTGTCCTGTTCTGACAGTAATTACTACAGAAATATTGAGTGTTTTGAAGAACTGAATTCTATGAATGAAAAGAAGAACTTTGCCTACTATCCACATATAAAGGTCAGTCTATATAGATAAATTGATTACCAGCGAACAGCTGATAGTCTGACACTACTTAGTCCAAAAGATCCCTTATTAGATAGTGTCTTGTCCTGTTAATCTCAGATACCAGAAATTTCAAAATAAATAATATCAAAAAATGTGGAGATGTAACGGTATAGTCATCAGGCAAGATGTCAGAATTAGCGGGTTATGATATAACAATATACTGTTCAGTTGGTTTGTCAGTATGAACAAACAATTTGTTTATCTAATATATACAAAACTCCAAGGCATTTTACATCAAATTTTGGCTTCCTTTTATGGTGCCTCAGAATTTTAATTCTCCAAATTAAAGGTTTTATATATAAGTTTACCAGCCAAAAATATTGATAAAAAGTATTGCTAGATGATATATTTTGTTACCTGTAAGGAAAAAAATAACAATTTGCACCATAGGTGAGTTGCTGAATACCTGTAAGGAAAAAAATAACAATTTGCACCATAGGTGAGTTGCTGAATACCTGTAAGGAAAAAAATAACAATTTGCACCATAGGTGAGTTGCTGAATACATTTTTTACAAATTATTTTTCATACTATTATGAAGAAAATCTTTTTCTGTGTATGTTAAAAATACATGTACATGAAATTGCACTAGCCATGCCACACTCATTTTGTATTAGAATTTATACATTATCTCTTCCCAAAAATGATAATAAACTTTTTACATGTTACTTTTTATGCATTTTTGGAAAGAAAACAAAAATTTTCATGTATGAGAAAAATACATCTATATGAAATTTTGGGAGCCATTCCAGAATCATGTTATATCATAATTTGTATTACAACAGAGTGTGCTATAGGGTGGTCACTGTATATGCAGTTTCGTTCCAATGGGTCAGTCATACTATTGAAACAAATTTGTTTTATTTCTAACAATAGGATTCTGTCTACCTGTAAGCAAAAAGTAACTATTTGCCTGCTATCCTCGATCAACACATGACAGGTGAAGCTGCATGATGACCCAGGTCATGCTCATAGATGTTACCTGATCTGTACAATGTCTGGGGCATGAATGTAGGCCTTTCATTCTAGTTAAGACTGAAAAACAAAACAATCTCACATTATTTGATTCAGAATTCTAAGGTCCCTCATTGGATCACAATAATGTCAACAATTTCTATCAACCTGGCCTTTGAACTTAATGTTTCAAAATCAAGACATATTAAAGTCAGTTGTTTGCATTCTCCAGCTTTTTTTCTTTTTTGTGAGACCTGGCCTCACAAAGAAGAAAGTTGAATTTAATCATGCCACTGGCCCAGACAGTTAACATGCCATAGTCTTGGTTTCAGGCATGGTCTTATAGCCTGTGCTGGATTTTCTGGGAAACTTCTACAGGTATGGCAATAGCCAGGTGCATGACAACATATGGATCTCCTTTGCCTGAATATAAACATAATCTTGGGTTGTGCTGCTTTCGTATTTAGAGGTATTGATCCATTCAGTAGAGTTTTGATTGTGCTCCTACAGGGTGGTTTGGGTTCATGTTGGATGCTCATGCTTTTCCTCCTTCTCTTACCTCCTATTCTCCTAATATGAATATGACTGTTTAATGTATTTGACAGAGACAGGAACTTTTTTTTAGTAAATAAAGTTTCTTTGAGAATACTTATCTGATTACATTACTATCAATACTACCTATTGTTTCCCATAAATGATAGCATCCTTTCATATTCTTTGCTCAAACTGAAGCTGATAAACATTGAGGATATATGTGGCTGAGGAGGGTGTGAAGGGGAGGTAATTTGTAAGAATTCTCATCTCAAAAATATATAGTCACAGTTTTTGTGTTTCAGGGAGGGCAGGACTCTGACATTTAGGGGTTATTTCTTAATGTTAATTTGATCTAGTATGAATTCTTAAAGAATCATAATTTAGTAAAATAAATTCCTTTCTGGTTTAAAACTCCTGATGCCTATTATTTTATAACTGCTAATATGTGTATATGAAATTTTTTACAGATATTTTGGTAAAAGATGGTATACAGATGTCTCTATCTTATAAGCTTTGACATTTGTTGCATATATTTTACACCTTTCTAATTTCATTTCAGCAATCTTCGGTCGCGAGGGTCCTCTCTCTGTGATATAGCCGTACTTGTTGTGGACATTATGCATGGTTTGGAACCACAGACTATTGAATCTATCAATCTGCTCAAAGAAAAGAAAACACCATTTGTAGTGGCACTGAATAAGGTGACTTTGGAAGAATTTTTCAGAACTTGATTACTGCATTTTTTTATTGACTTAATATTTTATTGTAGTGATGATAACAGTTAGCCCATCCAGCTGTCCATCCATTCATTGTCAGCATTTCAGCTTCTACACATTAATACTAATTATGTGTTCAGCTTTATGTTGATGAGAAAGAGATCAATTTCCAGAATTTTTTGAGCCTCTAAAGGAGTTATGGCCTCTGATAAATTTGATTTCCACAGCTGAAAATTACACAGGCTTGTTGGACTTGGAGCTTTATATTGACGAGACCTTCAGTGAATTTAATTTCCAGTATTCCACAAAATAATTTACAAAGGTTATGCTCCCAGACTTGGTTTCTTCAGCATACCTTTCCCAAGATTTGTTGAATTTCAACCAAATTTATTATGTGGCTTTATAATGACGAGACCTTGAACAGTTTTGGTTTTCAGCATTCAATGAATCTTTAGCAGGAATTATGTCCACAGGTTACCAGTAGTACAGGTTTACCAAGGTTTGTTGGTGTTCATACAAATATGGTTTAAGACTTGATACTGATGACATCATTTGCAAGAATTATGCCCTCAGTTTGTTTACCCTCCTAATTTTAGTTTCTGCTGCCTGACTTTAACAAGGTTTTTTGAATTTTTTCCAGAGTTGGTATGCAGCTTTATATTGATAAGGCCTTAAATAAATTAAATTTCCAACATTCCATGAATCAAAATTCATGTGTTTTGCCCCTGATTACCTAACCTCCAGAATTTGGTTTTTGCATCATAACTTTATCAAGGCTTGTTGGATTTCAAGGAACTTTAGTTTGAGTTTTGTTGTTGATGAGACTTTGAGTGATGTGGATTCCAGCATTCCATGTTATTTACCGCAGTTATGTCTGCTGATTGCTCCTTGTCATAACATTGATTTCCCAATATAGATTCCTCTCTATTTAAGGTCTTGGAGAGCAAACTGTGCCTGAGCATTGCTCTTTGTAATGCACCTATTACTACTAGCTCTAGTTCGATGGGTTTTTCCCAGCATCCTTTGCATGAATCATGTATTTCAGCAAAATTGTTCAGTTTACTTTTTATGTGGATTGCAAAGTTCTTAAAGAATTAAGGACAATAAGCATATAAACAGTAAGTCTAACTTTGGTTCAGTGATTAAGTTAGAAAAAGTCTTAAGTTTTAGAACATTTTATTTCAATAAGGTTATTGGTAAAGTTGGGAAAAGTCTTTTTTTATATATTTTACTTTAAAAACATGTGGTTCCTTTGCATACAAACCAATGTTAATTTATGATTCATTCAAGTGTTTCTGAATCTTTTTTGCATGTTTTATTTTATTGCCCTCTGGGTTTGTGGATTTATGTTAAGCCATATGTAATCTCCTGCCTGTCATAAGAGATGATCAGTGGAGACAGGAGCTGAAGTTGCTCTGTGGTTAGATTTCTGGTCTCAATATTCAAAAGAGTATGGATTTGAATTCCGTCATCAGATTTGCATGGTTTGACAACCAAAAGCTTGTCCTTGGACAATGCACATTACTCCAATTGCCTCATCACTATAAGACCTACTTGTATTGCTGTGCCATAGAACACCAGATTACAAGCAATAGTGTGCAATAAAATTGTGATGATATTAGTAGATATTTTTAAAAAAATAATTCTATCTTGTTCTTGCATAGTCATATTTTCGTATTATTCACTTCATGACAGTCAAAATTAGGCATATGCAACTAAGGACTTCAGGCCATAGCTAGGCTTGATTTTATCTGGTTACATTTACATCATATGCATATTTATAAACCTCTCTAACCAGCCAACATAATGGAGGAAGATGCACATGCCAGATCAGAATCTGAAATCGCAGTTTCAAAGAAAGATCTGTTTTCATTTTGCTAGCAATTGTATTATTGTGTTTTACCAGATTGACCGTTTGTATGGGTGGAAGACTAACCCCACTACTGATGTGATGAATACCATAAAAAAGCAGGCTCTCCACACACGACAGGAGTTTGATGAACGTGTCAGAGAATCAATAGTGCAACTTGCAGAGCAGGTCAGCAGAACCATATTAAGAGAATGCGACTTTTATTTTTAATTGGGTATTCAGGTATAGGGATATGATATCAGTCTTTATTTTGTAAGAAGTATTTAAACAGCAGTGAATTATATCTATGTAATTCTGGCTTTAATAGAACAATCATGGAAAGAATGAAAGCTATGAAATTAGTATGACATTGTATTACAGTGTGTCAGCAAAAATATGAAATTGGTATGACTTTGTCAATAAAGATATAAAATTGGTATGACTTTGTCAATAAAGATATGAAATTGGTATGACCTAATAAAGATATGTTATTGGTGTGACACTTTTTCAGTAAAGATATGAAATTGGTATGACATAAGAGTGTATGTGTATGAAAATACCTATAAAATGACACCTTGGTTACTGAAAAGAGTGTGTAAATGCAAATGCCATCAAAATAACACCTTGGTTATTGAAAAGAGTGTATAAATGCAAATTCCATTTAAATGACATGGTTGCTGAAAAGAGTATGTAATTGTAAATACCAATAAAATGACACCTTGGTTACTGAAAGGGTGTGTAAATTCAAATACCATTAACAAATTGAGGGCTGGGTATGAAAATGCAATTTCTCAAGTTGTAAATGAAGTTGCCACATGTTAGAACTGTTTTCTGATTGATTCTGAACAATATTTTTAAGACTTGGATTTGGACTTTAGTACCCAACTTGCATCCATTACCTGTGCTGTGAAGTTCAGTTTCAAGAGTGAAAAGCACAAAAGGACTAAAATATTAAGAACATGAATCATAAAAAATTTCTTTCTTAAACATGATAAACTTCTCGGCAGATCAAATTTCTAACTCCTGAACAGATGTAGATGAATTGTTTACACCCCTGCCTTTCCCTGGTCCCAAGCGTCTCAACTATAATGTCTTAAGCTATTTCATAAAAATATGGTCCAGAGTTCTCTAGAAGCAAAATGCTAAAGTCTGAAATTTTGTGGACTCTGCTGGTCATAGTCTTCATTTCAGGTGCAGTCAAACAGTGCTTTAAATTGAAATATTTTGCTTAGGGAAGTGCTTGAATTTTCTGATGAAATAGTCGTATTAACCTTGAGAATGTATAGATGGCTTTGAGACAAAGACTAAATGTTCAGTTAGTGGTATAGTTCTGTTTAGATGTGTGTGTGTGTGTGTATGTTTGCATGTGTGTCTGCATGTGCATGTGTGACATACCACATATTTATATAATGCTTATTTATATAAAAAAAAGCTGTAATGAAAATGGCTTGTACTTTTTAAAATGGTTTAACAATTTACCTCTATTCATTTGCTTTTCTTATATTGAATAAAACATGTTTAGCATAATAATAGAACTAGATTTTGACCACTTTGTTTATTGAGGAAAAATTGTTTTACATCAAAAACTTAATGTCCACTTAAAATCTAAAATAATTGACAGTTTAGATGTTCTGCTGAATTTTACATTATTTTAGGTAGTCTCTTATATTCTTTGAAATATTATCTTAGTTCTGCTTATCATAATCCCAGGGACTGAATGCAAGCCTTTTCTATGAGAACAAGAACCCTAGGGAGTACATTTCTCTGGTCCCAACATCAGCTCATACTGGTGATGGAATGGGGAACCTTGTGGCACTGATTTGTGAATTGACTCAGACAATGATGGCCAAACGCCTTGCTTATTCAGAAGACCTCTTTGCCACAGTAATGGAGGTAAGTGTTGGACTTAGTTTTTCTCTGCTGGATACATTTCTCAGTCACATTAAAAATTGGAAAATATGCACCACTATATCTCAGATCAAGCCCTCCTTGACAGTCATTACCATCAATATAGCATGTGGACAAATGGAAGAAACCCTTATCCATTACCTCCCCTTCCCATTGCTGGTTGACTGCCTATCAATAGAATATTTACCAGTTTAAGTTTTCACTTTGTTGTTATGGGTTAATGCAACAGGCAAAGTTTCTTACGTACCTACATTGGCCTAGCTCAAGACATCAGTGGTCTGTAAAGGTGAGTGCCTTAGACCACTCAGCTACTAGGCATCATTTTCACTCTGTACAGTAAACATTGTACTTCATGACCTCTCTATTATTTCAACCCAACCATCTAGAAGTTGGAATGGTATTATGGGTGTGTGTTATCAATATTTATGTGGGTTTTCTTTTATGCATTTGTAGATTTTGTTATTTTGATCATGGGCTTCAGTGCAATATTGTTGGTTTATTCTCACATGCTGCCTGTATTGTTTGCTTATGTAGATAACTAGTGTTATACTTGTTAATAGTGAATAGTTTCAGGTTGAGTTTTTTTAGTGTTATTTTTTTGTTCATGTCATTTCAGTTGAACAATGACATAGTTACCAAGTTTAAGAATTTTAAGCCATTGTTGATACACATGATAATGTCTCTCTCTCTATGTCTTCTATCTGCAATATATTTGCAGTGTCATAAAAATGGATTTGGTCCACAGGTTTGTGAGAGAGCTTCAATGTCATTGGCAGAGAGCCAAGAAGCATCAGTCCAATTGGTGGCCATAGGGAATTTTTGTTCCAGTTCCTGTCACAAATCTTCTATAGCAGCTTGGAATGAATGGTATAATGTAATCCTTATTTCAATGGCCCACTGGTTGCAAGTCCCACAATATGCCCAAACATAGCCTTAGGTCCTGTAAGTCCAGACATCTAGTATTTTTAAATTTTGAATATCCATTCTTCAAGAATGCCAACCAGTCAGTCCATCCCTCCTTCCTTCCGTCCCATTTTGTGACCAAATCAACGAGCCATGTTGCATGCAGGGCCAGCTATTCTGCAGCAAGACCTGTTAAAGACGTTGAACCAATCCAGCCATTTTGCTGACCATTCCATTCAAGCAGTTCTAAGCTGCCTGTATAGCCAGCAGTTGACCTGACCATGCAGCACACTTTTGGATGTCCATACTGGCAAGACATGCTGTGTCACTTGCACAACTGTCATTCAGCCAACAGGCCAGCTGTTTACAGCAAATTCATTGAATGGATACTGTGATGCCAGTGAGCTGGGCTGCATGCATGCCAGCTATTCACAGCAAATCCATCGAATAGATTCTGTCAATGCTAGTAAGTTGGGCTGCATGCAAGCCAGCTATTCACATCAACTTCATTAAATAGATGCAGTCATGCAGGCTTCATGCAGGCCAACTATTCACAGCATATCCATTTCATAAATACTGTCACATCATTGAACTGGGCTGCATGCTGCCCAGCTTTTCACTCATAGCAAATTTTATTGTGCCAGCTGTTCACAATTGAATATATACTGTCACACCAGTGAGTTGGTTTGCATGCAGGTATTGAATAGATAATGTCACAAGTGAGCTAGGCTGCAAGCAGGCCAGCTGTTCACAGCAAATTCATTGAATAGTTACTTTTGTGTCTCTGAGCTGAGCTGCATGCAGGCCAGCTGTTTACTGCAAATCCATTGAATAGATACCGTCATTTTAGCAAGCTGGGTTGCATACAGGCGAGTTATTCACAACAAATTCATTAATTGATGCTATCACAACAATGAGTTGGGCTCTATGCCGGTCAGCTATTCACAACAAATTCAAGGAAAAGATACTGTCACGCCAGTGAGCTGGGCTGCATTCAGGCCAGCTATTCACAGCAAAGTCATTGAATAAATACTGTCTCAGCAGTGAGCTGGGCTGTATGCAGGCTGGTAATTCACAGTAAATCCATTGAATTGATACTGTTGTGTCAGTGAACTGGGCTGCATGCAGGCCAGCTATTCACAGTAAATTCATTGAATAGATATTATCATCAGTATTTTTGTCATGTGGTGTGTTCTTCATATAAGGAACAGAGCCATTCTTTCCTCAAAAAGTGACAGTGTTAAAGGTAGAAAACCGGTGTATTTCCACCTCCTGTTACCTAATCTCCCAATATTAATGTGATTGGGGAATGCATTCGACAGAAAGTACATTTTTTACTACATTTTTTGTGTCAAATTATGTTTCTCCAAGAATATGTATCTAATCACATTAATACTAAAGCCCTTTTATCCTTTCTTCAGATGAGAACATCCTTGATAATGTAGTACTGTTACCACTCTAATTCTTAAATTATGTAACAGAAAGTGAGACCAGCAGCTTAAGCAACATTAAGAAGCTGTTTTTTTTTTCACTAAAATCCATATTAAAAATTCAAGAGACTCAGTTTTTGTGAATGAAATTCTAAATACAGCAAGACCAGTCTTGTGAGAACACCCTTCTGCCAACAAAAAGTAGTCTCTCAAGACAGGAGGTCTCACATAACAGGTATGTGCAAGATTATCATTATTCAAGGTCAAAATGCAGCAAGTTTAAGAAGGGAAAACATCCACAACTGCTATACATGAATTTTATTTGTTATTTATAGCTCTTATAAAAATATTGCAGTTTCATCTCAAAGTAATTTTTATAGCAATAAAGATTACATTCTATTTTTATAAAACATTTACAATTAAATTTGAAGATTATGTTTACATATAGGTTGGCATATGAATTGCAGACTTATTAAGGTAATATTTATTTATTAAGTCCATAAGTTAATTTGACATGTCTATACATTTCAGACTCACTTTAAATAAAATATACTGTACAGTAAGCTATTATGACTCTTTTGTCTAGTGTATGGATTAGCGGCTTTGATCAGGCTTTGGGTAAATGTGGCATTGACATATACCAATGAATGAAATCAAAACATAAAATTAAAAATTAATTAATTAATAAAAATTAACCATTCCAAAAACAAATTAAATTTATTTAGAGATTATTTAAAGACAAAACCAAAATGCCTTCTTCAAACCAATGCACCAATAAATAAAGAGATTAACTTGATAAACAACATGTTTAATAGGCCTGTACTCTCATGAAGAGATGATGACTTGGTTTTAATAATGGTAACATAAAATAGGACACAAACCTTTTAGCCTGACAAGAATCAGGAAAATAATCACTTATTATTCACACCCAGACATTCTGGATTGACTCAAGTGGCAAATACAGTAAAGCCCTTTCAAAAGAATTTTCACTTGGGCATTATTAGGGTTTTGAAGTTTTTCATAAAAGATCACTTTTTAAGACTATATATCTTTGACACCTTCTTCTAAAGACTATATTTGACACCTTCTAAAGACTACATATCTTTGACACCTTTTAAAGACTACATAACTTTGACACCTTCTAAAGACTATCTGTATTTAACACCTTCTACAGACACATATCTTTGACACCTTTTAAAGACTATATATTTTACACCTTTTAAAACTATGTATCTTTGATAGCTCCTTTTAAATGACATTTTTCTTTGAAACCTTATTTTATAAGCTATTTATCTTTGACAATTTCTTTTAAAGGCTATATATTTGACATCTTCTTTTAAAGACTATGGCAGCTACTTTTATAAAAGCAAATAATAATAGATATACAGAACTAGGCACTACAGTGGCAGTGACATGTACTTCAGCTTGGTTTATGGTCTGTAACATATGTTGGTTATCTGCATCCAATAGCCAGACATATCTATTTTTTTGTTTTGTTTGTTTTTTTTGTTTTTTTTTAGCACAAACACTCATAAATGATCATGACTTTAAAGGATTAAATGAAAATAGTTGTATTTGTGTCTTTTTGCAATGTATTTGTGTCTTTTTGCAATGCTGTCACAAATAGCATTGTTGTTTTAGAACAGTTTGCACTTTGTCTGCAGACACTTCTAAGAGGATTAAATAAATGTGAGCAGTGTTCATTTGTTTTTGTGAAATGATCATTGATAGCAGTGTCCAATTTCATGTTTGGGAAGAAAATCAGGTGGTCACTGACAATAGTGCATTAATATACTAAAATTGATCTGTGAATGATTGTGGTCATATAGATGGTCAATTATAGCAGAAACCACTCAAGACAGATTGTACTATAATCCTTAATGTCCTATAACATGTTCAAAAATATAGAATGTTCCAGATGAATTCCATTAGTCTTGAATGTCCTGATATAATATGATGATGCAATCCAGAATGGCCGTGAATGAATTCACATAATTCAGATTAGTATGTATAAATCCAAAAGTGAATGAGCACTTTAGTAATTCCAATGAATGTTTTAAATAAATAATTCCTCTCAAATTATTTCTGAACACAATTGTTAGTGATTCCAACAGACTGACTTATTTATCAGATCCCAATTTATACACATTTTCACTTAACCTAGATGTTAATCATTCAGATAAAAAGTTTAGTCTAATTGTAAACAAACTGAGCCTTGAATGTTCCAAACTCAAGTGCTTTGTAAATATTCTACTTGTATTACAACTTACAAACATGGACAAATGTTAGCTATGTAAATATTTTGTTTACCTTATCTGCAGCACAAGTTAAAATTATGAACAAAAGTTAATTATACAATAAAATATAAAACCATATATACTTATAAATTGAGTCCAACTAGAAGCTGTACAGACCCAAATCTGCCATCTCATCATGCACCATCAAATCAGGGTCTTTGCAGTTTGACAGGAGTAAACAGGAGAACAAACAAAATAGACCCTGATCGGCAGGCACATTATACTATTCATTGTTGTTTGCAGTTTGACCCTACTTATAAGTGAGAAGATATGGTAAAAATCAGCTTCAACTGGTTAGAATCCATTTATTGGGTAATTATTTGGCATTGGTAAGGGGAAGAGGGTAATGGTGTAGTTTCTTCTCTTTGTATGGTATATAGGCAGGAAAGATGAATTTTCATCTCTCTAAGATTGCTGCATTCAGTAGGTAGCAGAGTATATTTTCCTCATGATTCTCAAGGAAACATAATTTACTTTAAAAAAAATATAGTGTTCCAATTTATTTTCAATCCCACATTAGTGGAGAAGTCAGATACAACAGTCATTTTTCCAGCAGCGGCAGCCTTGTTGACACAATTTTGTTAGGGTTTGATTACTGTGCTCCATCGTTGTGTACTTCCTTAAGCCTGTGACAGATTTTCTTCATACATGGAATGAAATTTTATGGAGCAAAGACAGCACATTTTACAATACATTCACTTACCACCTTGAGCCATGGCCACAGACAGAACAATGGAGTCAAGATTTGTGGTTTTAGTTTTTCCATTTTCGTCAATTTCCTTAACATCATGATTGATTCTGTTGTTATTTGGGTTGATGCAGTATTGAGCAAAGACAAAAAATTCTGACACCCTCCCAACTCCCCTTGACCTGGAGATCAAGGTAGCATACCCAGAATTTTTTTAAAAAGGCTTTGGTTCCTGTTTTTGTTTTATTTTATTGCATTAATTACTATATAAATTCTGTTTGTACTTGAAATTTGCATTATAGAGCAAAATCATTTCATTTAGTTACACACATGATCACCTGTTTGACTCTTGGGTCAAGGTCATAAGCATGGTAGTGAAAGATTGCATAAAGTATGTGTACAGTAAAGCTTTAAGCATGAGCTGAGCATGTAGGCTGCATCTTCTGTTCTGACTTGATTTCCATTTATCAATTTATACAGTAAAATTAGTTGTGCATGTCCTTCATGTTCTGACTTGATTCCCATTTATTACTCCATAAAGAAAAATAAGCTGAGCCTGTAGGTTGTGTCCTTGCTCTGAATTGATTACCATTTATCACTCTGTACAGCAAAATCAGTTGAACATATAGGCTGTATCTTTCTTGTGACATGCTTCCCTCTCATAAACAGGTATGTTTTCAGAGCTTTACTATGTAAAATTATGTGACTCTCTTTATGAAGTGCAAAAAGTGGTCCTATTTCAGGAAGAAGAGAACACATCTATCTGTACTGCTTAATTTAAAGTAACATTTTAACAGACTTTTTAAGACAGTTATAACAAAAATTAAAAAAATATAGATGTATGTATAAAAAAAATTATGAACAATTACATATCTTAAATGCTTTTCTAGAATGTAATCATGTTAATAAAATTAAATGAAAAATAAGGTTATTTAGTCCATAAAAATAATGCAAGGTAAATAGAATATTCCTGGTGTACTTAACCCTTCATTCAGTTGTCCTTTTTCCCTAAATCTTTCAACTTGTATGTTTAAGGGAGACAATTAGAAATTATTCAGAGTAATGTAGCTGTTACTTGATGAAGTTGCCTCCCATAGACTGCATCATTTACCTGCATTTCTATGTTAATCATTGATCCATACCTCTCATCTTTATAATAAATGACACATGGTAAAGAATAGTTTATGCAAAAATAACATTAAATCTGTGTGGGATACAATGACTAAATATAGTAGATAATTTCCACATGAAATAAGGATGCAGTCTATCTAAAGGTCAAGGTGGATAAAAGAATGAAAATGGTTTTCACAGAATAAACATAGTCCTCCATGACAGATTTGGACCAAACTTTGTTGATGGCTTTCACTTAAGGTAAGGAAGAAGCCTGTCAGTGTTGTTAGTCAAAAGTTCAAAGGTTCAGGTCACAAACTAAAAGAAGAAAAACAGTTTTTGTATAAAATCAAATCTCAATTATTCACTTTCACTGGACATTTTTGGGTAACTTATACTTTGGGTAAAGAGCTCTGTTTATTCTGAGGTCAAAAGTTCAAAGTTCAAGGTCATTCTGATTTGGGGGTCAACACATCAAAGGTCACAGGCTGAAATTATGGATTTTGCAAATAACTTGTTTTTAGTAAGGTTTATGAATGAGCTTTTTGGCTGGCTTGCACTTTAAGTAATAAGTAACATAACAAAATCTTTAGATCCTTGTTTCTAAAGGTCAGAGGTCATGAAAAGTCCAGTAAGAAAATAATGACTTCTGTATAATATCTTTAGGTCAGACCGCATACCTTTTTACCGTAAGTCCAAGTCATTAAGACCTATTACTCAGTAATCTCCAGAGTCAACCACACCCTACTATGACCTACATAGAGGATTGTTAAACAGGGGTAGGCTGGTGTCATTCACAGTACTCATGTTAAGCTCATTGAAGCTAAAGTTTATTTGTCACATTAAGATTCATCAGTTCATCCATCCATCTTTCCATCTACCCATAAATCCATCCTGCTATTAACACATTCAGTTCCATCTTTTTTCTCATATATAACAATTCAGTTCCATCAGTCAGTAGATATTTTCTAATCTGTAATATAATTTGTTCAAACAGTATATGTCCTTTTTCAATACACTCCAAACCGTTCATTACTACTATGATGGCCTAGTGGTTAGAGTGACCGCCTAAGATGAAGGAAATCTCAGGTTCTAACCCCAGCCAAGTCATACAAATGGTTTTAACAGCTACCTTGCTAGGTACTTGTCATTAAGAGGTTAGTGTTAGGACTGGTCGGCCTGGTGTCAGAAAAATGTGACTGGGTGGGACATCATGCTGCAGCCTCAAAGAATGAACCATGTAATTTATCAGCAGCATTTTGTTTAGTAAATAGCAGTATCTATTATTTTTGAGAGAGTAATGAATAAATAGCAAATAACATTGGACCTATTTCTTGACAAAGATGTTCAATATGGCCACCATTATGACCATTTTGAAAATTCACATGAATGGATGGTTATATCAGCATAGGATTTTCACAAAAAGATTTTTATGAAGTCTAGTTAATCTTGCATGAAAATGGTGCCAATCTGTTGGCCAACATGGCTTCCACAGTGGCCATCTTGAAAACCTTGTTATCACTACATCTCCTGAATATCAGCATAATGGTTTTTCACTGAAAGGCTTATAATGATATTTAGTTGGTCTTAAATGAAAATGGTACAAGCCTGACTACTTATATAGCTGCCACAAAGACCATCTTGAAATTCCTTTGTTTACCACTTCTAGATGACTGATGATATCAATATTGTGTTGTCACCAAAATACTTTTTATAAAGTCTAGTTGATACTAAATGGAAATGGTGCCAATCCAATATGGCCAAAATATCACCCATCTTGAAAACCATTTCCACATTAAAACAGAAAGTCATATCAACATGGGTTTACACGAGAAGACTTCTTCTGATGTCTAGTTGGTCCTAGATGAAGATAGTACTAATCTAACACCCTTTATATCCTGGATGAACATGGTACCAATTTGACACCCAATATGTCCTCTGATAAAGATGATACCAGTCTGACACCTAATACATCATAGATGAAGATGGTACCATTCTGACACCCAATTTGTCCTAGATGAAGATGGTACCAATCTGACATCCAATATGGCCTAGATGAAGATTGTACCAATCTGACACCCAATATGGCCTAGATGAAGATGGTACCAATCTGACACCCAATATGTCCTAGATGAAGATGGTACCAATCTGACATCCAATATGTCCTAGATGAAGATGGTACCAATCTGACACCCAATATGGCCTAGATGAAGACGGTACCAATCTGACACCCAATATGTCTTAGATGAAGATGGTACCAATCTGACACCCAATATGTCCTAGATAAAGATGGTACCAATCTGACACCCAATACGTCCTAGATGAAGATGGTACCAATCTGACACCCAATATGACCTAGATAAAGATGGTACCAATCTGACACCCAATACATTCTAGATGAAGATGGTACCAATCTGACACCCAATATGTCCTAGATAAAGATGGTACCAATCTGACACCCAATACATCCTAGATGAAGATGGTACCAATCTGACACCCAATATGGCCTAGATAAAGATGGTACCAATCTGACACCCAATACATCCTAGATGAAGATGGTACCAATCTGACACCCAATATGGCCTAGATGAAGATGGTACCAATCGGACACCCAATATGTTAGCTACAACAGCTGATTCGAAAATCTTTTTATTATTGAAGAATATCAGAGGTAGTTTCAATACTCAATGATTGAAAGAAATGTTTTATTTTGAATTCCAGTAAATTCTTTTTATCCAGTAAAACATTAATCCCATGTAGTGACTATTGTTTATTATTTAATATGCTAGTACCATGGTCAGGGAACCAAGAGGCATAATTCCAGATAGTGACAATAGCCCTCCTAACTCAGGACTAAGATATCCAATCATAACTTGGTATAAAAAAAAGAACAAAAAAAGCAGTCTTAAAATATGGCTGTTTTCTCTGATTATTCATTTAGAAAAAGATAAGGCAGTGTGCAGGAATCCCAAATTTTCACAAACTAATTTAGTGAAAAACAGTTTTTAAAACTGTTAGTCAAAAAATATTTGTATTGTTGATAGTATCATTAATTGATATCAATAAATGTAAAATATGTTTAATTTGAAAAATTCTGAATGTACACAAAATTCATCCCAGAAACAATTTTTACCAAGATGCCTTTGTTTTAAGTGTTTAATATATAAAAGTTTGCCTGCTAAATTGGTTTGTTTTTTCACATGGATATTTTTGTCAATACTTTTTATATATTTTGAAATGAAAACTTGCATGAATTAGAACAGTGCTGATGATTTTTGAGAAGATAAAAATTGCAAGTATGATAATAGAATGTGTACCATCCATCGTCATATGTCCAAAATGATGAAATATTAAACTTAAAAGTAAAAACAAAATTTGACATGAAACTGACATCTACTTCAGTAATATGTTTATCAAATATAGAACATTATATGCTTTAGTTTTATGTTTTCCATTGGCAGAGGTCTTGATAATATTTCGTTGAATTGGATATTTTATTCCCTGGTTTGGAACTACTTCATATTTTTTTACTTGGCTAAGGTTAAGACACCTTAGAATCCAACTTGTACTCTAATACTAAATGGAATCCTGGTCATCAGGTTTTGTATCATTGCTTCAAGAATATCTCAAATGTTTTAGTGACCAACTCTTGATGTGTTTGATTTCATAGTTCTTGTTGATAAATTTTCTCACCGTTATCAAGTTCTGTCATTTAAAGTGTTCGTGGAACTTACTCCATTCGCATAGTTTGCAGTGGCCCCTTTAGTGGCTTGAGGGATCTAAATCACTTGCTTTTACCAATTACTGTCATCTCACCTATGTCTGCATGAGATCAAGCCTTGGGCTCAGTCAATGTGGGTATGTGAGAAAGTTTGCCAGTTACTTCCAGTTGGTCATGGATTTTACTGGGTTCTTCTTTTACCAGTTATAATGGCTGCCATGTATAGCCTAACTTGCACTGAGAAATGCATTAAATCCAAAAAAACAACAAAAAATGATAACATTTCCCCTTAATAATCTCATTTAGATGTAATTTCTGACTTCACCTTTTCAGAAGCATTAAAATTAACTGTATTACTTAATACAATTTAAGAACCTGACTAATTGATTTAGGCTTAGTCACATTATTTTCAGGATTCTTGCAATATTTTGAGCTGCAGTGTCAAGGTTATCTCTGAAGAAAATATAGTTTAACCTTCACATTTTCAGAAGTGAGATAATTTGAATAAATGTAATTTTGGTGATACATTTTTTGGTCACACTCAATGTTTATATTATAAAACAACCTTGTCGTTAGAGCTAGCTCCAAACAACCTTGGCATTAGAGCTAGCTCCAAACAACCTTGGCGTTAGAGCTAGCTCCAAGCAATCTTTGTGTTAGAACTAGCTCCAAACAATCTTGGTATTTGAGTTGGCTCCAATCAGCAGTTGCATAATTATAACCCACATCCTGATCATGGTTTCAGATCAGTTGCTTAGTATAAAATTATAATCCAGGTTATGGCAGTGATTAGAGGTCAGTTGCATAGTACATAATTATAACCCAGTTCATGGCAGTGGTTAGAGGTCAGTTGCATAGTACATAATTATAATCCAGGTTATGGCAGTGATTAGAGGTCAGTTGCATAGTACATAATTATAACCCAGTTCATGGCAGTGGTTAGAGGTCAGTTGCATAGTATATAATTATAATCCAGGTTATGGCAGTGGTTAGAGGTCAGTTGCATTATATGGGTCATAGTTAGAGATTAGTTGCATGATACATAATTATAACGAGGATCTTGATCATTGTTAGAGATCAGTTGGTAGTGATAATTGAGACTGGTTTTGCAATCAATTTTTTAAAATACTTTATGTGCATTCAAACAGATTATGTAAAACATATCTGACACGGCAGGTGAACTTGCCCAAAGTTCACAGAAATTAAAGTAAGGGCTTTTCACTGGAGATATCTGGATACAGTACATGTTCCTGGGAGATATTTTGGAACTGTACATGCAGTGGGGGTTTTTTGGGTATTTTACAATTTTTTGTCACTAGGAATATTTTGGTACTGTGGATGTCACTGTGACTATTTTGTTACTGCACATGTCATGGGGATATTTGGATACTGCACATGTTGCTGGGGATATTTGTATACTCTGTGTATTCACAAACTAGAAAAAAAAAAACCAGAAACCAGCACTGTAAATGGAAATCTTTATTTATGTAAGAGAAAAACAGAAACACTAAGTGTTCTTTATTGGCAGCATACTGTATTTCACCCACTTCCAACCACCATTGACTTGCTAGGTATTTCTGTACACAATTAAGGCTATTTTCTGGACAGGCTATTCAAGACAAATTTTTGAATTTATTGCCACATAAATTATCCACAGAGAGAAAATAGTAATTATTTTTAATGTCTATATATTTACATTAATGACCATATTATATATGTTTTATAATATTCTTGCACTGCAAAGTCTTTTATGCCAACCTTTGGTTAATGTTAATAGCTGAAATCTAGACCTGTATGGTTCATTGTGTAAGAGTGGTTTATACCTTTTTGTGTAGAGCTAAATTAATGCCTCTATCAGCACGTTTTTCCATCATATTTGCAAAAATTGTTGTCAAAAGTAGAGGTCTGCATATAAGTTTTATGTATGGTCAAAATCATTCCTTCTACAAAAGTTTAGGCCCATGAAAGATCTATATTTATTGATCTTCTCTGATACTATGTGATAAGAAATGTTACTAGTGTTAGCCATGTCCATTTGTCCATATCAATTTCATGTTGTTTTGTTGTTGTTGTTGTTGGGCTTAACGCCATTTTTCAGCACATGATAGGCTATTCATGGCGGCCAGTATTAATGGTGGAGGAAGAAACCGGGTGGAAAGACCCACGACCCACGAGAAGCTACCGGCAAGCTTTCTCACATATCCACATTTGCCGAATCCTAGACTCGAACCCACGAAGACAGAGGTGAGATGGCAGTGATCCATAACGAACAGCGCTTTAGACCAGACCACTCATGTTGTTTTAATGTTAGCCATGTCCATTTGTCCCTCTCTATCAAGGGTGTTTTTAGTGTTAGCTATGTCTCTGTCAATCCCAACCATGCAGTCTCATGTTCACATTGAATATTGTTTTCACTACTTGCTAATTTAAGAAAAACTTCACAGATTGAAACTAGATTTTGTAATGCTATGTCCCAAGTTAATTTCAGTTTTTGTAATTGTTCCACAAAAGATGCACTGATGTCATATTTATAGATATACATGTATTTAACTCTGAGACTGGTTTATACATATATTTACTTCAAAAACTAAGTACACATCGGATTTTTTTATTGATACAGTCAAACCTGCATTGTGATCATCACTCTTTTTCAAATGTTATACTTATTTTCAAATTTACAGTATATTTACTTGCTTTAAACTTCTTGGTAAAAAGTATAAGCAGTAATCTAATACAGCTAGGAAATCAGAAGAATATCAAGTATATTTCATTTGTTTGGTACAGTTGTTTACTCATACTATAAGGCAGAACATATTATGATATTGTCCATCTGGTCTTCTGTCCATCCATTAGTTACCTAGTTGGTGTTCACACAAAAACATGATTTATCCACCATCCAAAGTTACCAGACTTTGTTGATAGTTAGCACTGGTGGTTAGGAAGAACCTAATGAATTTAAAGGTTAAGGTCATACTGACTGAAAGATGAAAAATGGTTTCAGTGCAGTAATTTTGGTTCTCCACCATCTTCACTTACCAAATGTTGTCATTGCCTTGCATTTTTGATTTAGGGCAGATTATGTCAGAAGGTCAAGGACAATGTGACTGAAAGAAAAATAGTTTTTTCACAGTAACTTGAGATCTCAAAACTTTGTGGCTGGCTTGCACTTGGAGTGTAGAAGATCCCGGTGGAGGGGTGTATCTTGAAGAGTATGACTCTTGTCACAAAAGTAGATCACTATGACCCATATTTGATTGTATGCATCTATTAGTACCATACCCTTACAACATTAGGAAGTTGTGACTTACATTTAAGATTTTACAAATGTGCTAAAGTTTTGTGCTTATCACATTTGTTTTGGGGTTTTTTTAATCTGGTGTATAATACAGTTAATAGCTGGAATTGTAAAACCTGGTGAAAAGATGCATCTTACCTCACATGCATCTTAAATATGTCACTTTGACCCATATTTCACTATTCATTGACTTTCATTCATTTTGATGTTTTTACTGTTTATATATTAATCATTAAACTAGATTGTATATGAGGCTCTTAATATGAATAATACTTCCAAACTGTGACCTATATTTCACATTTACTGGTTTAGGTTGTTTTTGCATTTACAGGTACTTCATTACAGCATAGATTTTTGGCATGCTGTGTACATACTATCATATTTATCAGTATTTGTCTCACATTTGGGTAGTAGGTCATTATTGCCCTTATTGCCCCTATTTTATGCTTTACTGACTGGGGTTAAATTTTGTGTTCATTCATGCCACTGGAACTGTTAATACTAGAACTTCAAAATTTATCATGATAACTAAACACATCTCTGTTACACACTTAAAATGCTTGCAACTTTAAGACAGATATCCCAGAATGATCAAGTCACTATTTGTTATTTTTCTTCAAATGGCCATGTGATCTAAGGCACAGGCATTTCACCTCTGTCCACCTGGGTTGGAGTCTCAAGCTCAGCCAACATGAGTATATAAGAAAGGTTGCCAGTAGCTTCCCATGGATCAGCAGTTCTTTGTGGTTTTTCCAGGGTTGTTACTCCACAGTATATACTGGCCACCATGACATTAAACCCTTAAAAACAACAAATTCTTCAAATTAATAACTTTCTTCCAAGCTTTCAGACAAATGCTTGCTACGTAAATGCCAAGCAGGGTAATAAGACAAAATAACCCATAAACACTTCTTGAATAGTTTTCTGTCAGTCTGCAGTATAGGGTGGATATTTGGACTTTATATTAAAAACATCAGCTCTTTCCGTCTTTGTTAAAAGTCACTAACCATGAAAGGGACCCTGGTAAGATATGATTTGACCAGCCTCATATGATTTTCAATGCTTGTGTAATATTTTTAGTGTTTAATCATAGTGATGATTGTGCATTGTTTACAGTATCAACAAGAGGAGTTGAAAGTTGGAGTAACTATGTTTATTCAGTGGTAAACTTTCCATTAACAGACTGTACATTGTACAGTGCTTTGTCTAAATGAGTGTAGGAGTTAGGTGTGTGGACTGTATGCAGCATGCTTTTCATGCAAGGTCTCTCTTGTAATGATTAATGACAATTATGACACTAAGTGGGGGGTAGCTCATTATAGTACCTATGCTTTCATATAAAATAGAAAATATTGTTCTTTTGCTTCATGTTTTTTTATGGGTTGACAGGGTAGTTATGAATGTTGGTGTGTGGGTTGGCACAACTGTCTGTATAGTGACAATCAAAAGTTAAAAATTTAAATTTGAAAATGGATAAAAGTTTTAATGTAAGATACAAGTTCTCAAAAACATCTTTAGTTCAAAAAGGGGTTGTAAAAACTATATTTTGCTTGATAGAATTTACAATGGCTACTAGAAACTAATAAAAGTGGATAGAGATGAATTTTATGAATTTTATAATTGTTGATCACACTCAGGTCATACAATTTGTTTTCTTGCAAAATTTCCCAAAAAATTTTGTGCTTCCTAAAATATGTTTTATCCAATATATATATATATATATATATATATATATATATATATATATATATATATATATATATATATAAACATAGCATTTAAAGTGTTGGTATAAAGCAATTTGATATACCAATACTATTGGTATATCAAATTGTCATTCACCCATGATGCAATAATACACATATATAAACATTTTAGCAACAGTCTGCAGTTGATTCTAGATCAGTTATAAATTTCCACATATCAATCATTAGTGACCATATGAAAAAAACAAAGTATCCCTCTTTTCCTAAATGAATTTAATATGGTATACATTTTTGTTACAGTCCTTTCTGATTTCTGTTCCCCCTTCACTCTCATGCATAATGGACAAACTATGCAGAAATGTGGTGAAAGAGAAAAAAGGAATTTGGGCTGGATTGAAACCTTGAAATAGAAATTACACCAAGTAACCTACAAGAAAATGGTTTGTCATAGCATATGTGTGTGCTTTAATTGGGATTTATCTACATTGTTTATCAATGATATGTGACAAATTGGCGGCTGCAAAAAACACCCCAACCTCTTTCACTATGGTTGTTGCTAGGGAATGACCTCCGGTGTGATTTATCCAGTATGGATAGATAGAAAGAAGAATGCAGATCACTGAACGAGTATATTGAAGAAATAACAAAACGAGCCCCCTTTCAATGAACAAATATAAAATTTAATCAGTTTATCAACAGAATTTAAAATGAAAAGAAATCAATGACTTAGTTACAAAAGAAGGAAAAATGGTACTAACATGTACTCAAATAAAAAAGACAATACAAATTTCTTTAAATGTAAAATTACTTTCAACGTTAAATTGCTATCCTCATTGCCAATGAGATGTGAGTGGAATGATGAGAGACTTCATCACCTAATTTATGCAGACATCAAGACTTCTGTTTGTCCCTGCTCTGTCATCTTTGTCTAGCTTTTTTGTCTTTTGTCCAAACTCTGACTTAACAATCAATTGTCTCTGGACTTAGATTTCTGGTAGAATTTGTTCTCTCCTGTGATTGTTCAGGGATTTCTCATGTGAATCCAGGAAAGCTATTTCCTTCAATAAATAAAATTTCTGCAATAGACAATAGGTCACATTCTCAGGTATATCTGTATTTTTACATTAATTTGGCTCAGAACAAAAGGCATAAATTCTGCCTGCCAAGTAACTTCTGTTAGCTAACTGTTATGTTTATATAAATGGGTCATGCTTGTCCTGACCTTAATTTGGTTCAGATAGGGATGGTCAATTAAATTCAACTCAGCAGAAACTGTATGTAACCCCCACTCAACCCCCACTCGACTGATGACTCTACCAATCTAGCAGTCTTAAGTTACATATGCTTAGACCCTCAGATCTAATTATTTTAAAATAGTTTACTCACCAATTAGATATTACAAACTAGCATATAGATATACACTTAAGTGATCAATTAAATATTACAAACTAGTATATGAATATACATGTAATGTTAGGTCATACTCATTTTAGACAGTTAATCCGTAAAACTATGAAACATTACCCATCATTCCTTAAGCTTAATTAATTTAACTTTCTAATCACTCCTATGTATTAAAGATTCAATTACATGCAATCTTGTCAACTAATCTAATGAAATTTTAATTACATATAATCTTGCCAATTCTCCAAATGAATTGATAATTAGAAAATCAAAGAATAAAATGTCATGACTAGCATTTCACTAAAATCCTGCAAAATGAAATCATACATACATATATCATATCAAGAATACATTTGCAAAATAGATCAACAAAGGAAATAACATATTAAAATCGGGAAACTAAGATTGTGTACCTTTTGCCGTTTCTAAAGTTTCTTTAGTTTCTTTATTCGTTTCCATGAATCTCACCTCACATATAGTCTGTCTCCTAACTGAGACAACTATCTGGCCCCTTACTCAATAAGGAAGATTTACGAATTCAAAATGTAGAGTTTGCCTACTTGCTGAGACAAACTCCTCTCCTCGCTTCACTGCCAAATCAGAGATGTCTTGTCTTACATGATCTTGTCTTACATGATCTGTCTTACATAATCTCCAGAGTCTCTCGACCACTCTTTTTCCAAGTAAGATTGAAGACTGCTGAATTTTCCTAAAGTAAAACCTTTAATTTCTTACAGAGTTACGCCCATAAATCCATATTAACCAATCGAATAGACTGTTTCCTAAACCTGTTGTAGAATTTTTGGATTGACAAGAAAACTAAACAACTAATCATGCCGTAATTAATCATTACTTTGAACAATCATCTATAGCCAGATGCCACCTTTAACCCTGCCGATTTTGGGGAAAGGTCTTATGTCATTCTCTTGTACCATAGCATCTGACTTGGTCATGTTATGTCTGCTAGAATGAATTCCCTTTTGAATTCCCTTATGATGTTCAGAGATGAAATGAAAAATAATCATCTATCTCTAGCCCTTTCTACTTTAATTAAGTTGACTTTGATACAATTCCTTTAAACAAAGCTTCTAAGAGTTTTCAAAATTCGACACATCACATGATACAAAGTTGCAAACCAGATTGCCATTATATGCCATTATACAGTAAATTCCTTGGTTACATGGTACACATACTGTGATGTATTTAATGTGTATGTTTTGTTGTTGTTTATTAAACATACTATAATGTACTAAAAATTAATTATTATTATTATTTTATTAATTAATTAAATATGAAAATGTCCAAAGGCCCCTTCCACCCTTCTCTCTCACCATCGTAGCAAGGTACCAGCTAAAATCTATGAAATTACGAATGTACATGATTTTCATTTGTGTCATGCCATGATATCTCTGGACTTATGAATGATGGTAAAAGTTAAGGCAACCAGTGTGTGTATGCACGCACACAGGGATGAGTGAGAGAGAGACAGAGAGTTTATTGTTGGTGGTATTGTTACTAGAGCAGAATAATGACTTAGATCAACTGTAAATATATTAAAATATTTTAATTACCTCTTGTTGGTTCGACATTTTTTATTATTGTATATTCCACATTAATTTCTATGCACCGGTATGTAAATGTGGGTGGTCTTGGGAGGGGGGGCGGGAATTTAATCTACTTACACTTGCAAAAATCTCAAATTTTTTATACAGGACTGAGCAGCTGTTAGATGACATAATGAAAATGCATCCTGACAGGCCAGCAAGGGTATAGGATTATGGAGAATTAGTATTGTGTCAGTAACAGATCCCAAAAATTTGTGGGATGTCATGGATTGACTCTGTTTTCATTTGTATCAAGTTTTACATTTAATAATTCAGTGTGATAATATAGATCAGAAGGTCATGTGATTGTAGTTGTTATGCCATGCAATGGTTACTATGCCTGCCATGATTAATCATCTCTGTAAACTGTTCAGCATAAGTTTTACAGATTATGTTTGATACAACAAAGCAAGGCAATAAATATTTTAGAATGATATTTTACTGCCATGAAAATTGCACTTTTAGGTTGAAAGTAGAACCAATTTTATGCATGTATCCCATCAGAGACTGACAGAAGTAAGCGACTATGTATGCTTTTGAACAGTTTGATTAGTAGACTCCATTCAGTTTCATCATCTCATCAGGTTTACAAGATTGATTGATTTGTGCCCAAAAGGTCACTAAAAAGTCGCAAAAAAAACCTAAAAAAACCTTTTACCGAATGTGTGGAAGTTGTACACCATATTTTAAGTCCTTACTTTTGTTTCTTCATGAATTCCCTCACATATTCAGAATATTTTCTCTCCCCCCCTCCCTTTTTTTCCCAAGTGTAGTGTGATTCTAAATTTTCATTTCTACAACTGACCATGCTGTAATGCTGACATGCTGTAAACTTATAACTTGTCTCTTGGCAGACAAGGTGTCATACCTATGGCAGATATTTATGATAAAATTTGTTAAATGGTCTTATGCACACCATTCATTATTAAGAACTTCCCTTCCAGAAAAATAGAAGTGGAAATTTCAAGTCTTACAATTTTCTGTGTAATTCTACCAATGACCAATAAAGGTAATAACCATCATTATTTTTTTACCACAGAAGACATTTTGCATCCAGAGTTATAGTCGATAGTTTGGGAGTTTTCTGGCACAGCAGCAGATGAAGAGTTTGTGTGTAATTGGTATTAATCACTTTGCCCAGGAATGCATCAGAGGAAGCTTAACCAGGCTGATCCTATGGTATCATTCAAACCCATACTGAGTTACGTCTGGTCCTCAATTTTCTTATGTTTATTTGAATCCTTAAACTGTGTTGTCATGCAAAAGGGTTGGGAAGGGTAGTATAACATGCAGAAGTGTTGTGTGATAGCTAGTACAGCTACTTTCTTTTCTTGGGAATCCCTTTTCTGTACTTACCAGTATCCACCCACAAAATGATTACACATTGGTGATTTATTGATATGACCATAATAAGAACAAGTTTGAGTCTAATTGGCCAACCCTAATGAATCCATTGTCTTCAAGCAATGAAAGGCTGATGATACATAAACTCAAATTCTAAAGTTGTAGGTTATTCAAAAGACTGAACTGCTCTAGTGGTCTAGTGGTTAGAGCATGTGCTTTGGATATGGCAGGTTGTGGGTTTGAACCCCTGCCAAGTCATACCAAAGACTTATAAAAATGGTACTAACAGCTGCCTTACTAAATACTCAACATTAATAGGTTAGTATTAGAACTGGCTGGCCTGGTGTCAAGATAATGTGACTTCAGACATAATGCTATGTGTATGATGATGCTCCAGTGCTTGATATTACTTTAAACTGCCACAGGGAGCCCTGAGTTGTCAAGTGGTATAAAGTGCTCACTGTTACAAATCATTGCCATCTCACCTCAATCTGCGTGGGTTCTGGGTTCGAGTCTGGGTGTGGGTATGTAAGGAAGTTTGTCAGTAGCTTCTCATGGTTGGTGGTTCTTTCCAGGGTACTTCTACCACCATTTTGCTAGCTGCATGTATAGCCTATCTTGTGCTGAAAAGTGACGTTAAACCATAAAGCAACAACAACAAAAAAATACTGACACACTGCAGACATCTTAGTGATGTGACTGAAAATTATTTAAAGCTACGTTTAAAAAAAGTATCTGGTTCCGCTAAAGATTGTGTTCTTAATAAAGTTCCATTATGTGACTTTACTGTCTTGCAAATTTCTTTAACAATCACAAACTTTAATGTTTCATTCATTGCAACAGAAACTGCAGAATCACTTGGTAACTAAAGGAACTTGGCAAGTTGTGTGTAAAAATGGAGAAAAGGAATAAAAGTATGACATCTTTACAGAGCACACCATTTCAGGTTAATTTGTCACATCCTTTTTGGGGTACAGACACATGCATGCATACACCCACATACATTCATGCATGCACAGGTGGATACATTCATAAAATAGGACTTCTCACCATTTTTTACCCACTTAAGAGACATATGATGAAGGCTTCATGGCTTAAGTTACCCATATAAATTTGTATATGATGAAGGCTTCATGGCTTAAGTTACCCATATAAATTTGTATATGATGAAGGCTTCATGGCTTAAGTTACCCATATAAATTTGTATATGATGAAGGCTTCATGGCTTAAGTTACCCATATAAATTTGTATATGATGAAGGCTTCATGGCTTAAGTTACCCATATAAATTTGTATATGATGAAGGCTTCATGGCTTAAGTTACCCATATAAATTGTTAGTGAATTTAATGAAAAGATTCATGATTTTCTTCCATGAGTAAAATTGTTCTTGGATTTAGTGGATGCTTCAGAGTGCAAATTTAGAAACACGATGAAAAAGATCAAATTGGAAAATGTTATACTCACCTTCATAAGAGGAATATCTGAAAATTATAGTTGTTGTTGTTGTTGTGGGGCTTAACGCCATTTTTCAGCACACGATAGGCTATACATGGCGGCCAGTATTAATGGTGGAGGAAGAAACCGGAAATCACCGGAAAAAACACTGTCACACGAGAAGCTACTGGCAAGCTTTCTCACATATCTACATTCGCAGAATCCTAGACTTGAACCCATGCCAACAGAGGTGAGATGGCAGTGATCCCACACGGCCACTACATGAATAAACTGGTCTGCTCCTCATATTGAACATCAGTACATTGAGGGAGGGAGTTCATTCCACTTTGGTACTATATATACTTGTGTATTATATCACTGCATTTTGATTTTAAACTAAGTAAGAGAAAGAAATGCAACCAAAAAGTTTAACCAAATTCAAGAAATTTATTTCTCTGTAATGCATAGTGAAAATTTAAGAGGAACCTATAATTCTATAAGTTCCTCTTAAATTAAATAAAATCCTAAATGATCTTAACTGTTTTGTCACAATCCAAAATGTCCTGTCAGTTATGTGACTAATTAAAACAATAATTGTTTACCTCAACTAATTTCACTCCACCATAGACAGTCAGGTTTTTGGAAAATGCACATTTCTGATGGAATTTTCCACAAAATTGTGAACAAGTTTTCTAAATTTGTATATATGATTAAGATTTAAACTAAAAAATCACTGTAAACATTTTTCTTTATAAAAAAAAAGTTACAAATGTCAGGTAGACAAAATCTATATCTTCAGTCACAAAGGACATCATAGATCTTCCCATTGCATTATGCAACAAAGAGACTTGGTCTGTGCAATTTTTTAAAGACTACTTAGTAGAAAACTGACCGTCCTAGTTCTATGCAGTAGCAAGCCTGAGGTCAGTGTTGTTTGTTGTTGAATCCAGTTTATACATGAATTTATATGGTAATTAGAAAATTTGATTAACAATACTTAGGAAATAAATTGAAATTTGTTCATCCTGGTACTTGACGTGATAAATAAATTTACTTGTCATTCTTCATTTTGAAAACACATTTATGTTTGTTCCCACAAACCTGGTTCAGTTTTTCATTTAAGCCATTGCATGTAATAGTCATCCTTCTTGCACTTATATCTAGTTCAATTTAAAAGAAGCACTGAATTTGCTTTTCTTTCTCTTTTATGCATAAATTTGATGGTAACAACCATATTAAATGGATAATTACATCATAATTATTCATAGTGGGGTCCACTCTACGATGCTTGTCTTTATGTATCACTGATATTTCACCTCTGTTCTATCACTGATATTTCACCTCTGTTCGCAGTTAAGTTCTAAGTTCGAGTCTTAGGCTCACTCAGTGTGAATATGTATGTGAGAAAGCTTGCCACTAGCTTCCAGTGGATCAGTGGTTCTTCTCAGGGTTTTCCACTAAATATACTGGCCATCATATGTATAGCCTTTCATTTTTTGAGGGTGGGGGCAGTGCCAGACAGATCCCCCCCAGCCAAAAAAAGATTTAAAAAATTATATTTTCATGTATCCACCTCTAAGGTGTTGCAAGTGTTTCTAGTTTATAAAAGAATTTTTAAACTCAGTTTTGATTGGGATATTTTTATGTCTCTAGTGTTATCTAAAAGATGAGTTTCCCTCTCTGATTGTAATCACCCAATTAGGAAGTTTTCACCTTTTTATTTTCAGTGGCCTTTGCAAGAGTCCCTATGTCTTGTGCATACTGTCTGTTTATTGCTGTAATGTTTGTTTGCTATTGATGTATATGTAAGGACAGCAGAATAACCAAATTTTTTGTAAGTTTTCTACTAAAATAGTTATATCCATAATTTAATAATTTTTAATATACCCTATCATGTGGTGAAAAATGTTGTTAAGCCCACAACACACCATTCACAGCAAGTTATTTGCATTATAATCCAGATTTCTTAAAAGACTCAGTCCACCTATCCAGTGGTTAACATTAATCATGTCAGCTGATGTCAGATAACATTGGCTTTTTTACAAAAGAGTAGCAGGAAGGAACTGTGATTTAACCACCAATTTCCTGTACAGGTTAATCTTCTAATGACTACAGTATATACTGACCTGTATGTCCAGTCCCAACAACATAGATGCTGATCTGTCATCCCATTATGTGTGTGTGCTAGTCAGGGTCTTTGCATGTTTGTCATACTTATTAATCCTAACAAATTTCAAAGATACAACTATTTGGACACCTTATCCAACAGCAAATAGGAGTCTGTGCATTTTGTGCTTGGATCTGACTTGCTATTTGAGTATGTACAGTAGTTGTTCCCCTACACCTGAAATGGCACTTCCCTGTGGCAGAGTTCATCATCCATCATTCCTAATGAGCAAGTTACTCCATTTAGGGCCAAACTGTATAAAGGTCAGGAAATGAGAAGTAAAGTAAGTATAGTATTTTAATACAGAAGACATTTTCAGTGATTTATGGTTCCTGTCTTATATCCAGGTCCTATTTTTGTTTAAATGAAGATCAAAATAATAATGTATGATGTACATAAAAAGGTATACTAACCACATAAAAATGCATACTTTGCACATTTATAAACCACCCAAATATGGTAAAAGTTGACAAAAGTTACAATTTATCAACCATCATTGCACTTTCTTTACCTTACATAACAGTTCAGGCAAGCAATTTCTGAATGTTTTGCCATCCTAGTATGATCTTGAGTGAAAATTTTATTATCCAAAGACATAAAAATGGTACTAGCAGCTGCCTAGCTTGGCACAAAGCATTAAGAGGTTAGTGTTAGGACCAGTCAGCCTGGTGTCAGAATTATAAAATGTGTCTGTGTGGGACATGATTCTGCATGTCTGTGACATGGTGCCCAAGTGTTAGACAACCCTGTAAACTACCACACTGCAGACATTTAGCAATTTGAGTGAAAAATTGATAAAGCTATATTAAAAATCAAACACACACACATACACACACACACACACACACACACACACACACCATTTCTTAGGTTATTGGGTAGATTAATTAAATGGAGATGTCAGCCTTTCCGTGTGAGTAATCTAGTACACAGGTATCAGTGGGTTTAAATAGCAAACATAAAAACCACTGAAGTCAAGCTTCTATCAGTATGTATCCCATATTCCACCAATATGTATACCATATTCTACCAGTTTTATCCCATATTCTAACATTATTCCATACTCTACCAGTAAGTATCCAATGTTCTACCAATATGTATCCAATCTTGTACCAGTATGTATCCCATATTCTACCAGTATGTATCCATACTCTACCCGTATGTATCCCATACTCTGCCAGTATTTATCCCATATTCTGCTTGTGTGTATCCATACTCAACCAGTATGTATCCCATATTCTACCAGTATGTATTGCATACTCTGCCAGTATGTATCCATATTCTTCCAGTATGTATCACATACTCTGCCAGTATGTATCCATATTCTTCCAGTATGTATCACATACTCTGCCAGTATGTATCCATATTCTTCCAGTATGTATCACATACTCTGCCAGTATGTATCCATATTCTTCCAGTATGTATCCCATACTCTGCCAGTATGTATCCCATATTTTACATTTAAATTCAGGCTATAATCATGTTCATGCTTGTTTTCAGGAAATCCATTTATATGCCCCACCAACACCACCACCACCACAACAGTTTGGATGGGAGAACTAGCATCATCCATATCCGTCTGTTACACCCTGATTTGTTTTACATTTACATACTTTTAAGATTATTCCTACAATGCTATGCCTAATAACAATATTCCAATTAACAATTAAAATTTAACCAGTTTTTGGGCCTGTATTATGAAAACTCCCAGAAATCTTAATGACATAGTGCAGAGTTAAAAACAGTAAGGAATTTATCTTTCACAGCATCCAGAAACATGATTTAAATGATTTTCAGATTTTATATTGTGTGTATCTGTCTTTGCTTATTTTGTCTTACGACAGATGTTGAAGAAACAGTCACCCTTGTCCATCTGTTCCATTCATCTCTCTTTTACACTTTGTTTAAGCTTGGTAATTTGGTTGGTAATAAGCTTGGTAATTTGGTTGGTAATAAGTTTGATAATTTGGTTAGTAATAAGTTTGGTAATTTGGTTAGTAATAAGCTTGGTAATTTGGTTGGTCATAAGCTTGGTAATTTGGTTGGTAATAAGCTTGGTAATTTGGTTGGTAATAAGCTTGGTAATTTGGTTGCTGCTGTAGGGCATTTGTGTTTCTAAAACACATTTTCAATTCAATTTCTGTTTTACCACCTTGGTGTAAGAATGTAGGCATGGCATGCATCAGTCAAATTGTGCCATAATGTGATTATAAGTTACAGAGGTTAGAAAGAAAATGCACAAACACAGAAAAGAATTTGTAAATTGTGACACTGAAGATTTATAAGAGCTCTCACAACTTGGTCATTTGTATTTGTCTTCTTAAAATTAGGTAACCTAATTTTTAAAAAAAATGATTCTTGGAATGATATATGACTCCTATGAGACACACATCAACCACCTTATTTCATGTAGACCCATATTTAGATCCAAGTTTTTATACAAGTGGGGCATGTTGTTATATTTACTTGCAAATAAGTTAAATCCAAAGGCAGCATAGATCCTGATCTGCTATAACATAATCTGCCAGCAGATCAGGGTCATTGTTGTTTGTTCTACAGAATACTCCCAACAGATTGAATAGACTCAGATCTACAAGCTCATAAATTTAATAGCAGATCTGGGTCTTTGTATTTTGCAACTTGCCCTGATTTATTAGTGAGGATATATGGCACCCCAAATGTCCAGTGGTCATTACTATACTGTATGTATATATTTAAGTGATGTACTGTACACAAGATCATATTGATGCTGCTTCTATTTCTATCTTTTCTGCAGAAATTTTTATATTTGCAGATGTCATGAAATAGTTTAATTATGCGCTTAAAAATACTTCAGCTTGTTTACTGTCTGTTTTATATAAAGTTTGAATTGCATTGGTCAGGGTTTATTGTTTTATTTGAATTTATAAACCTGCCAAAAGACCCTGAAGATTACATAGAAAAAGATTATTGCCTTTATTTAGAAGAAATACAATACATGTACAAAGACCAGTTATCATATTTTTTTCAGATATTAATTATCAATATTCATCTTTGGTCCTGATTGACCTAAAGCACTTGATTTTACCAATCATTGTCATCTCATCTCTATCCAAGTGGGCTTGAATCATGAACTCTGCTATTGTGGTATGTGAGAAAGCTTGTGGGTAGGTTCTCATGAGTTTACAGGTGGATTTTCTCTGATTCTTCTTCCATCAGTTATGCTGTACACCATGTATGGCTGGCTTATCATGTGTTTAAAAATAACATTAAACTCAAAACAACAATAACAACATTTATAGACCCTTTTCGCTGTGAAGTTGTTCAGGGTCTATTTTTAAACTGAAAATTAGGTTTGGGAGGAAGGGATGGCAATGCTCCCCCCATCCCGTTTTGAGAAATGGTTTGGTGTGGGTAGGTGCATTGTAGAACAGAAACCCATGATAGATATTTAGAACTGAGGCAATTGCAGTAAAGTGTCTTGACCAGGAACACACCATAAAGTCAACACAGACTAATTTAATGGTAGGATTCAAACCCACAACCTTCCAGTAATGAGTGTAGTATACTCACCACTGAGTCACTTTTTGAAAAATAAAAGGTGAGCATGGGGATTTTCCAAATACTGATTAGATTTATTCAAGTGTAGTTAGAGCATACAAATATGATTTGCAACTTTTGTACATAAATTAAATGGTGAAACTAAAATATAGGGTAGAGTTAATAAACTAAGCAAACATAAGATTTACAAATGTGGTGTCTGACTTTCTCCCATTCAGACAATTTTTTATACATCTTGAAGAAATCAGCACGTGTGACATGTCCTAAAATGGACTCTGTTTTGTTAATTCCATGTTGGGCAAGTGTTGATTTCAGCATAAAATATTCAAAATTTCAATTTTTAAAGAAGAGACATTTACTCTAACTTTTTATTATTTTCCCTTACATTTTTTCACTGCAAACATGAGAATGTGATCTATAAGCAAAAATGTATACTGTTTAACAAACAGAAAATTTGCTTGAAAAATACATGCACAAATGTGGCTGACTCAAATAAAGAAAATTACCTATTTTAATAAAGTTTTTTTGCTAGCTATTTAGGATCTCTCCTAGGTGATGCTTGCATACAAGTGGTCATTAAGAATAGTGAAATACAATATTTTATCCCAAAGTATCAGAGGCTTTGCTATCTGCAGTTACAATTGCATGTTGTTCAGGGTGTTTTTGCACATTATAAAGCAATTTCCTCTTTGAGACTGACTCTCATTGATAGACTTCCTGTAAAAATTAGCACAATAACACTCCTGTATGCAATTGAAGCATAAAAAACCCTTATCTGGGCTTGTATTTCACTTTTCTAAATTGATGTTCTTTTGAAATCCTGTCTGATTCACTTGAAAAAGACATTGATCAAGTTGTGAAATTGTTGCTATAGGGGTAAGACAAGCTCTTAAATCAGTCAATGACAAGTGGAGCAGTGTTGTCTGCTTGCCTCTCAGTGCCTGTGTGATAAGGACAGGGCAAGTTGTCACCTTAACAATAGCTACTGTAGTGCAGTATGATAGGACAGTATTTGATTGCACTTTGATGATGGGGTGTGGAAAATCGGATATATCCCCTCAATCACAGGACCTGTTGGAAATGAAGGCTTACTAAATCACCTTCAAGAGATTCTGAGGGTTGAAACACACAGAATAATATCAGAGGTCAACAGTCTTGTTGACACCTTTTGAACAAATTTACAACTAGCAAAACATCCTTCATTTACCCTCAATAGCCATTCCATTTGATCTACAGCCATAGTAAATTTAATCACATCGTTCTTTGTTGACAGTTTTGTGCTTCAAAAGCAAGTCTTATTCATACATCTATACAAAGTTTGAGAAAAAAATTTAATCCTAGAAAGTAGGAAGTGAACAAATTTGACCTTGAATTTCTTTATTATTCAAAGCTATAGAATGAAATTGAACACATTATTTTAAGGCAGATTGCTGCTGGTGAATGTTGATGTATTTAACTTCTTTAAAGATGGAGACTTTCTTTGAGAATTAAGGATGACCAAACAATCCAAAACCTTGAAAACAGAAATTATTAAGTTGATATGCATTTTATAGTACTATATTTTGTTTGTAAATATCTCTTATAATGTAAGGTCATGGAGGGGTGTTTGAGACAGTACCATGACACCAACTGCCTTTAAAATAAAGACAGAATGATTATTTAAAACTATATCAAGTATGCATAAGGTGCAAGTGATAATAGATTCCTCATTTCAGGGACATTGAGAAAAGTTTGTTAATGGGTGATGGGGGGATCAGAGAGGCTTTGATACAGGGTTGGAATGGCACTTAGAAGACTGATGCCACCAGTTCATTGTGAGAAAAGTTTGTTAATGGGTGATGGGGGATCGGAGGGGCTTTGATACAGGGTTGGAATGGGACATAGAAGACTGATGCCAGTTCATTGTGAGAAAAGTTTGTTAATGGGTGATGGGGGGATCGGAGGGGCTTTGATACTGGGTTGGAATGGGACTTATAAAACTGATGCCAGTTCATTGTGAGAAAAGTTTGTTATTGGGTGATGGGGGGGGTCGGAGGGGCTTTGATACAGGGTTGGAATGGGACATAGAAGACTGATGCCAGTTCATTGTGAGAAAAGTTTGTTAATGGGTGATGGGGGGATCGGAGGGGCTTTGATACTGGGTTGGAATGGGACTTATAAAACTGATGGCAGTTTATTGTGAGAAAAGTTTGTTATTGGGTGATGGGGGGGGTCGGAGGGGCTTTGATACAGGGTTGGAATGGGACTTAGAAGACTGATGCCGGTTCATTACAGGTTATTAATCACTAAAGAGGTCCCATGGTGTCATATACTCATCATTAACACTAATATTAGCTCACCTGGAGAGAAGACTAGTTAAGACTGTCCATTCATTTATCAACATTTGCTTATTGATTCTGATAAAATGAAGTTGCTCAGTCTGTTTCTAAAAATATGTAAGAAAGTTTGCCAGTAGCTTTCCATGGGTCAGTGTAGTTCTTTCTGCATTCATTTTCCACCAAAATGTACTGGCTGCTATGGATTGCCTATCAAGTGTTAAAAAATGGAATTTAACCCTACAAAACCAAGCCATTTTTGCTGCTAATATCTATCAGTAAGTTGGATTGCATTGGTAATTTGTTCTATTATGGATTATAGTGATGCTGTGTAATTTTCAGTCATGGTCTTTCATAGGTACAGAAATATGATAAAACATTGACAAAATATTTGTAAAAAGTGTAAGAACCCTGATAACAAAGAATGAGAAAACTAGTAATATTTTAAGCACTAAAAAGTAATTTTCCTTCTTTCAGGTAAAATCTTTGCCAGGTCTTGGAACAACTATTGATGTCATACTGGTAAATGGCAAATTACGTGAGGGAGACACTGTGGTTGTTGGAGGAACAGAGGGACCAATTGTTTCACAGATACGTGGGCTTCTCATGCCCCAGCCCATGAAGGAACTCCGAGTTAAGGTGAGATGCATTATAGAGGATTTAATCATTTTGAAAATGTACATTTGGTTAACATGTGGCCTTCAGTAAGAAGAGTAGACCTAGATCTGCCATTACACAGTGTGTTCTCCTTTTTATGTTAAATCAGCAATAGTTTGACCATGATCTGCTGGTACATTATGTGATAACAGATTTATGTCAGATGTTTGATGATGGGGGTGGGGGTCAAACTAATGATGTTATGATATACTGTCATCATATTTCATCATTAAATTATATACATTGATGATATCAGCAAGAAAGGATAATGTATAGATTTGAGGTAAGGAAAGATGATCTCACTTGCAACCCAAGTCAGTTTCCGATTCATACACTATTAATGCACATTTATCAGCAGGAGCCATGTTCGCAGAGTTGATATGCAATAATCAATAAACATATCCTTGTCATATGAAAGTCATCAGTCTTCTGGTTGTGGCCAGCAAAATAAAAAAACTTAAATTTTTTACAGTATGCAACTTTCAGTTACACCACTCCCTCGATAACTTGCGTACAACGGGGTCCAAAAATATCAACCGCATTATAAGCGAGGGTGCAAGCTATCGAGGGACCTATAAAAAACAACAAAACTAAACAAAAGGATCGATGTAGAGACAAAAGAGGTGGGCAAGTTGGCATGTTGGTCTTGAATACTCAATAATCGTGCTAAGATTAACTGTGAATAAATATCTATATAGCGGTGTACTTTGTTTACTTTTTTATTCACAGAGTAACATTAATTTCAGGATAACTTACAGTATATTGAGGAGATCATCAAAACATTATTCCACATAATTTTTGTTCACTTAACACATATGACTTCACACAGTACTATGTTACAATTTTTGTGTTAATAAATTCTAGTTTTATCCTTTGATCCAAAGTAGGCTTTTTATACAAAAGATCAAAACTCATGTAGAAGAAATAATGTTCATCGAATGATGGGTAGATAAATTTTTTTGCAGCAGAAGTAAAATAAAAACAAAAAACAAATTTACAAGGGTTAACCATTACCAACATGAATTTAATGGGTCTACAAATTTAAAATAGAGTAAATTAGAAAACGCTAATATTGGCAGTCTGTGAAATGTTTGAAAACATCAGTTCATTTTTTTTGTGTTACTCTTTGATTTTTCTGCCGACTGTGTATTGTTCACAGATTATTATCTCTCAGAGCTGGTATGGATAATTACATGCGGCTTCCTAATTCACTGAGTGTATTTCTCCCAACAATGAATTTTGTTTTATCCAATGTCTGCGCAGGGATCTCCAAAGCCATTCATGGCTTGCCTTAAATGAGATTCATTCTCCATACCTTTTGCCATTTTTTCTGCTTGGGCCTTGAGAATTGTTCCAGAGATGGAAACACCTTGTGCACATTGCAGTGTGAACCTATGTATGCACAGTATTATCTAATTCAGTATTGTTTGCAGTCCGTGCTCATTTTCATTTGATCCCATTATCTGAATCAACATAATGTAAATAATCACAAAGTTTCTCCTTATCCTTAAGCAAACATCTAAATGTCGAGTTGGTAATTGTTTTTTTTTCATTGCAAATGTTGTATCTTGCTTCGCCATTATGAACCGTATCTATGATGCACAGCTTTTCAGACACTGAATACACCATTCGCTTACTTTGCTTTCCATGGTCACATTTACATTACTGATATTATACACTTTAGTGATGTTAAGTACATAAAAATGTGAAACCATTTTCACTTGGTCAAATAAAATGAATTTTGAGAACGATAATGACAACAAGAACTTGTGCTCCTATGGCATACCTTGGAATTTTTTTTTTAAATTGTACTTCCCTTCCTTACTTGGATACAAAAGACATATTCAAAGTGATAAAAGAACACAGGTCTGTTTTAATTTTTTTTTATGCAACAAAGAGTTCTCCAAGCTGTTGATCAAAACAAAGCCAGCATGTAATTAGCTAGGTTCTCACAGAAGTACTCATTGGTTTCGATGTGAAGGTTGATTTGACTCTTTTCGTGTTTTCATAGAAGAGAATATGTTCTGATAAAAGTGTTTATATTGAAGCGAAATTTAAGGATTAGAACGTGAATTTCACATAGCAAGACATTTAATTGGTGTTTATTTCACTTTGTTGCTACCTGTTAGCATTTATCTGAACCTTTTGTTGATCGCTGTTTCACAAGACTGTTTATTTACAGTGTATTGACAACTATTTCTCTCAAGAAACCCAAACATAATAGGTGATATATATTGAAATTGCAAAATTCAAAATATGAATTCTCTCTTTATAGGCAATAATCACCATTTCTGATAATTAAATGAGCTACTATATTTCATGTATTTTTTTGTACCCTTTAATTTTTCGTACAGAATCTAGGTATCAAAATAATAATTATTTAAATGTATCCTAATTTTTCATACATATCGGTTTGTATTATTTGAAAAATTCTTTTAATTATGAGACATACAATTTCAACTAAGAAGATTTATGTTTGCAAAAAAGATAAAAAAAATACCATATTTCCATTTTGTGTATACAAAAATTAATGATTAATATATTTTTTCGTGTAAGAAAAACAAAATAACTATTATCAAGGTTTAATTTACCAATTCTTATCGCAATTTCTTTTTTCATGTTCAGCACATTTTAATATATATTTTCTTTGGGGAAAAACTCTGGAGCCATGCACTACACCGCGTAATAAACGGGTTCGGAGTTATCTGGGTGCGAGTTATCAAGGGAGTGGTGTATATAGAATGACCAGTTGCTAATATAAACATTGTGGCAATATATTGGTACAATTTTAGGCTTAAGATAATGTCAGTGTTCTACACCATCATACATGGTAAATAAAGTTAGACTTGCACTCTGCATTATTGACCTTAGATATCCTTGTCTACTCTAGTGAATCAGCAGTGTTTTATCAGATTAGTAAGGAGGGGAGACATTGTTACTTTTCAGATGCAAGTATCGCCAACATGGTTTTAATTAAAGTTTTCATTAAGTTTTTCATAGGTTGTTGTACTTGGCTCAAATCATTATTAAGCTAAGACATATCACCCTCTATCATCTTTACTCTCCCCTTTAACTCCTAATCACTGTGTGCAACATTTACACTGCATGAGGGAGTACACTACTTCCAACTCTGTAACATTAACATTATTTATGGTACACCAAAGTGGGTGTTGTTACAGGAATGGAGAAAGATGTAGTTCTAAAATGTTACAAAATAATATATACTTTCTACTCATGTTAAAAGAGAGTAGAAAAAAATTTAGAGTTGTTTTTTCTTTTTGAGCCTAAAATTATTAGTTTCAGAACCTTTGCATAAAAGCTATATAAATTTGAGATTTGGAGTAAAAAGTTGCCAGGATTTAAAAGAAAGACCATGGGCTCAATAAGAAAACAATGAAAGCATTGTTTTCACCCTTCATTCAATTTTCTTCATACATGGGCTTGATCATTTTGAAACTAACACAGTTCAATCTTCAAAACCATAACTTGCCCTTTTCACCTTTGGTCAAGGCCACAGTTCTTGAAAAAAATGTTGCAATTAGGTTTTGGTTCAAGTTTTTTTTTTTTCATTTGTTTATATTTTCTGAAACCCCCTAATAGATTTTGTTCATACTTAGAATTGAATTGTTATGAAATTGTTTTAAGGGCAAACTTCCATAAACTCCTATACATGCAAAGCAGAAATGTTAAGTGTCTTGCCAGGAATGGACAGGTAGGGACATTTTGCCAAGTACCATTCCCCAACAGGAATTTACCCAACAGTTTATCTATTCCCTTTCATAGCTATCACCCCCATTTTTGTCAGCCTTAAAAAAAAAAATGTCTTTTTCTATTACTGCAGGAGGGGGGCGGGCCAGAAATTCCATATGACCAGATGGATAACATTCCATCCTTACTTGCAAACAATATCATTTCTGATTTGGTCTGTTATGTCTGCATTTTCTGGGATGCTGGTTTTAAAAAAAAATGCCATTTCTGATATACGTACATTGACTGTATTATATTATATAATTATATAATGTTCCCCAAATGCAAATTGAGTAGAACACATCTGCTCCGGTGGCCTAGTGGTTAGAACGTCTGGGTGGCCTAGTGGTTAGAACGTCTGCCTAAGATGCAGGATGTTGCAGGTTTGAACCTGGTCGAGTCATAACAAAGACTTACAAAAATGGTACTAACAGCTGCCTTGCTGGGCACTCAGTATTAAGAGGTTAGTGTTAGGATTGGTTGCCCTGGTGTCAGGATAATGTGACTGGGTGGGACATCATGCCACATGTCTGCAGCATGATCCCCAGTGCTAGACATCACTATAAACTGTCACACAACAGACATTGGAACAATATGAATGAAAATTTGTTAAATATTACATTTTAAAAAAAACAGAAATCACACACAAAGCACACAAGTAGATCCCAATCTAACCCTGTTTGGTGTCATCCTAATCTAACCCTGTTTGGTGTCTGTTAAAGGTACCAACTTCAAATTAAAAGTACAAGGCTAAATAATTTTGTTTAAAGCAGATTGCTTAGCTGGAAAAGTAGATGGTAATTGCAGCTGTTGGATGATGGGAAGATTGTGATCTGCCATCATGTAATGGTTGAGGGTCTATGCAGTGTTGGATACATATTGTTGGATCAGGATAGACCCCAGTATATTGGTAAATTCTGCATTAGCAGGATAGACCCAAGTATATTGGTAAATTCTGCAATAGCAGGATAGACTCCAGTATATTGGTAAATAGCAGGATAGACCCCAGTATATTGGTAAATTCTGCAATAGCAGGATAGACTCCAGTATATTGGTAAATTCTGCAATAGCAGGATAGACCCCAGTATATTGGTAAATTTTGCAATAGCTGGATAGACCCCAGTATATTGGTAAATTCTGCAATAGCAGGATAGACTCCAGTATCTTGGTAAATTCTGCAATAGCAGGATAGACCCCAGTATATTGGTAAATTTTGCAATAGCAGGATAGACCCCAGTATATTGGTAAATTCTGCAATAGCAGGATAGACCCCAGTATATTGGTAAATTCTGTAATAGCAGGATAGACCCCAGTATATTGGTAAATTTTGCAATAGCAGGATAGACTCCAGTATATTGGTAAATTCTGCAATAGCAGGATAGACTCCAGTATATTGGTAAATAGCAGGATAGACCCCAGTATATTGGTAAATTCTACAATAGCAGGATAGACTCCAGAATATTGGTAAATTCTGCACATACATTTCTCAGGTATTTGTTGTTTGGTGAATGCTTTACATGCATAGATATTTCCATTTAAACAGTTGACCGAGAAATTCACAAATGCCAGGGTCAGTTCTAGAATTGGAAATGTTGGATGGGAGTACCCCACTTAATGGGGGTGGGGGAAAACATGGGAGTCTTCATGTAGTTAACAAAGGTAAGAATGTTCAGATTTTCACACTTTTAGTTGAATGGGGGAGGTGATTTTTGAGAAATAGACATGTTTTCTCCAATCACATATCCTTGAATAGACTCAAAAATATGGTTAACCATAACAACAGAGGTGTAAGAGGTTGTTATGGTTTTCCTATTGTAAATGCCATATATATTCACTCATAAGTGAAGTCCAACTCCAGGCATTAGAGATACTGATCAATTGTGAAATAATGCATTAACAGATCAGAATGTTTTGCTTGTTCTATTGATGAATCCAAACAACTGCATAGACTAGACCCAGATCTGCCAACATATTATGTGCTAACAAATATGATGCTGTGCAGTCTGCATTTGGGTGCATCTTTTAAGGTGTATTTTCAGTAATTAAATTATACCAGATAGAAAAGTGAATGGAGGTAGATTATCTCATTTACAGGCCAGGCAGGGTACCACATCACTGAAGTGTGGTTTTATTTTGAATGTCAAAGTTGGGCGATTTGAAATTTAATATATATGAACCTGTACTATTTGATTTTAAACCAGATAATATTCCCTTAAAATTTTTCAGCTTTTGCATAGAATGTGCTAACTTGGAAAAAAGTTTTCTTTTTTATGGAAGTGGTGAATGGCCTATTTAAGTAAATTACAGGTTACAATGGGTCATCAATTCGAAAATTTAATTATTTCTTTTGGTTGAGATCAATTTTCCATTTTTTTCAAATGGTTGGTTTAAAATTACATTGAGCATTGTGGGGAAACAAATGAAGTAGAAGTCATTTATTTCAAATTATAAACAAATGTGCCTCATTGAATAGAGTCTGCTTCTGGAGTATCACCTTTATCTAAAATGTCAAATATCAAATGTCAGAAAATAACTAAGGGTTCCTTTGCTCCAACTTTGTGGCTAACATTAGATGTCCGCATGATTGAAGATTGGCATAAAAAAAAAAACCTAAATGCCTTCCAGCTCCCATTTATTATTCTGATTTATCAAGCTTCTTAATATCAACAATTTCCTGCTTTTTGTGTTCAACTATCAGTGCCAAAGTCAAAGTAGTCTAACTCACTCAAAAGCTTGAAGTGATTTCATACTCAATTTGTCAGTATAAAGGCTTCAGCTATAAATCTGAACTTTAATGAAAAATGACAGAGTGCTTCAGTGATAATGTGCAGCTATAAAAATTATGTTACCATGACATTATTACCATGGTAATAATGGGTAGCCATTAGAATCAATGCCGTTACATATAAACCTTCTGTCTGCCACTTCTAAGCCATTAGCATTTTACAGTCAGGGTCACAAACTGTTTCTATGTGCTTATAAGATGAATCCATCTGCAAACTGCACAGACCCAGATCTTTTATCACTTAATGCACTGGCAGATCTGGGTTTTGTGCAGTTTGTTAGGAGTAATCAGTAGAATAAACAATATAGACCATGATCAGTAGGTGCATTATGCTATGGCAGAGTTTGAAGTTTGACTCAGATTTATAAGTAACAATGGTATTTAAATGCAGTCACAACATCTCCATCTTGACTGTGCCTCTGTTGAGCTTAAACGTAATTATTTCTCTCTACTTATGATAAATCTCTTTTCATACTTTGTTAAATTTCAGACCATATTCCTGGTATGTTTGCTGTTTGCTTTGATATATATATATATATATATATATATATATATATATATATATATATATATATATATATATATATATATATATATATATATATATATTGTATTCACCTTGTGCCAGACTAATTTTTTCTTGGCACTAAAAGTGTAGAAAGCACAATGCCAATTTGTCCTAATAGCCCTATAAAAGTTAAATGATCCATAACTGGTAGCATGGTTGATATTACTGACATTAAACAACCTTGTCCAAAAATAAATGGTACTTTCTATACCAAAATTTTCAATACTAGGATATGACTTTCGATTCAGGTTATCCTTTTCTTGTTTCAAAAACAGAAGTTTTCAATTGAGCAAACTGCATTACGACTTAAAATGATGAAAGTAATGAGTAAATTGTATCAACCAAGACATTTAATACTTGTTAATGTCATTGATAAATTGTCCATAATTCAGTTTTCTGCATACAAGCAAGCCTAATGTGACATCTAAACTCTGTCCAGCTGAGTTTGGATGTTTTATTTATCAATATATATTTTTTAAATTTGTAATTTGATAGTTCACCAATTTTCCCCCAAAGGTTTCATCTTGATTGCATGCAAATTTAAATAACTTATCACATGACATTTTTGCAACATACTGCACGAGAAAAAGGTCTGTAACCACACCTGATACTAGTATGTGTACTTTTGAATAAATGACTACAAATTGCTCATGATCCACATGGCTTTATCATCCAATCATTAGTCACACATTTTTGGGCATGTAGGGAAGTCTTCACTGTCAATTGGAGGGTGGGATTGACATGTTAGCAATTAAATACATGGTTTACAATGTTGCATAAATCTTAATTTCTCATATATGGCCCTGTTGATTGGAAATCTCACATATGGCCCTGCTGATTAGAAATCATCATTGAACACAGCAGTATTTGATATTCAAGTGGGTGACATCTCACTTCTTGCATTCTTTGTTATGATCATTTTTGATATTCAAATCTTGTCACAAATAATGGAATTCAGTTGGATAGGACACTAAATATATTAATTACATGTGATACAAATGGTCTCATTATTGGATATGACACTAAATAAGTTAATCATATGTGATACAAATGGTCTCATTATTGGATAGGATACTAAATATATTAATTACATGTGATACAAATGGTCTCTATTGGATACAACACTAAATACGTTAATTACATGTGATACAAATGGTCTCATTATTGGATAGGACACTAAATAAGTTAATTACATGTGATACAAATGATCTCATTTAGCACTATCATAGCAAAAAAATTATTGATCTTTTAATACAAAAAAATTAATTGCTGAAATAATAAATTTACAGAACTAAAAACATAGTAGGCAGTGACAATCCATGTAAAAATATTTGTTTATAAACCATACTTAGTTTGTAACTGTTTTGAGTTGGATGTGCTGTCACATAATGTGTCGACAGACCATGATTTACACTGTTGACTTGAAATCATAATGAAAACAAACCACAAAACATTGATTTGTAAGCAAGAATGCATATAAGATGAAAAACTTAAATTTGTGTTAGTACTGTTAGCAATATTTCACATGAGCAGGGTGAACAACTTTTCCCAGTTGTTGCATTTTCATTTCATGTGACATTTTTTGTTTTCATTGGTTTTAAAAGCCTGTAGAAAACCAAGTTATGTGCCTTTCCCAAAAACATGCCAAGGCAGTTAACTTGGGCTGGACTGAGAAAGTATCAAAACCCAAGACCCTTAGATTACAAATCTGATGAAATCCTGGGGCTTCTTGCAAATTATTTTCATTAGGATTATACCTAAAAGTATATTTCTTCCATTGCAGAGTCAATACGAACACCACAAGGAGGTAAAGGCAGCTCAGGGAGTCAAATTGATTGGGAAGGATTTTGAACATGCATTAGCAGGTCTCCCTCTGTATGTGGCACATGATCAGGATGAGATTGCTTACTATAAGGTAAAAGATTACAGTATCTTAGCAGAGTATAAAATGCATCAAGGGCAGATCACTCAGATGTAGATCTGGCTTTACATAATATATTGGCAAATCAAAATCTGATATATCTCAAGATCAGGAAAAGAATCTGGCAACACAACATATATTAAAAATATCCTTGATAAAGCATAGTATATTTTGAAGAAATATATTGCATCTGATGATATAATATGCTTAGTTGCCTTCTGGGCTACTTTAATTCCATATATAGTAGCCCAGAGCATCACTTTATTAAGCCCTCAGTTCTTGACAGATTTTTCAGACTGACTGTAGAGTTTATCGTGTCCAGGATTGTGATTTCATGCAGGTGGGATAGACAGTGATCTGCTGGTCATGGTCTATACTGTTCACATTTGGATATACATCTTATATGTTTGTGTTTGTACATGTTTTCTTCATGCAAGCTTTTCATGAATGAGTTATATTTCTCATGTCAGATGTTTTATAAATCTTTAAATCAGGCAGTAAAAAAATAATTGAGTTAGGTTTCCTTGATTTTTCATTTCAATAATAACACTGAGTTCATCATTAGAAAGAAGGCTCATCAGGCATTTTATCATTTTGCTTCAATATGCAAGAGAAAGAAAAGTCTACTTCTCTTTTCCTAGCTTTCATTACCCTCTCCTTTTTTTATCTTGTTAAGTTCTGTATGATCCCTGCTTACATGAATAAAAGAAGCAATGTAAGGATAACTATGTGGAATACGCATGCATTTTCATAAGGTGGAGCCTGGGTGGTTAACTGTTTTAAATTCTCATCTTTACTTATCACTGTCTTCTCACCTTTGTCCACATGGGTTCAAGTCTCAAGCTAAGCCAATGTGAGTATGTTAGAAATCTAGCCAGTAACTTCCAGTGGTTTGGTGGTTCTTACTAACACTTCTCCTGGAATCTTCCTCCACCAGTAAACTTTGCAGCCTTATATAGCCTGTATTGTGCTGAGTAACAGTTAAACCCAGAAACAACAAAAACTTTTTTCATAGAAGTTTTCTGGTAAGATTACTATAATTTCTTGGTTTCTTAAGAATTTTTTCCCTAGAATGATTGAGGATAAAAACCCAAGTTTAAACATTGGATTGGGGTTGGGTGGGGAGGGGGAGGGGAACTATTCTCAATGTAATCATGATCGTTTACTTGAGTAAACCATTTTAAAAAATATGAATGATTTAAAGGATTTTAGAATTATCACAAGAACAGGAACAACAATACTTGTATCCACGATAATGCTCTCATTCTTGGTTTTGTTGAAAATAAATTATTGTCATTGTTATATGGTTTTTGAATTTTTTTGTTTATTTATATGGAAATTAATGAATCTTATGAATTTTTTGTTTTACAATTGTATTTTCTTGCTGCTGTCTCAAAGTTTTCCTTATTTTAGGTTCATACATTTCATTTCAGAATAGCAAGCCACATAATAATAATAATAATAATAATAATAATAATAATAATAATAATATTATTATTATTATTATTATTGTTATTATTATTATTATTATTATTTTATGTGAAATGTAGAAACTTTGTAAAATAATTTTCATATTTTTTCATTCCTATATTTTCACATGTGAAAAATATATCCTTGTATTTTCATATGTGAAAATATGTTTTCCTATCATTCCATGTGTTGCCTGATTGTGTGTACCTAGAACAAATAAATAGAAACTGCCTTACATTTCAGACATGGAAATTAATCTTTGATAAAGAAATTTGACCAGACACTGTACATGTTTTTCAGAGGTTATTTCCCTTCCTTCCAGGACAGCAATGATAAACCCACTCTGTTGCATTGCTGAGTGGGACATGCTTTGTTTTCAGATAGGGTCAAAAAGTTTATAAACTGCATACATTTTCTGTGACCAATTAAGTCAACCCAATTCTATCAAACTCTTAATGACCAGCTGTGAAAGTGAATCGAAGTTTTGAAAAGGGGCTGAGGGTCTTTTGCCAAAGAGGGAGTTCAGTCTTCAGAACTATGATTCTGGAGCAACTTTGGTATATAATAAAAAGAAAATTTCTTTTCCTGATGTAAATACTCTATGCATTTAATTTTTCATACCAAAAATGATATATTTGCCACTCATTAAAATATCACATTTGTATCACACAATGAAATGTATCCAGCATTAATGTAGGGGAAAAAAATCCTCCATGTAATAATAATAATAATAATAATAATAATAATAATAATAATAATAATAATAATAATAATAATAATAATAAGTACTAGTAGTAGAATGATATATTATACACATCTGTGCACCAAAATATTCTCTCCCAGTAACTTGATCTAGTATAATTGGATCAATCAGAGAGGGTTGACCAGGATGTGTTACCTTATGTTACATAACCAAACAGATGCTATACCTGGTTAACCAGGGATGGGCAAAGTTTTACATAGATTAGGCATGACAGTGATTTCTGTGTAGCTAATAATGTAGGAATTTAGATTTGAAATTTCCATCCTTGAAAGTAAGAGTTAGATGTGTGAGATACATGGATGTCAACAGCACATCAGCACAATCCTGGCTGTATAGTGGTATGAGTTTAGGTATTGCGAAAAGGCACAAATGGTAAAATCCTTAAAATATAAAATCAAAATTTTTGTATCTTAACTGCACTCTTTTAAAAAGTCCAGGACTGGAAAGTCATGATTGGATGAATACTATTATGTCAGAAAGGTTGCTGCCATTGGTTGCCTTTTGCAACATGCAGAAGATCACACTGAGCATGTTATATATTCACATGCCCATAGAGGCAGGGATATATTAATTGAGTGAATTGCTCACCATTCCTTAAATTTGTTGTAGTAAATATTGCCCTGAATATTATAACTACAGTTTTCTCTAAAAAAAAAAAAACAATGTTGATTAATAGTAAAGATTAATTCACATATGCTTGGTACAGCAAGGTATTCACTTTTTAAATATGTTCAGTTTTGTTTTAAGGTTAAAGTTTTTGCTCTCTTTAAGTTCATGGTAAGGATTGTTCTAGTCTAGACCAGTACATATATGTTTTTTGGTGGGGGTTTTTTGACTTTAAAGGCAGTTTTAACAAAATATTGGCTATCATGACTAAGAAATGGGATCTAAGTGCCTTTCAAAAGGACACACCAAGGTGACTGGCCTGTGCAGCTGTTGAATCTTCATCCTTGAATTATGAGTCCAACCCTCTTCAATCTAAGCTACTGCAGCTCCCCAGTACTCATATAAACTTTAGTCTTCTGTGACATTGTCTTATAAGAAAGTCTTACTAACATGTTTCATCATGGTGTCACTTTATATATGCATAGCTTAGCCATGTGACATTATCCCATCACATGTCATTACCTTTTTCTATAGAGTACAAATGGTATCAAGTTATTTGATTGATATTTTAATCATCTGTCTTCCTGATCTACATACTAGACTACACAATAATGAAGCAGATGTTTGTCTGAGACCCAGATCATATTTTGTCATACTAAATTGCTTCAGAAATAGCTCCATTGAAAAATGATTTGAAAATGATATGTGCAGTAAAACTTTCCACAACTGGACACTGATTGGACCAAAATTTGGGGCTGTTTTATTGGGATGGTTAATACAGAGATTTGAATAGCATAGTCTTTACTTGGATCATGTGACCAGTATGTTTTGTCTTTTTGGCTTGATGTCACTTTTACATTTTATTTGCATTTCTTACATTACTTTAGAGGAGAAATCAAAAAGAACAAGACATTATTTGGTTCATCTTTGCAGAGGGAAAGATGATCCTACCAGTTGAATTAGAAGCTGACACTTGTAGCCGTCTAAGATCCTTTACACAAATTATTTAAAGTGAATTTATTATGCACAATGTTAGGATCAGGATAATGCATAGTTGAAAGGATCAGAACAAGTCATTGCAGTCTGAAAACTCCTCCATGATCAAAAGACCACCATGTCATTTTCAGAGTCACACATATTTTGCTGTGCCAAATTGTACAGCAAGAATTTTCTTGAAACAGGAATCCAGCTACAAATGGCATAAACCCAGATTTGTCAGAACAGGTGTAGGGCAATACTAGAGGTTCATTTATGGAATCTGTATGCCCCTCACAATACTTGTACCTGTAATTAGAACCTGAAATGTAGCAAACTGATTGATACCCAGGGATAACACATTGCACCCAAGCACTGACATACTGAGGCATGAAAAAAAGGAATGCAAATGATTGACCTGCACACCTTGGCAGATGTTGGTGTACTGTGTCTTGAGTGGTGCACATATTTATTCTATGCACTAATGTAATAGTTACATATTTATGCCAAATCTGTTTTTTGCATTGATTCTGAAAAGCTTTCCTGACCCCAAAAATATAGTGTCATTCATTTGTAGACATTTATCCTGTGTTGATTTGTACCAGCACGAAAAAGCTTGTCCTTTTCATTTTGTAATTCTGGGTGACGGCATTCATCTTTCAGATGTCAAGGTATAACCAGGTGTATGGAGCATCCCAGGAGTAGCTAAAATTGACAAAAGGAAATGTAGCCATTTAGCAGGGTGTTTTCTTGTTTAATCAGGTGTGGACTATAGCTTGTCAGACATGGAATCTTACTTGTCGATTTGTCCTAAAGCAGTAAATTTTGTGGCAAAATTTTATTCATCCAGGATTAGAGGATTGTCAAGTATCCTTGATGAAAACATTCAAACTTTAAGGCAACATAAGCTGCCTGTTTCAACTGATATGAAGAAATGATCTTTCCTTAACTTTTTTTCTGAATTAAGAATCAATATTTGTATGCACTGCAATGATAGTAGTAGGGGCATATATCATTTCCTGAATGTCTGTCTGTCTGTATGGCACACTTTGGTTAAGATTTTTGTTTAGGTCATTTCAGGTACTGTGATGTGATATCTGCATTCTATGAAGTCATTTCTAGTTTTCTACTGAAATAGTTTTTGGATAAATTAGCTAGAATCAAACAAATTATCAAATTAAAATTTAAAAAAAATGAAAAATATAAATCAGTTAAATTATCCAGGTTTAGAAAATGATAATTATTAGGTTCAGATTGTGTTATAGCAAAACCTGACTTAGCAGACACCTGCTAACACAGAATCCTTTTATTTTTATTTATATATTGAATCTCTGTAATAAAAGTCATTCTTAACAAAAGGTTTGATGTTCATCAGCATACATCAAGGATTTCTTTGGTTAGTATTAACACACATTTCCGACAATGATGGCAGTGTGAAAATGTTACAGGTTGTTTTGTTAAGAGTTTATGGAAGTTTTTGCATTCATAGCAGTATTAAGCCACAAAAAATTACACTGGTGTGTAATAGTTACTGTCTTTTCTTGCCTGTGTCCAGTGTCTGTGTGTATGCATGCCTTTATACTCTGTTACTTTTAAAGAACCAGAAAGCATATGAGTGGGATTAATTTACCTGGCAATATGTAACATTTCACATGCAACTTTAATATACTATATGTACTCACTTCTACTGAGACTACAAACAACAAAGGTCGTGATCTGCCATAGTATAGTGCACCTACATATCTGGGTCTATTGTTTGTTCTACTGATCACTCCTAACAAATTGCCAGTGCATAATGCATTGTGAGATCTTCGTCTGTGCAGTTTGCAGTTGGACTAAAATTATAAGCAATTATATATTGTATGCTATATGTAAGAAGCATTTCTTTTGTCTCACCTACTTTACAAAATGGCAATATTGATAAAGCAAAACCTGTCTTGAGAGACAGTGTCTTCTACCAAGTACATATGGTCTAACAAGAGGTGTTCTATCAAAAGAAGTCATCATATAAAATAATAAAAGTTGCCTTGAGAGACCAGGTCTTGAAGACAGTTTGAGATGATGTTTCAACTATCAGCCAATCAAAAATGACCTTTAAAATGTAAAATCAATTGTGATTGGTGGTGGAAAACAAAATCTGAAGTTTAAACTTCAGTTCATTATCCTTAAAACCTGATTTTGTGGAACCCTTTTTTGGTGGCTTTTTGTACTACCTCTTTCTGGAAATATCTGATCTGCATCATAGTATTTTTATCATTTAAATATTTCAAAAAGTAAGTGTACTTACACTGGAGTAACTACGATAAACTAGTTCTATGTATGACAGTCATAGTGAACAAAGGTGCCAGACCTCTGACCTTGATAGCATCAAAGGAGACAGATTTACTGGGATCTTGTGAATAATTTGTCCAACTTGATATCTATATAATAACAAGATTTATGGGTTGTAGTTCATACAGATTTGTCCACCCATTTTAATGTGAATGCTCACACTGAGTGGGAAGTTTGAGATGAAATCTTGCGGAGGACATTGATTTGTACACAAGTGGAAAGATTGAGGTGTCTAGTTACAAGATGGAAATAAAGTTTATTATCTGGCTCTAATGCCAGGTTTCTACTTTTCTTTATATAAAGAGCAGTGTCCCCCTGTAATATAATTAAATATTGTCAGCAACATTCAGCTATATGTTTCTCCAGGCAGTAAGAAAGATTTGCCTAACTAATGAAAGGGATTACTGAAATTATTTAATGCACCCACCACCACCAGCACCACCAAATATGCATGCTTCCTATTTGTACTAGTTTTAAAATTAGTGTAGGATGGTAATTTTTTAATTTCAGTTTTCTTTATGTTATTTTTTATAGTTTATAATGATTGGTATATATAATGTGCTAAACACTTCAAGTACTGGACAAAACTGGCTCACATGCACAAATCAATTTCGAGAATTTGTTGGTTTTTTTAAATTCTCTTTTTTTTATCTTGGGTTTAAAAAAAATTCAAGAATCAGCAATGAAAAACAAGGGTGGTTCAACCAGAAACACATTTTTTGCCTATTAAAGAAACAGATTTTGACATCTTAGCACAACAGTCATTGCAATTTAAGTAATTATTTTGATAATATGAGATAGAAACAAAATAGTATGAACTGATTTATAATTGAATCAGTAACATGTTTTCTTGTCAGTATTTGCAGATCTGCCTTCAAAACTTGTAACCTACATATGAGATATTTTTAAAGTTATTAGGCAGGATAAATAGTTTAAAATGGTAAAGACAAAAAAATATATATCACATACTTCATGCTGTTAGAGCCAGTTTATGTCAGCATTCCAAATTTCATGGAATGTTTAAGCTTCTGGCATATAGGCAGAGCAAAGAAAGCATCAATCATTATTTGGAATGTGGAGTATGAATGTTTTATTATTAAAATGGGGATGTAAAACAGAATTGTTACATTACCTTGTAATAATAAGAATAATGCATTTCAACTATGACATCACATTTTATATGGATAGCCTAGTTGTGTGACATTATCTCTAACAAACATTTGTCCTTACTTTTTATTATAAAGCGGTATTTCATTAAATTTAATGGTTTATCTTTACTAATATGATCCATATAGATACTAGACTTTAATGCAAGAAGCTGATCACTTGTCTGTCATCCAGTTCACTGACCATTTCACCATACTAAAGTATTTCTGCAATAGCTCCATTGGACAACACTATTGCATGAAACTTTTATTCTATTAAAACTGTATGCCTGAACTAATCTCACTTGATAATTTGAATGGTATGGAAAGCAGGACTAGATTTTATTCTTAGTTCATTTTGTCTCCCTGCATAAGCATGGTCATTGTGATGTGTAGGCATTGTGTTTCTCACAGCGGCAGCTTAAGTCATATTAAAAATTGTATATTAAAGTTTTGTCTTCAAGATTTTTCTGTTCAAATTTGTGCAGAATAGATCCTGGATGGTGGGGGTGAGAAAACATAGCAAGTGACACATGGGGCATCGGGTTCCACTTAATCTTTTGTTTATATAATTACAGAGGGGCCCTGAGTGGCCAAGTGGTCTAAAGAGATGTCCCTTACGGAACACTGCCATCTCACCTCTGTCTGTGGGTTCGAGTCAGATGTCCCTTACGGGAACACTGCCATCTCACCTCTGTCTGTGGGTTCGAGTCTAGGATTCAGCTAGATTCATCGAATGTGGATATGTGAGAAAGCTTTCCAGTAGCTTCTCGTGGGTCTGTGGTTTTTTCCCCGGTTTCTTCCTCCACCATTGATACTGGCTGCCATGAATAGCCTAACGTGTGCTGAAAAAATGGCGTTAAGCTCAACAACAACAACATATAATTACAGAAACAGCAGTAGACAATTGTGTATACATGCAAAAATAAAAATCTCAGCATTATTGGATATCATAAAACTATATTAAAATATTGTATTTTGAATATGAACTTTCTCCAACATAAAATTTTTTTCTTTTTTGAATATATATTTTATATTATGGCTGACACAGTACAAATCCAGTGATCAATTTCAGTCAATTTCAGTCAGCCTGGCTCCAGGAGGTATCAGTCAAAGCTGTCAAGTGATAGGTTTGTTTATTTTGTCACTGATTACATCATGAACTTTGGTTTCTCCCATTTATCTGCTGAGTAAATATTGATGACACTAATTCAGAAAATGTTTAAGTCATAAAGCATTGACTCTAAATATGGGTATCAGAGAATGTGCTGGATTTGATTCCACCCCCAACTGTGACCTTGCTTAACAACATGAAGTCTATGTTTCTGACATTTGTGGTATGATTATCACAGTAAGAAACAGGTCAGAATTTAAAAAATTAAAAAAGGAATAGAGGACCTAATGTGTTTGTTAATGTTCATATGCCATAAACGCAACTGTAATGCATAGAGTCATATGTGCCACCAATTAATGCACAGACAAATCACACTGATGGTTCAAACTCATAAATAATGTCGGAGAAGTAATTATATCAGTTGAAATTATTAAATGAGTCTTGATTTCATGTATTTGCAAGTTTCATCTTATTTCATTGAATTCATCAGTACTTTGTACATTTCACAAATGTTTTTTGCATTTATTTTTGCTGATTAATTCATAGTATCAAAATGTTTGGCAATTAAAATTTTGTTTAATATAAAAAGGCTAAAATTTTAAAGACAGTCCAACTTGTATGTACATTATGGTTTCCTTATTAAAAAACACTCAGAGCTTGACTGTTTGTAATATGGTAAATTAAAATGATAATCTAAGGTGCAAATTACAGGTAGGCTTCATGAGACCATGTGTGGATGATTTTGCATTAATTTCTGTGCAAATAAAAGAATATGTAATGCTTAGTTTTAGTACATAGTAATTTATTCTTATAAATAAAGCAATTTTTATAGGCAATTTTCATCTCTCTCTGTCTCTCTCTCTCTCTCTCTCTCTCTCTCTCTCTCTCTCTCTCTCTCTCTCTCTCTCTCTCTCTCTCTCTCTCTCTCTCACTATTCAGCATATATTTGTTATAGTATCATCAGCACAGAGAGTGTAAAAGATCAGATGAAGTTGATTACATTTGTTGTAGTTGTGAAAGACAGATCATAATCAACATCAGTAAGATAAGAATCTACAAAATAACATGTGTCATATTAAGTAAAAGAAAAAGTTTGAGATCAATTAGAGTTGTACCTGGTGTGCTAAGTGTAGTGCTTGGAAAACTTTTTTTTAAATGAAAAACTATACCCATGTAATTTTATCAAATGATATGCTCTTGCTACCCATTTTAAATAAGTTTATGAGGCAACTAATGGTCTGCTTGTAGAAATTTTAAAAATTAAGTTTACAATTTCTTTCAACAAAAATCATACAGCCTACTAGAAATTCGGATGCTAAAACTTATATCATGCTAAAACTTATATTGAAATTGCACATAAATCTAGGCCAAGAAAAACTGAATTTTGAGTGGTTTTGAAATACATGTAAATCAGTTTTATTTTTGCAGGTGCATTTATGTCAAAATTAATTAAGAATTAATTAATCATGTGTCAGCAAGAGACTTCAGGCATTTTAAACTGGTTAGATGTCAAAAGTGAAACAGATTGTGTCATTAGACAGATTAGACCCATTAGTTGTTAAATCTTAAGGGAATTGTGTCAGCAAATGTTATGGGACAGTTTAGGCCTCTTATGAAATCCTGTGGGAACTGGGTCAGCAATGGGCATTATACAGTTTAGACCAATTAGTTGTTAAATTCTATGGGAACTGGGTCAGCAAAGGGCATTAGAGAGTTTAGACCTATTATTTATGAAATTTCAACAGAATTGTGTCAGCACAATTTTGCCAGTTGTGGTGGTGTTCAGATTTTTTCCTATCACAGAATTTAATCCGGTTTGGTTGATTGTTTTGGGTATAATGCCATTTCTCAGCACAATATCAGCAAAACATAGTGGCCAATAAAACAGAAGGATGATGAACACAGGAAAACCCTGGAAAGAACCACCAACACACAGAAACTACTGGCAAGCTGCCTTAAATACCTAGGGGTGTGGAAATTTTATAGAAATCAATTTGTCCATAGACAAGTAAATTAAAAAGGGTTTTTTGTCCATATAAAAGACAAACTTGTATGTATTTTCATAGTTAAAAAGAATAGTGGAAGACAGGACTGTTAAAATGTTTGCTTTTGCTACCTTTAAATGTGTTCAGTACAGTCCTACAGTAAAATATTCTGGATATTTCAACATAATTTTAGACTTTGATGGTCAGACAAGAATGTATTCTTGGTATATAACTGCTGAACCAGTACCAGAAGGATGAGTAAAAATTTAGTTGTAGATATTTTATCCATGACCTTTTTCAGTAGGACATCAGATATACTGATGATGATGAAATCTGTGCATGTGGTACTATTGATATAATCAGTTCCAAGTAAAACATTTTTTTATTTGAAGCTCACAAAGAAATTCAGTCTGAAAAATATTTTCTCTGCTTCGTTATGGCATATGCTGTATTAAACAGCTTTTTGTAATGTTTGGTTTGGCTCACATATTTATTGATCACTCCATCTAAATCACCCACAACTTTTTCTCAAATTTGGCTTTTTTCATTATCAAATTTTAACTGACTAATATTGTGCTTTTATGGTATGCTAACAGCATCTTTCCATGTGATAACCTGTCTTGCCCAAAATCCCACTGGTTTTGTTTGCAAATGAGGGTTATCTCTTACATACTCACAAGATGCAATTTATTCCATCCTTTTTGGCCTCGCGCAGAAGAAATTCCTGCAGCCAAGAATCTTTGAGCTCTTGTTTTCTTTCTGTAACCTATTCCCTATCATAGTTGAGTTTAATTTAGCACCATTTTGTTGACTTTTTATTAAGCATTTCATCATTCAAGCTAATCTTTTTAAGAAAATAATCCATATGATCCCTCCAGATGCATTTTTAGGAAAATTCATCATAATTGTGCATAATGGTTTCAAGGACTGGTTCAAAACACAGATTCCTCAGGGAAGCCCTATGATCAAGCCAATGAAATTCATTCTCATGGAACCATAAAAAGATACCATTTAAACCAGTACTGACTACCTCCATTGGTTGTATCCATAGAAGCTGCAGTTGGTTTCAGTCCTTATAATCAATATATTTCAGCATACATGTACATTTAATTTATATCAATATACAACACACACTTAAGGTTCAGGTTTATAAGTATAAATTGCACTTGTGAGAACATTGCCCTTTCAAGGTCAAACTATACTTCTCCATGGACAGGATATTTTGTGAAAATTGCTTGTCTGTAAGAATAAATTTCAGACTTGACAATATGATCAGTGGGCTTCTGAACCCCTGATACCTAATTTTACTGGGCCCAAGACTTAGACCCATGCAGACCAAGTGGAGTTGATTAGTAGAGTTGATTATTTTAGACCACTCAGCTGCCCATCATGTCCTACTTTTATGAACAATAGTTGAACTAGAGCTGTTAGTAAGCATGAGCTCAAAAGATAACCTCTGTTTTGGGGCATCAGGCAGTATCTTTGAGAGTGGAACTAACTACAGAATGTACCTCTAACAGCACAGTTTGATATGTGACATAACTGGTTTCCCCCATATGTGCCTTGAGGTGCATGGTAATAGGTTAAAAGGTGATTTAATTTGAGCACATATGCCATTTTTATTTGTTGTTAAAATCTTGGAAGTCAGAGTGACATGAATAAGATCTATCTGCTTCCACCACTTCTTTTCCCTGGTCTAGCTATAGGATATTTACTACAAAATAAACATCTCAGCTCACTGGATGCAGTACTGCCATACTTGGCAGTTAGCATTAGTGAAGAAAACAGAAGACATTTTAAATGATCTAGTTAGTATCTATTTGTTGCTCAGTTTATTTTGTGTGATGTGTGATAGGTACAGTCCTCATTCATTGTATCTTTTGTATTTATTGTAAATATGAGAAAGACAATCCAACAAAAGAAGTACTCCTCTACATAAAGAATAAAAACATCCCAATAATCCAGTCACACTGCATGGAAGTCCTCTGGAAGAGGTGGAGTCCTTCATGTACCTGGGCAGCATTATCAACCAGCAGGGTGGCACAGATGCAGACATCAAGGCAAGGATCAGAAAGGCAAGAGCAGCTTTCATCTGGAGCGACAAAGAAATTTCCTTGACTACCAAGACCAGACTGTTCAACTCCAATGTGAAGTCAGTCCTACTGTATGGAGTGGAGACCTGGAGAACCACCAATCTGACCATAAAGATAGTTCAGACTTTCATCAAAAGTTGCATAAGAAAAATTATCCAGATCCTTGTCAACACCATCAGCAATGCCAACCTGTTGCAGCCAACTTTTCAGTTTCCAGTAGAGGATAAAATCATGAAGAGAATGTGTGGGTTGGATAGGACACACCATATGTAAGCCACAAACCAACATTACTAGACAGGCATTGATGTGGAACCCTCAAGGTAAGGGAGAATGGGTCAACCAAGAAAGCCTAGCAATGTGACCTTGAGGGAACATCACTAAGCTGGGTCACACCTGGAGTCAGCTCAAGGGTATGGCACACAGGACAGAAGTCTCTGGCAATCATTTGTGGGTGGCCTGTACTTATACTTCAGCAGGAGTGAATGGCAATAAAAACACTCATCTGGCAAAAAAATACAAATCTACTAAAGAAATAAATGTCAGTCTGATATGGCTACTAATTCTCCTGAATAAAAAAAAAATATTGCAATGAAACTTTCACTTGTGGTGTATAGTTGTTGAAAATTGTATTGATTTGATGTCTAATCTAGCCATACAGTTGGCCATTTTGAAAATAATTATCACTAATCTGAAATGAATGGTCATGACAACATGGGATTTTTACTAAACAATTTGAGATACTGGTGCCATCAGGCATTCAGTATGTCTGCCACTGTGGTCATCTTGAAAAACGTGTTGTCACAATAAGTGAGTATGCACTGTATAAAGTTTCATCTCACTGTTACCTTCCTTGAGAATCTTAAAGTTTAATCTTTACAGCTCTACACAGAATAGATAATATTGACCTGTGATCTTTGCTGGAAATGCCATGATGAAATAAATGACACTACAGAAGTTTGTGATTTAAAGAAGAGTTTACCATGTATACTTGCTTAAAAGTCAAGTCAAACTGCAAACAACAAAGATCCTGATCGGCAATAGTATAATGCACCAGCAGATCAGGGTCTATTTTGTTGTTCTACTGATTACTCTCAATAAACTGAACAGAGCCAGATTTGCCAGATCATTATGCAGTGGCAGATCTGGGTCTATGCAGTTTGCATTTGGACTCATTGAGTATGGATGACAATTAAGTTACCTTCATTGACAGTATAGATTCAGTTCTGATACATATCAGAGTAAATTTTGCATGGGGCATTGATCTTTCTGACAAATTCATTCTGTAGATACACATGGTGGGTACAAAAGACACAGCAAGCTATGATTTTACAGATAAAACATTTCATTTTACAGCACCTAGGTGATACTTTGGACACAAAAAAATGTTACTGACCTGAGACCTGGCTTTCAACATAAGCCAAGTAACAACATCAGGTCATAACTATAGATATGTCATGCAGTATTGTCTGTTAATTTATTTAAAAGTTATCAGTTACAGCTCAAACAAATACTGTCATATGAACCTTGAACCATAAAAATGGTAAATTTGACACCCTTGTTGTACATGTATATAAAAGTTCATTAATGTAATTAATTTTAAGAGTTTAAATCAGCACACTACAGGTAAATGAAACCTTGTTCTGTCACCCTGACCTCAAAGAAAGGTTGGGAACACCCACTAGTTCTAATTGCAAGTTTTACAAAATATCTCTTCCCAGTAGAATAATACTTAAAGGTTTTGTACAAAATCCCCTGGAGTGGGGATTAAGAAATTATCAAGAAAAGAGAAATAATATTGAGAGTTGCCCATGGTTCAGGCCCTACCCTAGTGACATAGATTTGAAGCATGTCGACAGGCAATGTGTCATTTTACTAATTCTAGGGTTTTTCCCCCAAGTATCTCATTTTCAATTGCACTGAATTTTATATTTTTGTCAGGCTCTATTCATCCAGTGTAAAGACTCTAAAGGTGATGTTGTCTCTTGATGAAAATGTTAATCAATGTATAGGACTCAACTGTTTCCACCCAGGGTAAGTCCCCAACCTAGAGAGCATGATCCACATTCTGTATTGGATATATCAGTATGTCTGACTTTGACTCATGTCCTTTAACCTATATATGATTTCTAAATTGTTACCCAGGGTAAACAAAAGAGGGTAACCCAAAAGTCCATTACATATATTATAACCCTGGCCTTGTATGACATGCCAACATTCCCTTCTCCAACTACAGTACTTAAAATATCAAGATATATAGGTGATGTGGTGTGATTATGATTTTTAAGGTAGCTTTAACAATTATTCAGTCATATCCTAAGATGTCTGATGTGTGGTAGTTTATAGTGATATCTATCACTGGGGCATCATGCCTCAGACATGTAGTGTGATGTCCCACCCAGTCACATTATCCTGACACAAGGCTGACCAGTCCTAACATTAATCTTTGGTATGACTCAAACAGGGATAAAACCCATGACCACCTACATATGAGGGGAATGCTTTAACCACTAAGCCACAGGAGTGCATATATATATATATATATATATATATATATATATATATATATATATATATATATATATATATATATATATATATATATATATATATAAAGAATACAAATCATATGGCGAATAACAACCCTCTCAAGCGTACTGGATCCACCAAGGGATCACGTCTGTCAGGGATTAATTAAAATAGATGCAATAAACTGACGACGAACAGTACGAAACTAGTAACTAACTAGCCTAAGCGCTTTCGACTCTTAATGAGTCTTTTTCAAAGGCAAATACAAAACATAGTTACGACAAACAAATAAACACAAAAACGTTGCGTTTGTAAACCTCTACATTTCTATCTTCACATGTGTTAAAACTAGTTTCCGCAACTAGTCTACACAAGCTGGTTGTATTTATAGTTTTAACACATGTGAAGATAGAAATGTAGAGGTTTACAAACGCAACGTTTTTGTGTTTATTTGTTTGTCGTAACTATGTTTTGTATTTGCCTTTGAAAAAGACTCATTAAGAGTCGAAAGCGCTTAGGCTAGTTAGTTACTAGTTTCGTACTGTTCGTCGTCAGTTTATTGCATCTATATATATATATATATATATATATATATATATATATATATATATATATATATATCCTGGTCACTGGTCTCACCCAAAGGATCATACTGAAATTTTAGAACTAATGAATGCAGATAAAGAATCATATCCCAAAGTTTCCAGTCTGTATGATCATGTGTTGCAGGAGATAGCACTACAATATATAAAATCATGCCATCAGTAAAAATACACAGGGATAAAAGTTATTGTTAATTCTCTGGGACTGACTGAAACATTATGACTCAATGATAATTCACTTCTTAGATACTCTTTGATTGGTTGATCATGTACACCTTTTATGAAACAGTACTCTTTGATTGGTTGATCATGTACACCTTTTATGAAACAGTACTCTTTGATTGGTTGATCATGTACACCTTTTAGGAAACAGTACTCTTTGATTGGTTGATCATGTACACCTTTTATGAAACAGTACTCTTTGGTTGATCATGTACACCTTTTATGAAACAGTGCTCTTTGATTGGTTGATCATGTACACCTTTTATGAAACAGTGCTCTTTGATTGGTTGATCATGTACACCTTTTATGAAACAGTACTCTTTGATTGGTTGATCATGTACACCTTCCATGGAATAGTACTTCTGTCATATCTAAAAACAACAGAAACTTAAACATTATTTGCCATGAATACTATTGATCATAAATTTTGCATAAATTGCTATTTTCATAGTAATTCTCATGATTGGTATAGGAATGATTCTGAGGTACATATATAGTTAATGGGAAAAGAAAATTCACAAATAAATATTGATTTCATTGTAATCATTATCATTGTTTTCTAAACAATAAAGTCACTCTTATGTTGTTGATGATCATAAGCATCATCATTATTATTTAACTGCTTTGGTGGACTATGTGGTTAGAGTCCCCACCTCATTTTCAAGAGGTCACAAGTTTGAACCTGGGCTGAGTCATACCAAAAACTTATATAAATGGTACTATCAGCTTTTTTTGCTTGGCCTTAGCAATAAGAGATTAGGGTTAGTACTGGTCAGCCTGGAGTCAGAATAATGTGACTGGGTGGGACATGATACCACATGTCTGGGTCATAATGCCCCAGTGCTAGACATTACTATAAATTATCACACTGCAGACACCATAGCAATATGACTCAGATTGTTAAAGCAACATTAAAAATAGAAATGCACATATAAATACACACATTCTTGTTGTTATTATTATCATCATCATCATCATCATCATCAATCTTATTAATTAGAAAAAAAAGCTTTTCATATTAAAGGTTGATTCCATAGAATCTGTAATAGCTGTATTCCTCAGATTGTTAGAGTTCCTTAAAGTACTAGATATTCAGTGTCTACTAAATTTGCGAGGAAGAAAATTCAATTTATTCCTTTCAGATGATAATTTTAAAGACACTGACATTACATAAATTGTTTTGTTCAGTTCAAGAGAAAAATCATTTTCCTCCTTCCAGGAACAAAAATTTGAATGTATTTTATAAACAGAAATTAAATTCATTTATTGAATGTACTGTACCTCAGATACACATCAAATAAACCTAAAAATAGACACCAAATTTTTCACCTTAGCAGTTAGACATCTGTCAGTTTTATCTTGAATTACAGATAAAAGGGTTTGGATTCTAGTATAGGAGACCTGCTGCCTAGCCATTGATATGTTTGTTTAAATAGTTCTGTTAAACAGGCTATTGTGAAGGTCGTGCATAGCATCTGATACCTGAGAAGGAAAGAAGAAAAAAGTAATGATTAAGGAAAACAAATTAAAACTAATTTGAGTACAGTGCTGTGCTGAATATACAAAGTGCATTGAAGAAATATGGAGTATAAATCAACAGAATTGTGGTTTACATTCCAGTTACTTCATTTAATAATAATAACAACAACAACAATAATAATAATAATAATGATAATGAGGAGGAGGATGTTTTTGGAAGAAAATAGTATGTTTTTATTCTGAATCATCTGCAGAAAAAAAATCTGAAATTGAAGACTGATGGTCATGGCAACCAGTATATTTTTGGTGGAGGAAAAATCCCAGAAAGAATCACAAACCCTTCGAAAACTACTGTCAAGCTTTTTCACACACCCACATTAGTCAGTCCATGATGTAAACTCACATGGACAGATGTGTGTGGCTGCCTTAGACCACTCAGCCACACATGGTGTAACAATAACCTTACTAATGATAATGACAATGATGACATCATCATCATTATCATCTGCTGCTTCTGTAAGTTAAGAATGATCTTTCTTATTTACAGAAAAATAAATACTTATTCAATGCATATCCTTAAGTTTAAATTTTTTCTTAGTTACTGAAAATGTTAAAAAAAAGCTATGTTTTTGGTTGTTACTTAATTACTGTATTTACATATATATATATATATATATATATATATATATATATATTGGGACACTATATTTGTTGGGATAAATTGATTTTTAAAGTAATTTTTGTGTGCTGTATGTTCAGAGACACAACAGTTTTTTTCAAATCATAAGTTGTTAGAACCATTAAATTAAAAAAAATTTAGATACCAAAAACTACTCCAACTAAAATTTTATTACAGAAAACATTTTTAAAAATACTGTGTTGTTTGTTTACACTTTCCAAACTGCAAATTTGCTAAGAACAAGAGTTTAGGTAAAAATGAATTGTTTGTTTTATGAGAACGAGTTCAACTCTTACTGTCCTAATTTATGCTTAATCAAGGATTCTTCTTGATGAAATGGCAAAGTTTATTTGCCTTTCTTGCTCATTCCATGATTTATTTTGGCCAAATGACTTTTGATGAGTTCAGTAGAAACTGTACATTGTAATTAATTTTAACTGACACAAGTGCCTAAATTTCAGAAAGTCAAAACCCTTTGATACTAACTCACTTTCCAAAACAGGTCATTTTCAGCCTTTAAAATCTGGTTTCAAATACATTTATCACTATTTTTTAATGTAAAAAGTCTGTTTTTTAGTAGAATAAAAGTTCATCTTTTCTAAATTGCTGCCTATTTTGGTACATCATAGATATTGATGTTACTTAGCTTGGAAGCATAGTACTACCCATAATGCATCCACACAAAATGCAGAAAAAATGAGTTAATGCGGTTAGAATGCAGGAAGCATGGTACTACCCATAATGCATCCACACAAAATGCAGGAATAATAAGTTAATGCCATTAGAAACAGTTTCTGGTTATGCACATTCTGTACAGTCAGTCATGCATTTAAAGGTCAAAATGAAGGGACCTACTCCTTCTCTCTCCTTATTCATTTCTGATATAACATTTTCCATCATGATGAATGCATATCTGTTCTTCCATCACTATTGTGTGTAAAATATATAATGGTGATTTAATGCAAAGATCAACAGAGAATCATGTTAACAACTATATCAGTAACAAAATATTTGTAGTGTTAACTGTTTTAAGACACCTGTCTATGTCAACTACTTTTAAGCCTTTCCCCATAGGTTGGAGGTGTTTAGTTGTACTGACTACTAGTTTTTCTTTTTCAATCTTCTTGACTGATCAAATTCCATTAGTATAGCCTTCTTTTACACAAAACTAACACTTCTTCTGGAATACAGGTATTTGGCACTCATATTTACATGAAGGCATGAGTGTTACAACTAAATAATAGAAAGAAGCAAAATCAGCAAGTATAGCAAAATCACCAAGTAATTTAATTCTCTAAATTACTAGATGAAAATTTAAGAGGAATTTACAGTATTTTGAATTGAATTCCAAATAATGCTAAACGTTGAATCATAAGTCTAAAAGTATGGTGTTCCAAATGAATTCCAATATTAAATGTGCTAATGTACCAATAGTCAAAAAGTATAACAAAATCCAGAATGCCTTTGAATGCACAATAATTCTATAGTAATATTTTAGTCCAAAATTTTAGTGAGCATTTTGTAATTCCAATGAATCATTTCAATAATTCTTCTCAAATTATATATGAACACATTCAGATGTGATTCATCAAAGACTGATAGAAAAATAAGAATGAATAAACTTGTTGATTTTAGCCTTATATACATCCCCATTTGACATATATTGCAGTAACATTTTCTGAAAATATTCAATGGAAAATTACCCCAAACTGTAAACAAGTTAATTTATAGAACCTTCTAAAGGCATAATAAGGCTGGGTCTTGAACTCAAACCTGTATATTTATAACTTAGAAACAAGACAGCACTAAAACTCAGTTATGGACAAAGGTCAGACACACAACAGAGTTAGTATTCCTAAGATCAGCTTCTAAGATAAAAGCCAAAATTGTTTGAATAAGAATGCATATTTCCTGTGCACTATGTATAGCATTGCCACTCTTCAAATCTGGAAGATTTATTTTAAATTATTTATGTGAGCCCAAATGTTTTATATGTATTCTATGGGAGGGTAAGTGGAGTTTTTACAATGTGTTACGACTCTAGATCTTGAACTATAAAACTGAAAGAAGCAAAGCCAACAAGTTTAGTTAAATCAACAAATTTATTTCTCTAAGTTACAAAGTGAAAATTTAAGAGACATAATATTGTAAATTAGATCCCAAATAATCTTTAATGTTGTAATAAAAGTCAAGAAGTATAGAATATTGTAAATAAATTCCTGTTGTCTTGAATCTCCTATGTAACACAATGAACCAATCCAGAATGTCTTTGAATGAGTTCTCAATAATCACAAAGAAGTGTTTTGTTTTTTTAAAAAGTCATTAAGCACTTTGTAATTGCATTAATAATTTAATTAAATAATTCCTCTCAAATTATATCTGAACATAGCTGTAAAATTCCACAGATGGGTCATACATAAAATAAGAATGAATAATTGTTTACCAAATCTCTATAGATGTAAATATACACTTGAACTGCAGTGCAATAGACTTTTCTGGAAAACTAGGCTTTCTGATTAAAAATCCCACTAACTGTTGAAATCAAATTCTTGTAAACATCTTATTTGCTGCTTAAATCATAACAAAAGTAAGACATGCAAAAGCTCTATCCACAACCATCGATCATTGTCAAAAGTAAAGAACACAATATAAATTAAATATGCATAATAAAGGTCAACATTTTTCAAAGTTTTTTTCATTTATATTGAGTGTTGAGCACAGATAAGATTATATTTATCTCAGGACCAAAAAATCAGATGTTTTTTAACAATACCAGAGATTAGTGTAGTAAAATGACCTGTAGAAACATTTGGATGCCTTGATCATTTGCCTTTTCTTATTATAATATCATGACATTTGTGATGGATATTACTATACATGTTATGTATAGAGAAATTATGATATGGGTGTATTATCCTCAGTATCACAGTAGTTACATGTAATCATAATGAACAAAGTAAGTTTTGATTTTCTGGTACATTTATGTAATGCCAGATTTGGAACTGCCATTTTCTTTCACAAACAAGTTGTTTATTGGCACATATTTTTTTTTCTGGTATTTCTGGCCTAGTCTGCATATAGTTGATGCATGTGTCAGCAGACCTGATACCAATTTAGCATATATTGAACATATTGATGGCCTAGGAACAAAGGGTTTGGGGAAAATTTGATGTGTTTAACCAGTATTAGAGGCAAACAACTTGCCACTACAAAGGTCAGTCCACACAATTGAATTCATGTGTTGTGAGCTGCTAAAAGCCCAGACATCTATTTGGTGATTGTTCTCCATATACAATATACTACTGTACATTTGTAATCCATATATAATATACTATTGTACATTGTCTTCCATATGCAATATACCATTGTACAGTTGTCTGATACATACAATATAATCTGTACAGCTGTCCTCCATATACAGTATACTCAGTACAGTTATCCTCCATGTATAATATACTATTTTTCAGTTGTCCTCCATATACAATATACCTTTTTTCAGTTGTCTGCCATACACAGTGCACCATTGTACAGTCCTCCATATATTCTCTTTTCAGTTGTCCTCCATGCACAATATACTATTGTACAGTTGTATATTCAATATACTTCTGTACAGTTGTCCTCCATATACAGTATACTCTGTACATGATTCCTCCATATACAATATACAGTACTACTGTACTGTTGTCATCCATATAAAATTCACTACTGTATAGTTCTCCATATACCATGGCTATCTGCTGCTGTTTTTTTTTTCTAGATCAGACATACTGAGTTTTAGTTGTCAGTGTCTATGTATACCTCATATCAGACATATCAAGTTTTAGTGTCCCTATATACACCACTCCCTCAATAACTCGGAACAAGCTTCAAGCTTATAGCTTATACTATAGCTTATATTGCTGTGGCATGGCTCCCAATTTTTTTCAAAGAAAATATATTTTAAAATGTGTTGAACATAAATTGGTAAATTAAACCTTGATATATAGGTAGTTTTTATCATCTAGAAAGGTGATTATTGCCCATAAAGATAGATTCCATATTGTGAAATTTGCAATTTCTAATAAGATATCACATATTATGTTAGGCTTTATTTATATAGAGAAATAGTTGTCAATACACTGTAAATAAACAGGCTCAACAAAAAATTCTCCTAAATGCTAACATGCAGCAACAGAGAATGAAATAAATACCAATTAAATGTCTTGCCTGGCAAAATTCACATTATAATCCTTTAATTTGGTCTCAACACTATAATCACAACCTACATACTCTCTTCTATGAAGACATGAAAAGAATCAGTTGACCATCACATGAGTACTTCCATGAGAACATAATTGAATGCCAATATAATTGAATGCTGGCTTTGTTTTCATCAACAGCTTGGGGTAGCTTTGTTGCAATAAAAGAATCAATTAAAAAAAGACCAGCCTTGTTTTACCACTTTGAATATATCTTTTATATCAAATCAGACCAGGTAAGTACAATAAAATAAAGTTATAAGGCATGCCAATATGAGCAAACGTTCAGGTATTCATTACCTTTATCAAATTTCATTTTACTTGACCAATGGAATATTTTCACATTTTATGTATTAACATCATTAAAGATTATAATATCAGTAATGTGTCCTAATCATTTATAAATGTGATCATGGAGAGCAAAGGAATTAATGGAAAGTCAAGTCGTACTTAGTGACTGAAAAGCTGTTAATCATAGATGGTGTTCATAATAACGAAGGGAGATCAAAAATTTGCAATGAACTAAAAATTGCTGAGTCGACATTTAGAGGTTGGCTTAAGGATGAGTCAAAACTTCGAAATTACTCACATGATGTTGATTCAGATGAAGGGATGAATGAAAATGAGCATGGACTGCAATCGATAACGAAGTAGATGATGCTGTGTACGCATGGTTCACACAACAACGTGTCACAAACTGCAAGTGTTATCGTGTTCTAATTTAGGTCGTTTTAAATTTTTAGACCCATTAATTTCATGTTGGTAATTGTTAACCCTTGTGAATTTATTTTTTTTCTTCCATTTTACGTCTACCGTAATAAATATCTACACATCTTTTGAGCGACATTGTTTTTTCGAAATGTGTTGATCTTTATCTTTCGTATTTAAAAAAAACGTCTACTTTGGATCAAACAATAAAACTAGAATGTATACAATTCACAGCAAACTTATTTTGTGACATAGTAGTACACAACGTGAAGTCGTACATGTGCTAAGCAAATGGAAACCACATGGAAAAATGTTTTGATGATCAATATACTGCAACTTATAATGAAATTAATGTTACTCTGTGATGAAAATATTAAACAAAGTACACTGATATGAAGAGATATTTATTCACTGTTAATCTTAGCACAATTATTAATTGAGTATTCAATACTGTAACATGACAAGCCACACACACCCCTTTTGCCTATAGTCGATTCCTTGGTTAGTTTTGTTGTTTGTTATAGGTCCCTCGCTTGCTTATATCACTTATATCAGTCATGTTTTTGGACCACATGTCCACTAGAGTTATCAAGGGAGTGGTGTACCTCATATCAGACATATCATGTTTTAGTTATCAGTGTTTCTATATACCTCATATCAGCCCATTGCAGCTGCACATACATGTGTCCGACAGTCTTCACAACCATAGAGACATTCACAAGTCTCTCTAACAAAGGTATTCCTATAGGCAAATTCAGAGCACAGCTAGTGCAATGTGCTATGATGAGATTAGATTTGCCTTTGTTATACCAAAGATTATTTTACATTTGCAAATGAACCTGTGTCTTGTGCATTGTTTAAAATACAGGTTAATTGCAACTACTCTCTTATAATCATCTTGCACAAGTTAATTATGTGCTGATGCTCTTATACTCCTGTCATACAGGTTGATTACTGGTACTCATGCTCATTAATTACTTATACTCCAATCTGCTTGAATACTAATGGTGATCTACTTAAAATATATATTTTAAATGTTACTTCTGTCTAACTGGTTCAACAAAATAAAACTGGTAATTTATCAATAATCCTTTAGCCATTTGCACAGCAAAATATCATTAGTCTGGACCATATGGAGATGGTCAATTTGTACAGAAAATAGGTCATCCAAATAATTATTTTTGAATCTGTTATGAATTTAAATTTTCATGGGACATGACAAGAGTCCCAATGGGCAATGTTTTATTGTGTTTATTTGTAGATCAAATTAAAATTTGCAAAGAAAAATTTTCTTTGTATTGAAAGAAAAGGGCAAAAGGTAAGCTTTTCACCATAAAACCTGGGTGTGCAATATGTGCAGTGACTTTTACTGCCACATTTTTATACCCAAGTTTGACAGTGACTCAAAGATAATATAAATGTCTTTTTTCTTATATTGATGAAGGTTTTTTGCCAACCTTCCTAGCAGATGTCACTGAGTGTGGATGATAAATAAGGTTAACCTCAGATTGATTTAAAAAGAAAAAAAAAATTGATATTTTTGGTTTATCCACTTTTGACTGCCAATACAGTCTGTCCTATATGCTAATCACCATGAGCAAATACTGAAGTTAACTGGGTCATAAGGGTGATGGACATTTATTTAGGGTTGCACCAGGACTAGATCAGCAGAGTTGGGAATTGTGTCATGAAACCAAAATTTATTCATGCTGCATGTCCATGTATAAATGAGCCATTGGTATATAATATCTCTTTTTATTGTACTTGCTATTCCTTTAACCTCATCTCCCCTCACCTCTGCTCCCCTCATTAACAACTTCAAAAACCATTTTCTCATGTCATTGGTAGTTGTTGAATAGACCAGTCTATACACTTATCTCTTTCAATGTTTAAAATGAAGAACACCATCCCTATTGAAGGCCACATACCAGAAGGGTTTGTGTTTGTATACTACCTAAACCAGGATGGGTTACAGGTGCTATCTGTGGCAAAGCACATTGTGGCATTGTATAACCTTTCATTAATCAATCATCTTACTCTGTTGAGCTGTTCCAAAACCACACTATATTTCTCCTACACAATATAATTGTGCTGAAAATTTCAATGAACTTTCGCAAGTTGATGTAATGAAAATATTTGGATTACACACTAAACTCAAAAGGCCAAATTACTTCCCCACCCATAACTGGGCAGAAATGGTGGGAAAATGGGGATAATTAGTGCAGAGAGGTCAAAATTTAGAATGTTCATAAGCATTAAGTTTACAAACAGCAAGATTAGGCTCAGCTCTTATTTAATTCATTGTTTCATTGGAGAAACATTTTTTTTAAATTTTGCTGCAAGAAGGCAAGAAAGTAAGTCAATAAATCTAACTGGTTTCAGTTGTTTGTAAAGTTAATGCTTTTAAATTTATTTTGGCATGAATAATGAAAACACTCATAATAACATTAAAATCATAACAAGATTGACTGGGATTTTCCATACATTCCCTGCTGACAGAAACTACCAAAGTACCAGCACAGTAAAAAGGACCATAGTATGTACCACTGGATAAAATGTGGTGATAAACAGATATATTGATAAAACAAGACATATCTACAATATATGATGCAGCTGTTATAACAAGGTTACATTTTGAGTTAGAAAAGCCAATATATTTATCAGTTTAAGGGGTGTGTGGTCTCAACAGATACACATGTACTAGCACAGACTTTTGATTGTCAAGTCTGTGGTGCCCCAGATGGCTGGGTGGTCAAAGACACATGCCCTTTATAGATTATCACACATCTTACCCCTGTCCAGGTGAGAGATAGTCTTGGCTTCACTAGCATGACTGTCTGAGAAAGCTTGCCTGTTGGTTTCAGTGAATTTGCACCAAATATGTATGGCCATAACATAATTATGATTTTTAGAATTATAATTATGAATTATGTGGCATAAAACAATTTACAAGTCAAGTCCAACTGCAAACTGCACAGACTTGGATTTGCTGTTGTATAATGCCTCAGTAGATCTGGGACTGTGCAGTTTGTTAGGAGTAATCATTAAAAGACACAACAAAGACCCTGATTTGCTAGTATATTATTCAATGGCAGATCAGGGTCTGTACTTACTTTAGGTCCCTCTGATGGCCTAAGTAGTTATAGCATCCACCTCAGATGCTGGAGATCATGTGTTTCAACCGGCAAAGTTATACCAAAGATTTGTAAAAAAAATGTACTAGCAGCTACTTAGCTTGGCACTCCATATTAAGAGGTTACTGTTATGAATGGTTGGCCTGGTGTCAGAGTAATGTGGGTGGGACATCATACTACATGTCTGCAGCATGATGTCCCAGTGCTAGATGTCAAAATAAACTGCCACACTGCAGACATCATTGTGATATGACTGGAAAATTGTAAAAGCTATGTTAAAAATTCAAATCACATGCATGTTCTATATTTATTGCAGTTAAATATAACTTATAAGCAGGTACATATGGTACATGGTCATGAATTATAATTTGCAAAACTGAATCATTTGAAAATATCTCAGTTTCCTTTCAACTGGTCAAGGTGTGATTTTCACCAGGCTTCAGTTTCCCTAACCATAATTTTAAAGGTAGGTCTGGACTAGAGGACAGTCTATTAGTCACTACTAAAAAAATTGAAGACATCAAACAGACTGTTGATTTTATATAATGTTAGAAATCTAGAATTTCAGCTAGAGTTTAAAAGGTCTTTACATGCAGTACTATTAGTAGCTAATATTAGTACCCATTAGATACTATTAGTACCTTGCCTGGAAACCATGAAACTTTTGAGGCTGAGTCTGAGGACTTTGTAACTCCATTTTTGGTTACTTTATATACACGCTTTTAACATAAGCCCAATGGCAAACTGCAGCAACCCAGATCTGCCATCACAAAATGTGCTAGCAGATTTGGGCCTATACAGTTTGTCAGGAATAATCAGTAGAATAAGCAACATAGACCCAGATCTGCAGGCACATTATGCAATGGCAGATCTAGATGTTTGTTGTTTGCAGTTTGACTTGACTTATGAGCAAATTTTTACAGTAAGCTCTTGGCAAAAACTCAAGTCACAAGTTCGACTTTTATGACTATCTCCTGGACAGTTGTTGTCGTTGTTGTTCTTGTTTTTGTAGGGTTTAATGCCATTTATCAGCACAATATAGTCTGTACATGGCAGCCAGTATAAATGGTGGAGGGAGAATCTGGGAAAACCCAGGAAAGAACCACCAACTCAGAAGAAGCTACTCGCAAGCTTTCTCACATACCCACATTTGCCAAACCCGAGATTCAAACCAAAGCAGACATAGGAGAGATGGCAGTGATCAATAATGGTGAGTGCTTTAGACCAATAGTGGTTCTTTGATCTCCTTGAATAAATGTTTCATTAAAATAATTCATACTTTGCTTAAGTCTTTTAGCTTTACACTTAAACTTCTACCATTCAGGTTGAATTCATATTTTGAATGATGGCTTGTTTCATATTTTTTCTCATAATTTTTTTAATATTTCAGGAAGAGCTATCAAGTGCCTTGAGAGAAGTTCTGAATTCAATCAAATTGTCCGAGAGAGGAGTTTTTGTTCAGGCCTCCACACTTGGATCACTAGAGGCTTTGTTAGAATTCCTGAGAACATCAAAAATTCCTGTAAGAAATTCTCATCAATAAGCAATATATAATCATATTTGCAAGTACACTTAATAGAGAAAAAGACAACTGTATATATGCAACTTATAATATCCCTTTGGACCATTTTTCCACCATGTAGCTTGAAAGTTACAAAGTTAAGCCACCCCAGTAACCATTTATAGACTTTCTGGCATGAAAGACAAATTCATATCCCCAGCTGACTTTTTTTGCCACTAATTGAGTCCTTATTCTAAGGACCTACTCAAGAGACTCGGACTTGTGGGTGGGGGGGTCCAGAAAGGCATGGGTGAGGATACACATTTTACAAACAATATTCTAGTTTGTTTTAGAGAAACAAATTATGTTTCTTAAGTATTAATTTCCATTCTTCATTACCTATTGTCCACTACCTTTTCATTTGATAAAAGATTGGATTCAGCAAGAGCAGTACCTCACTTCAGAACACTTGTCATGTAACAGCTTAATACATCAGCTGTTACTTAACTTGCTTCACCTTGAGAAACATTGTATAATGTAATTGATAATTGGTTTGGAGTGATTTTAATATTCTTATATGATTTGAATTCAGCAAATAATATTTTCTTGAAGATGCTATGGTTCAAATGCATTATACTTAATTTATATACTGAATTAATCTGCAGTCAGTATGGTATGCAATAAATAATATGACATGTGCAAACTGTATGACATGCACAGACAGTATGACATACAAACAGTATGTGCGCTGTACAGTTTGACATGTACAATCAGTATAACATGTACAATGATGATGACATGGTATAATTAGTAGGAGCTGTACAGACAGTACAACATGTACCCTCAGTAAGACACATGTTCATTTGTTTGAAAGGATGAGTTAAAACTTATTTGTGTCATATAGGTATTTTACATGTACTGCCTTCTGATTATTAGGTGTGTATCTTTATATTTCAACATTTCTGTTTGATCCAGTATGCAGGTATTAACATTGGTCCAGTCCACAAAAAGGACATCATGAAGGCATCCATTATGTTGGAACATGATTCTCAGTAAGTGTTTTATGTTTGCAGTGATTTTAAATTCCTAATTAATCAAATATAAGTTAGAGATTTGTATGTTCACCAGCAGATTTTTTACATCTTTGTGTAGTATTGGGATTAGTATATGATTTCATTAGATGTCTTTTATCAAACCAGTTTAGCTTTCACTTGAAGTTATTGCAAATGGAGATATTTTCTTTGTGAATATTATCACAGGAATGATTTGGGCATGGTTTGAATGCTGTATTTACTATACCATGTGTTGAATGTGTGAACAGCATAAACCCTAATTAGCCACCAGATAATATGTCTACAGGTCAAGCTGCATGCTGTTTGCTTGAAATGTGCCAACAGACCAGTCTGTGTGCAGTTTGCTTGAAATATACCAACAGATCAGGCTGCATGCTGTTTACTTAAAACATGCCAACAGATCTGACTGTGTGCTGTTTATGTAAATTGTGCCAATAGACCAGGTTGTGTGCTGTTTACTTGAAATGTGCCACCAGATCAGGCTGTGTGCTGTTTACTTGACACTTGCCTGCAGATCAGGATGTGTGCTGTTTACTTGAAATGTGCAAACAAATCAGACTGCATGCTCTTTTCTTGAAATGTGCAAACAGATTATGACTGTGCTGTTTGCTTGAAATGTGCCAACATATCAGGCTGTGTGCTGTTTAGTTGAAATGTGCCAACATATCAGGCTGTGTGCTGTTTGCTTGAAATGTTCCAACAGATCAGGCTGTGTGCTGTGTACTTTAAATATGCCAACAGATCAGGCTAAGTGTTGTTTGCTTGAAATCTGCCAACATAGCAGGCTTAATGATGGTTACTTAAATCATAGTAAAATATTAGATACTTTGTACATTATATTTTGGCAGAGTATGTTATGTGTGTGTGTGTATATTACATGATGGCAGGTCATTGTCTTAATATACCTGTAGGTCACATTTTAGCAGATGAGGTTCTTGTATACATGACACTGATGGAAGATCAGAGACTGAATATATTTGTACAGTACATGGTGGCAGATTAGGGCCTTGTCATACTTGTACATTTCATTTTGTCAGTGATTTGGGTCTTAATATATTTACATTACATATGGACAAAGCTGGGTCATGATATACTTATACATTACATAGGACAAAACTGGGTCATAATATACTTGTACATTTGGAAAAAACTGGGTCATAATATACTTATACATTACTTTTGGACAAAACTGGGTCATAATATACTTGTACATTACATATGGACAAAGCTGGGTCATAATATACTTATACATTACTTTTGGACAAAACTGGGTCATAATATACTTGTACATTACATATGGACAAAGCTGGGTCATAATATACTTATACATTACATAGGACAAAACTGGGTCCTAATATACTTGTACATTTCATTTGAACAAAACTGGGTCGTAATATACTTGTACATTACATATGGACAAAGCTGGGTCATAATATACTTATACATTACATAGGACAAAACTGGGTCCTAATATACTTGTACATTTCATTTGGGGCAAATATGAGTCATTATAATCTTGTACATTATTATATTTGGGTCTAATGAGGGTATTATTATGTTGATAAATTAAATGATGGCAAAATTAGGTCTCAATATATTTGTACACAAGTTCATGGTCCTAATATATTTGTACATAATCTATTTATGTTATGTCAGGTCAGGGTCTTAATATGCATAAAATTTCATTTTGGCATATCAGGGTTTCGTTTATTTGTATATTATGGCAGGTCTACATTACATTTTGGCAGATTAGTGTCTTATATACTTGTACACTACATTTTGCAGATCATAGTCTTAATAGACCTATACTTAATGTGATGGCATATTGGGGACATACTGTACCTTGTAGCATATATACTTCTTCTGAATGGATAATTATATATCAGCATGGGATTTTCACCAAAAAGAATTCTGATGTCTAGTTGGTCCTAAAGGAAGATGGTGCTGATCTTTGTTCAGTTTGACCCCATATGTTAGATATCTTTAAATCTTGTTATTGCTACTTCTTATGAATGGAGACATTGGGTTTTCAAAGAAAGACTTCTTATGATATTTAGTTGATCCTAAATTTAAATAATGCTTTTTAGACATCCACAGTGGCCATCTTGAAAATCTTGTTATCGCTACTCCTTCTAAATGGATGATCATATCAGCATGGAGTTTCCACTAAATTAATTATATTGCCTAGTTGGTTCTAACTGTAAACATAACTGACCTTCATCTAATTAGGCCACCATGGAAGTGCTGTACTTGCTAAAATTTGCATCTTTTTTTCAGGTATGCAGTGATTTTAGCATTTGATGTAAAGGTGGAAAGAGATGCTCAGGAACTTGCTGACAGTCTGGGTGTTAAGATTTTTGTTGCTGACATTATCTATCACTTATTTGACAAATTCACAGCATATCGTGAAGAACTGAAGAAACAAAAGCAGGAAGAGTTTAAACATATAGCAGTGTTCCCCTGTAAATTGCGCATTTTACCTCAGTTTATATTTAATTCAAGGGACCCAATTGTTGTTGGTGTAAGTGTGGAGGCAGGATTTGTAAAAGAAGGCACTCCTATATGTGTTCCCAGCAAAGAGGTAAACACTTTTGTAAAGTTTGCATTATATTATTTCAGTTTTATCATTAAGTTTCAGAGGGTAATTATTTTATTAATATCTGAAGGAAAGTCCAATTATTTTATTAATATCTGAAGGAAAGTCCATATAGTCTTTATATCATGATGCTCCTGTGAGAAGTCCATGCTTAATCAAACCATTCCCTTATTCATATGAAAATTTTTGGCAAATTTACAAAGCTGGCCACCCAGGCTTATCCTAGTAAAAATGCATAAATATTTTTTGTTGGATAGAACACAGAAGTTGCAATATTGATACTATTGAAGAGTGGTAGTAACTATGGCTTTACACCTGTAGGTCTGTGTTTGAGTCCCCCTTAAAACATACTAATCACTTACTATGTCTTTTAAAACCTAATTAATATGCAGGGACTAAATTTAACTTTTGTACCTCCTTGCATGTATTTAAAAGAAATTAGAAAAAGGGAAAAAAGATATTCTGTATTAACAAACCAGGCTGGTATTTCAGAATTTTGTGGGCAATGATATTTGAAATTAGCTTTTTACAATGTTTTGTAGTCTGCAAGAAATTTATTTAGCTTTTAAATGATTTCAGATATTACTTGATTTTATCAAACCATTAAAAAATCGATAAATATAACAATAAGTTAGAACAGTAGATAAATTGGAACAATTAATAAATATGAATAATGGATAAATAGAAGAATAAATTAGAACAATTTATCAATTAGTACAATGAATAAGTATTTGACAGATATTACAGAACTTTTCCATGCGTGTTTAGACTGTGGATGCAGCCTTAAAGATGGAAATTAGCTTTTTAAATTGTTATGCAGTCTACAGAAAATGTATTAAGCTCTTTAAAAATATCAAATGTGACTTTACTGAAGAAAACAAAAACTTTTTTTTTTCTGACTGTGATTCTGTTACACATTTTACACATCTGTAGTTGTTTTGATAAATTCAGGATAAAATAAGGAACTGATATGCAGTTGACAGTTGAAACAAAAAAAGTGATACAAGTTATTTTAAAGATAGTATTTATAATGTATATGCTCTTTTGTAAGATGAGTCTACCTGCTGCACAGACCCAAATAATGTCCCTGCAGTTTGTTAGGAGTAATCAGTAGAACAAACAGCATAGATGCTAATCAGTGGCACATTATGCTATGGCAGATCAGGAGTAATCAGTAGAACAAACAGCATAGACACTAATCAGTGGCACATTATACTATGGCAGATCAGGAGTAATCAGTAGAACAAACAGCATAGACACTAATCAGTGGCACATTATGCTATGGCAGATCAGGAGTAATCAGTAGAACAAACAGCATAGACACTTATCAGTGGCACATTATGTTATGGCAGATCAGGAGTAATCAGTAGAACAAACATCATAGACACTAATCAGTGGCACATTATGCTATGGCAGATCAGGATAATTGCTCTTAAATTTTAAACAAGATTTTTTTTAAATGCATGCAGTCTGCAAAAAATTACTGACATCTAAATGTTACTAAATATTAATATATCTTGGTGTAAATGCTTTAGACAGATGAAACAAGAGAGATTTAGGTTATTTCAAGGAAAGCATTTTATACTCCAATTTATAATCTCTACTCCTGATTATAAATTTAATAGAACATATAAACTTGCTTTTAAGTCAAATTCAAGTTAAAGCAGCAAACCTGGTTTGCTTTTAATTGTTCTAATAATTATTTCTAACAAGCTGAGTAGATTCAGATTTGTATATGTATGTATGCATGCATGCATGCTTGCATGTATGTATGGTAAGTGTTTTCAAATTGTGTTGTTTGCAGAATTTTTTTTGTAGCTTTTAAATGATATCCAACTAAACATGAAAAAATGCATAAAATAGAGCATTGTATATGTATTTGAAAGATATGCCAGGAAAGGGGTTTAAATTACATCAGAAACGTATGCTGGTTTAGAATCTCTAAATGCTGCACTTAAAGATGAAATTATCTTTCTAAAGGTTGTATAGTTTAGGTTTTAAAAAAATTGAGAAAAGGATACCAGATATGGCTTGATTTTATAAAATGCAAATAGAAAAAGGCGTGGAAGAGAACAAATACATTTCATTTAGCAAATAATGTAGAAAATTTGCTCTAACTAGACCAAACATTATTTACATTTATAGGCCATTGGTACTGCCTTTTCTTTTTTAAATAAATTACTTAATAATGTTTATAAGATATTTATTGAACTGACAAATCAAGTCAAACAGAACATGTGCTTTAATCAAGATACTGAAGACTTGACAGAGATATATCTCCCACTTTGACTGTCAATGTCAAATCCAATATTTGGTCCATTGACTCTTATGATCTATAGTTATCATTTTCTTTTGCTTACAGAAATTATTAAGAAACCATGCAAATGAAATGCAATTTTTTTTCTCGAATCAGAATATTGATGATATATATCTATATTAGTGTTATTATAGTAATTCTGATCTTCATTGCTTGATAATGTCAAATTTGAGAAATCTGGTTCGGGATGAAATGCATGATATGGATTTTCAACTTGGGACAAAAATACATAATCTGGCAGTCAAGATCAAAATACTGTGACAAGGATATTTTTATATATTTATTAATTTTCAGATATGTGCAACTGCAAAATGAAAGAAAATGCTTAACATTTTAAGTTCTCCATTACTAAATTCATCTAGAGCCCTAAGACAGAATAGATTGTGATTATCTGATATGCATATAAATAAAACACATGCAGTTATTTTATTTTTTTTTGAGAGCATGGTGATATGGAATCGAAAAACCTTAATTTTGTTCTCCTACTTCTTAGAAATGACAGTAAAATTGAGTAAAATATTGGGTTGATAATAAATCATAGAATATTAAAGATCAAACCACATTTATAGGTGCAGTTTGAAGATGCATGTTCTTGAAGTAGATTGTGATTTCTTTTAATCATGCTAAAGCACATGTGAGCAACAGCCTTAAGCCCATTTTGTTTTTGCCAATTTTTTTGCTGCATGTCTCTACCATAGTCAGTTGAAATATACTCCAAATTCTTTCAATAATAAGCCCAGGCCTGATGAAAGTAGTATATCCCAAATTGCAATATTTTTTCCCAGAGAAAGACCAGGGGGCCATCCTTATAAATTTGTCTAAAATTAGGGATAGGCTTATTATCAGATAGAGATATATCTAGTTATCTGTTGCTGTCATTTGGAATAACATTCTTTATAAGATCAAAATCAGCCACAAAAGTCTTCCTTTCATGCTGGGTATATTAGAAGGATAAAATTGTATGTCTTAGCTCTACTGTTCATAAACTAGAAAAACATTGTGGGAAGTTCTGCAACTTCTGGGATACATCTAACACAATTTCTTCATTGGTTAATACAATTTTGTTGTCACTACTTCTCAGAAACAACTTGGGAGACTGCCATGAAACTTTACACATATATCTATCCCAATGTCTAGTTGGTCTTTAATGAAAATGCTGCTGCTTAGACATCCAATATGGCCACCACAGTAGCCATATTAAAAATTTTATTATTACTAGTCCTCCTAAATGGACGATCATATCAAGATGATATATTAACTCAGTCTTTTTATGAGGACTGGTTGGAATGAAAATGGTGCCTATGTGATGTCCAATTTTAAAACTTTATGTTTTGGTGCTCCTCCTTCATATCAACATGGGGTTTGCACTAGATAACTTTTTATGGTATCTGTCCAGTCCTAAATGAAAATGGTGCTGGCCAGATATCCATTATGAACACAGCAGTAGCAATCTTAAAATTTATCCCTACTTCATGTGAATGGATGGCCAGATTAACATGGGGTTTTCACTAAAAGACTTATTATTCCTGGTGGTCCAAAATGAAAATTATCCCAATCTGATGTTGAATTTGGCCACCTCAGCAGCCATGTTACAAAACTCGTTATTGCTACTTCTGAAAGTCTTATCAACATGGATGTCTCGTTTACATGAAACATTTTTTCCACGATAAGTTAGAAATGCCTGTACTCCTTTTGCCTCATGATGGCTACACATTAAAATGAATCATCCAGGTGTCATATGTGCAGAACATTGGCAATCCATGCACAAAATATTACACATATAGGGTGTCATGCCAACAGTGTAATAAAATCTTCAGAAGAGAGGAAGATTAACAGAAGCATGACAAGAAATACTACAGTTCAATGGATTCCTTTTCTGTTGGGGATATGGATAAAGTTTGTGATCCAATCCAGTTGGATTCAGCTATTCTCATATTCCAAACACTGGAAATCATCACCTATGAAGGATACTCTTTTGAGGACATAATATATCCTACAGTGTACTGGAATTTAATGCCTGTCAAGATGATTTTGCTCAACTCAATTGGCCGGTGCCTCCTCAAACAGCGTCAAGAAATATGCCATTCAGTGATCTGTCCAGTGATGTTACAATTTGTCCCTTTATTAATTCTGTGGACAATCTCATAATTACAGTAGGATTGCTAATATATAAACAACATTAACCAAGCAGACAAACAAAAATAACCAAAAACTTATATAATACCATGGCAGTTTATGTCTAGCAGTACAAGTCCAGACTCTGCTAATGTGGGTAAGTGAGAAAGCCTGCCAGTAGCTTCTCGTGGGTCGGTGGTTCTTCCCGGGATTTTCCAGGGTTCTTCCTCCACCATTAATACTGGTTGCCATGTATAGCTTATCTTGTGCTGAAAAAATGGCATTAAACCCTACAAGTATTAACTGTGTTTATTTACATGACACTTGTAAAAATAAATTTTTTGAAAGAGTTTTCCTGCTACATCTTTTTAGGCCCAACATTTACATAGATATATATTTGTTTTTATGTTTTTGCAACTACTTAAGCCAAAGTCTGGCTGCATGACAGTTATGTTATTCAAAAATGGCTGTTATGGCTGCATCAATCCAGTCCAAAAATAAGTACACTGGCTGCAACAGTGGGTCTTGACAATATGTCACATGACCGAAAATGCATCTTCATTGGTGTCTTGGGGTATAAAACTCAGACAAGACTCATTGATCAGTTGAAAAAATGAATCAACAAGACCTATTGCCCCTGATGAGTTACAAGTTGAAAAAATGAATCAACAAGACCTATTGCCCCTGATGAGTTACAAAGATAACAAAATTGGTCACAGACCGAGTGTCCAGACCATCCCAGCAGATGGAAGGGAACACCTTCACATCCCATCAATCATTACATTTGGGATGTTTAGTTGGTCCTAAATGAAAACACTCGTAATTTAATATCCATTATAGCTGCCCTGGCAACCATTGTTAAAATCTTGTTATTCTTACTGGACCTGAATGGAAAATTATATTGACATGCAGTTTTTACCGGAAGACTTCTCATAATGTTTAGTTCGTCCCAAATGAAAATGGTGTAGTATCAGTCCTTTCAAGGGACTTTTTTTCACCATTATGTTAGTATATTATGTGAGCAGTAGTGTGCGTGTGTGTGTTCATGTGTGTGTGTTAACATTTTTATGCCGGTATGAGTATATATAATAGGGACCTCTAGATTAGTGTTTTGTTAATTTGTAACTAATTGAGTCACTCATCTAAAAATAAAGTGGCTATTATTATTATTATTATTATTATTATTATTATTATTATTATTATATATCCTATCATCTGGCAAGACTTTATCATTAGATAAATAAGGTATACAAAATACATTTTTATCTAGGAATACCCTGTCCATAAGATAAGTTCATATCCATTGTTTATCACATATATAAGATAGCTACTGGTTATGTCATGTAGAAATACCCAAGCTGTACATTTTCCATGCCTAGATTTGATTGTTAATTGGAAAAGGCTGGAAACTTGGAAACATGTTCATGATTACCCTGACATTGCTAATTGACAACATTGAGTTTGTCCATGAAATATGGGTGAACGGCATGTAGTAAAGCATGCATTTTGTTTGTAAATTTATCAAGGTTTTGACTTTTTTAAAAATTTCTGTGGCTGGATAAAGCCAGGAAAAAAGTTTCGACATCTACATAAGGACCCAAATACAATCTGATGCCAATAGCAGTTCTCTTAAATTAAGTGCAGAAGTCATGTGAGCTCTCTAATTCCATCAATTCAGATTCAGCAGTGAGAAAGTCTGAACTTGTCTGTCCTATCTGTGCATGTTCATAGCAAGACAGTTATGACAAAATGAAACAACAGTTTTGAAAGAGATAAATATGGAAGGAGATGGAGATTAATTTCTAATTTTATGAAAATATAATGATGCTAAGATAATTAGTGATTCAAATGTCAACATTAACATAAATTATTCATGCCAATTTTATATAATCACATTTTAATTACATAAGATTTTCATAAAAAGCAGGAAAAGTTACACAATTGAGCAGTAATGGAAATTCAGTCTTGAATTAATATATTTCTGTGAAATCTTACAAATGATTAAATAAATGCTTTACGAGTCTGGTCATTTCACTTTGACAGCATTTGATTTTTTTTTTTTAAATATAAAACAATTTTAGGTCTCCAAATACATGTAATTTTATAAAATGATTTTGCTCATGTTTTTGTAGAAAAAATAACTTGATATATCCTTTATATTGGTTGGGAAAAAAAACTTATCTTGAGATACAAGAAACATCAAAAGTTCCTGCACAGCTTTCTACATATATAACTTGTATATAGGCATTTTCCAGCCTCTTTCTAGCCTTTTGCTTTGCTAGAAAAAATGTCTAACCAGTCCATAAACAAGGTGAAAAATATCAGACATTTTCCTTTGATAGGATAGAAAATGTACAACCTAATCCATGGACTATATAGGCATTTTTCAGCAGCATTTCCAGGGAATAACCATGCAAAGAGGCTCAAATCTTTTTTCGATGCACTTTACATAAAAAAATCTGGAAACTGCATGGTAACCATGGAAATTGTAAAGCTGGGATTGTTGACTGCATCATTTCTTTAGTGTAGGTTAGTTTTGTCATATGTCATGAACTGAAAATAAAAGTTGTCTTTGCCTCAAATCTAACCATTCAGATATGTTAATTCATACCTGGCCATGATTCAGATGAAGGTTAAATTGGAATTTCAGTGTTCTTGATTATTTAAAGCGCTGATCAAGGGATAGAAATAAATCTATTTAGTTTTTGGGGGTTTTTTACATCCTTTTTATCACAAAATGCACCTTTGTTAATAGAATGTTTGTAGTTTTTCAACTTCAAAATAAATTGATATTTTCTGATTTGCAGTTGGGAGGGGGAGATTTTCAGTTTGTGGGGAGAGGGATCACACAGCATTCATTAAAATGGCTTTGCATGTTTATCAGAAGAAATGCTATTTATTTATTCAGTTCTCCACTTCAGAATAAGTCCCTGGAAGTCTATGTGATTAATAATATTTTTCTTATAAAAAGCTCATTAATGACAAACTGATCCAAATTTAGGAAAAAGTGACATTTTTGTTTGTTAACAGGTTTCCTAATTATCTTCATTTTTCATAGCAGTAGGACTTGACAGGTTTTTTTTCTATTTCTAGTTACCATATGTACTTGCTTACAAGTCAAATCCAACTGCAAACTGCATAGAACCAGATTATTGCCCTGACAGCTCTGGATCTATGCAGTTTGGTGGGAATAATCAGTAGAATAAACAACATAGACCCTGATCTGCTGGAGCTTTATGCAATTGCAGATTACAGTCTGTGCAGTTTGCAGTTGGATCTGGCCTATAATCAAGTAATGATGGTATGTGGATATAATTAATACTTGGCTATAACATATGCTTGTTTTTAATTGCTAACACAATGACCAAGATAGATCTAGTGTTGCCTTTTTTGGATTAAATGAAGATGTACTTTAAACTCAACCTTAGGAAAAAAGGTCACCTTTTTAAAGGATTGGAAGAAAGTCAAGGTTCTTGTAGTTTAAACTGAGGACTACACTAAAGATTTCAGCATCTTCTGCTTCCAAATTTCTGTAAGCAGTTCATAGCATCTTATCTACACGAAACTTTATCTACATAAAACTTTGATGTAAATGAGTAGAGCTTTCCTGAGATTTCACATTGGCCAGTCTGGGCAAATCCTGGTAGGATTTTAGTCGCAAGTTCAAAATGCTAACTTGCTGTATCATGATTGCTCACAGAAGAGCATAATTATTAAATAATTCTATATCTTTAAGATTTAGTTTAAGATGGCATTATTTTTTTAATGTTGGCATTACCTATGTATTTAAGTTAAAAAGTTTTGTAACTAAGATAAATCAGTTAGTAGAGTCAAGTAGGCAGTTAATCTTTAATTATCAAATGCATTCATTAGTCTATAACTTATTTGTCAATAATAAGAAAGGACAATTTTAATTAGTTAAATACAGAACTCCATCTATGTAATGCTTATATTACACAGTACCACAGTGGACCACATAACAAAAATTACCCTTTGTACTTTAATTGGCCTTTCAAATATATAATGGCATGGGTTAAAAAAAAGCTTGAAGTTTAGCATTATGTCTCTCGAATTAATTTTTAAAATATTATCATTTGACAAAGTTAACTGCACAAATACCATGAAGAGAAAAAATATATTTAACTTGTATAAAGTAAAATTATCAGTATATGTTTCACTTGTCTTCAATGCCCCACACACACACTGAAAGACATATAATTATCCCCCTACCTATACACAAACACACACACTGAAAAGCATATTCTTATCCCTCTTACCATACACAACACATGCACTGAAAGGCATATACATATCCCCCTGACTATACACATACACACATACATTGAAATGCATATACTTATCCCTCTGACTATACAAAACACACACACTGAAAGGCATATACTTAATCCCCTGACTATACACACACACACACACACTGAAAGGCATATACTTATCCCTCTGACTATACACACACACACACACTGAAAGGCATATACTTATCCCTCTGACTATACAAAACACACAATGAAAGGCATATACTTTATCCTCTGACTATACACACACACACACTGAAAGGCATATACTTATCCCACTGACTATACACACACACAGAAAGGCATATACTTATCCCTCTGACTATACACAAACACACACACACTGAAAGACATATACTTATCCCTCTTACCATACACAACACATGCACTGAAAGGCATATACTTATCCCTCTGACTATACACAAACACACACACACTGAAAGACATAAACTTATCCCGCTGACTATACACACACACTGAAAGGCATATATTTATCCCTCTGACTATACACAAACACACACATACACTGAAAGGCATATACTTATCCCTCTTACCATACACAACACACACACTGAAAGGCATATACTTAACCCCCTGACTATACACACACACACACACTGAAAGGCATATACTTATCCCTCTGACTATACACACACACACACACACACTGAAAGGCATATACTTATCCCTCTGACTATACACACACTCACTGAAAGGCATATACTTATCCCTCTGACTATACACAACACATACACTGAAAGGCATATACTTAACCCCCTGCCTAGCAAAGGTTGATGTAAAATGCTATATCTTAGAAGTATCCCTACCTCAAGCAATCAGTTTTGCATGATGTACCATATACAACTGCTTACAAGTTGGATCCAAATGAAGTCTGCATAGACTCATCACATAATGCACTGGCAGATCCAGGTCCTTGCAGTTTTTTAGGAGTAATCAGTAGAACAAACAACACAGACCTTTATCTCCCAGCACATCATGCAGTATCAGATCAGGGTCTATGTTGTTTGCAGTTGGACTTGTGAGTCTATATGGTACATATGAATATTTTAGGACATCTGTCATCATATTTATTAGAAATATCAACATCATAGTCTGGAAAAGCACAATATCAAAGCCTTGCTTCTAAATTTCATAGGGCATGGCAATTCACTATCTTTAATAGTGGGTGGGGAGAAAATTTTCTATTGTAGACATTAAAGAAGACCTAAAGTGTATAGAACTTGATGCAGAACTGCATTTTCTTTTTGTTTGCCAGTGGTCTTAAATCATCCTACTTATAACTGGATATTTTTCAAAACTTTCAAAGAGTACGTCAAGGTGCAAAACTTGGTACAGCCATGGTCGCTCTGACCATACTGCCCATAGTGGCTTTGAATTTGAGTAGCATTTAATATCCAGGCTGAATTTTTGTTTAATGCTGAAGTGAGATTTAGTAATATAAATGCATCTTCCCTCATTCATGTTTCTAATGTAATTTTCAGTTCTTGGATCTTGGGCGTGTGGTAAGTGTAGAAATCAACCATAAATCAGTGGACTTGGCTCGCAAAGGGCAAGAAGTTTGCATCAAGATAGAAAATATCCCAGGAGACACTCCCAAGCTGTATGGGCGACATTTTGATCACACAGATCTCCTTGTTAGTAAGGTGAGAGACTTTAAGATAAATGTGTATGTCTTGTATGTTATTACAAGTACAGTCAAACCTATCTACAGCAGCCACTCATGGGGAAAGTCAAAGTGTCTTTTCTAGTCAAATGACCTCTGAATCCAACAAGTGTAGTTCTCAACTTTGGTTCATGACAAATTTGTTAAGACTTTCATGTTGTTTTTTCTGAGATTATCGTGTTATAAACTGTCATTTGCCAAATCACATAGCAAATAGTGCTCAAAGGGCGCTATGTAAGCTTTGTGAGTCGGCAACAGCCTCAACTAACTCAGATAAAACCCCTTCGCTAAACTCTTTTTAATTCAGTTGTTATAATGTTAGTTTTTGTTACACACACTCCTCCCAATCTCTCAATCCGTTTACTTATAGTTTTGAATTCATTTCTATAGAGCTGCGGTGAAAGTGCTGTAGCCCCAATGTTCTTGGCAGATTTTTAGTTTCCCAGCTTTTCATTTTCAAATCTCATCAATAAAAGAATTATTTATATTCAGAAAAACAGAAAAGATATTTTATTTTATTCTGTCAAATCAATTTATACAGTTTTCTTTGTAAAATGTAAATCAGATGTTTTTATTTCATTTTAAAGGCATGCAATGTGTATGCCTTCCAGTTCAATGTTTACATTAGTTACTTTGCACATGACTCTATTTATAGAAGTTAGTATAAAGTAGTTCTCCATACAGTATTTTTACAGAAATAAATGCAAATGGGTTTGATCACATGATTATGTTCTGACCAATGGAAATCTTCCCTTCATTTATCTACTGATGCAAATGTAATGATCATATTATAAACTAAATAGCATTAGCATATTAGATGTTGTATTATCATTATTAGTACATGTATTTTGCATGCATAAAAATAACCAAATTTTGTATAAGTTCCACACAAGGATACTATATCTCCACTTGGATTTTTTTGACTTGCCAATGACAGTGTTTTCTCTTTTCTCTTGTAAAGAAATAACAAAACATTTATCAGTACCCTACTTTGGTTGTCATTTATTTTCTCATAAAACCATTCTGATAATTTAAATATAATACCTTCAAAGCAAGAAAACAACTGTGTACATGCACCCATTTATACCTCTCTCTTTCTCTCTCTCTCTCTCTCTCTCTAACACACACACACACACACTTATCTCATCCATAGAAATACATGTAGCTGTTAAATAAAATGAAAAATTACCTGTAATTCTGAAACAAACAATTTAAATTTCCTCATGGCATTTGTTATAATTATGCATGCAAGAAGGTGTTCACACTTTAAAAATTGGATTAAGCTGAACAAACTCACCAAGATCAAAAGACACAACTTTTGTTTGCAACCATTTATGATTAGGTAATGAAAAGAAGTTCCAAGGGCTATTGTTTGTAAAAGCAACACCTTCGAGTCTGAGTTTCCTCTGACCTTTCCAGGCCATTATTGATATTTTGACATTTATGTTAGGGTGTGGTGTCAATGTCAATTGCCTGTTGAAAAGTTGGAATTCACTGCCAATCTTTTTTGGCAGAAAAGGTAAGCCACTTACTTGCAGGCCTAGCAAATGTAAACCATATTAAATTGAGTCATACCTGCATGAAATCAATAGGAAAATTATTTTCTTAGAAATTATAATTATTGTGTTTAATACACCTTGACAAAACTACAGCAATGATGAAATTTGACCTGGCACTCACCATTTACATTTCAAGTCACATGACAACACAAATCTCACAACCATGTGTCAGTGACATAAGAGTTCATTATTCACCTAATATCAATAATAATTCATTTTTCTATGTTGCTGTACAAAACTATGAAGATATTCTGTTAAAGTCTCATACTGTTTGCAAAAGAACGAATGGACACATAATTTTCAGCACATTGTTCTAAAAACGACAACCAGAAATTTGTCAGCAGAAACTTGGAGGAAGTCAGATTCATCAAAAACAGAGCAGATGTCTTGGATGGTTTTGTTATATCAAGTAACTACTGCTTGACACGTGCTCAATGCCTGATGAATTTGGCTTTGTCAGAATCCTTTGAGTTTCATTTAATTGCGACAGGTACAATCAAAATATTAACTGTTTAAACATCAATTTAAGATATATATATATATATATATATATATATATATATATATATATATATATATATATATATATATATATATATATACACACACACACCATGCCTTGCTCATCAAGCAAAAGAAATTTAATTTGCATAATTCGAGCAGTATTTGTTGGATAACTCTACAGACTGCAGAAGGCAGGGTGAAACCACTGCTTGGTTAGGAAACACCTAACCATTGACCCCCACCCAGATGACAGGTGACTGCTGATTACATGACATTTGTATATAAAATTTGCCAGGGGAGAAATTAGAATGACTGTTGTGATCAGGTGACTACTGAACTGGGGTAAATGTTAGGACAGGATTGACTGTATATAAATTCAGATGCATATGACCAGAACAAAAACTTTGGGAGCATTGTGCATATTTCTCGTATTTCCAGGATGAGTGGGAATGGGGATAGAGTTTAACAGGGTGGGTGGGAATTAAATTTTCAGTAATCTTCAACAAGATGAAGTTGAAAATTCTTTATAATAATGAACATCTGGACTATACCTGTATCTCACATGATCTGATTTGGGTAGAAATGAAGTAATTCAATTTGTAAATTAATCAGTTAACATGTTATTTTTTTGTGCAATCCGACTTACCTTGACTGTTAAAACTTTATGGCACACCAACACAGGTATCATAGTCAAGTCACATGACTACCTATTATAATATGCATTTGCGGTCTTGTGGATATAGAATTGACTCAGTGCATCCTCCTGCAAATCATAGGAAGCAAATGATATAGAAGTGGCTCAGTGGTTAGCATGCCAGATTCCCTATCAAAATGGTTTCGGTTCAGGTCATTCCATTTGATCAATACTTCCTAGCTTCTGTTGTGTTCTTGTTCAAGGCACTTTACTCCCAGCACTAAATATCCTAAATGTGTTGCTATGTCATAAAACATTAAATCATGCAAAATGAACTATTTTTTAATATGCTCACAAAAGGACCCTCCTGTATTCAAAGTGACTTGTGTTACAAATATTGGCTCGTTCAAAGTAACATAGAAATTAATGAAGCCAACAAACTTTGTAGATTTTAACAAAAATATTTTATTTCCTTACAAAACACAGTAAAAATATAAAAAGACTTACAGTTTGTGAATATAATCCAAAAATTAATCCCAGAATTGAGTTCTATCAAGTTCTATCACTCAAATGTCCTAAATAAATCCAAGTTAGAATCCCGGCAAAGTTCAAAGATGGTGAACGATGATGTCAGACAAATGAAGTATTCATGTCAAAAGTTCCATGTTGAATATTATGGATCACAAAAGAATATTACAGAATTTTAGCACTCTGAATAATTTCCACTGAATGTCTGTTTCCAAAGCTTTGATGATGAAGCACTTATTTGCCAGAGAATATAAATTATTCTTAAACAACAAATAACTTTAAAATGGCACAACAGAAAATATGTCTTATCTCTTGAAAATATTTGTATGACTGAATTACAAAACAGTGGTATTGAGTATTTAATCCCAATAAAACATTATTTCTACACTTATGATAGGTCACATGATCACAAGGCACCTGACACATGAGCCCAAATGTTGATGACACAAGGTGATGACACCAGTAATGTATGTATGACCTTGATACTGACCAATCATTTAGCTTAAGTAAATAAGTTTCTGAACAAGGTCAGCTAAAAATAATGCTAATGAAAAGTTCAGACAGAATGTACTTTTAAAAAATATCAAATCCCATAAAACTAATTACAATAAAATGTAATGAAACAAAATTAAAATAAAAAAGAATTTTAAACCTAACACACAAGCAATTTAATTACATATTTGTAACACTTGCCCATCTGATTCTTCACCAGAGAAAGTGTTATCTTATTTGCCCAACAAAATTTTGAGCATGTCAGTGAAATGCAGCTTTTCATTTTAAAGTTCATGAAAGACACTGGTAAGATTTTTTATTCATTTTGTAATTATCTCATCCTTGCAAAGATCATCTACTTGTATCAAAACGTTTAAACTTTGTGTTCAATGTGAAGTACAAGGCATTTAAATGGAGTGTACTTGTTTCTTCTTATTTAATTGGTTATCTTGAATTAGTACTCACTTGTCCTTCATGAATAATAACTTGCTCATGCTTATAGGTTAATACATCAGTGGTTATATTTGTTGAGCATTACCTATGCAAATTAAGTTAAAAATGACTGAACTCTAATTTAGACCAAGAATTGAATGCCTACTGACTGGTAGAGTATGTTAGAAGTTGTTTGGTACTATAACAAAGCTAGGGGATTACTAACTGAAAAAAGTGTCAGAGACCATTTTTTTGCCTTTAAGAAACAATGAAGGAGCTGGTTGCCACAGTGCTTGTTAATATATAATGTGAGTGTTGTTTGTAATGGTGATATCTGAACTGACTCATTAAACTATGACATGAATTAATTGCAGAACTTTCAGCTCTAATTAGCTCTACTGGCCATAGACCAAATCTATAGTGTGTTCATGGGATGGCCAGTTGTCCATCATCCATCATCTGTCCATCCATTAACACAAGTTTGCTATCTGATACTCAGAGGAATGACATGAAACTTGACACTCATTCCAATATTCTTGTTTGTCCTAAATATATTTAGAAAAAAATGGTGCCGCTCAGACATCCAGTATGGCCACTGCTGGAACCATCTAAATAATTTTGTTATGGCTACTCCACCTGAATGGATCATAATATAAACATGTAATTTTCACCAGAAGACTTAATATGAAGCTTGTTATTTCCAAATGACATCGCAAGGGCCATTTTGAAAATCCTGCTCTTGTCACTCTTCCTGAATGGGTGGTCATATCAACATGGGGTTTTGACAGGAAGACATATTATTATGTCTGGTTTGTCTAAATGAAAATTGTTCCAATCTGATACCCAATATGGCTATTATAAAAATCTTATTGCTACTACATGTACGTCTGAACCAAACTTCATATCAGCATTGGGCATTTGCCAGAAGATGTCTTGTGAGGACTAGTTGGTCATAAATGAAAATGGTTCTCCCCAGACATTTAATATGGCATCCCAAGCAGCCATTCTGAAAATCTTGTAAATACTACTCCTCTTAAATGGATGATTTTCTCTAAAAGATTTCTGTGATGTCTGTTTGGTCGTAATTGAAAATGGTGCTGATCTGCTATCCATTATGGCCACCGCAGTGGCCATCATGAAAATCTTGTTATTGATATTCCTCCTAGTTTAAAAATTCTTTTTGCATTGTGTTTCCAACTAAAGATAAGGATGCTTTGTTGGTCCTATATGAAAATTGTGCCAAACTGACATCCAGAATTTCCACCAATGCAGCTAATTGGAAAATCTTGCTGCCACTGAAGAATATCAATAAAGGTTTCAACACTCAGCACCCAGTAGAGCATCAGTCCATTCTTGATGGACTCTTCTTCTTGTTGTTGTGGGGCTTAACGCCATTTTTCAGCACACGATAGACTGTATATGGCAGCCAAAATTATTGGTGGAGGAAAAAACCGGAAAAACTGCAAAAAGAACCACTGACCAATGATAAGCTACTGGCAAGCTTTCTCATCTATCCACATTTGCCGAATCTTAGACTCAATCCACACAGAGATGAGATAGCAGTGATCCGTAACAGAGAGCGCTTTAGACCACTAGGCCACTCAGGGCCCCGATGGACTATTGTTATTTCATTTGTCCATACAGTTAAACAGCTTATAGTATAGCCCAGTATCGATTGGCGATTAATATTTTCAGGTTTTTATTTTTTTTAAACAGAACCAGTTTTGATAGATTTGGTGGAAAGCATTTTGGCATGAGAGGCTTCCTTTTCATATGGCTGTCATTGCTGACTTTAGAAAAACATATAAATGACTTTTTATGGAAAACCAGTCAACATCATATTGACCAAATTTAATAGCATTAAAAATATTTATAAACTTAAAACAGTTTCTTCTCAAAAACTGCCTAACATTAATGAATTTGATATCATAGCAAATAGTTTTGATTTTTGTGCAAATGAGAACAGTTACTAATCACATATTCACAGAAGCTGATGTGCCATCATATATGGATGAAGGTCCAAAAATTTAAAGTAGCCTTAAAACAGTTTTCATTGCTATCAGCAGCACATAAAGAAATTCCTATGTAATCATTCTACTGATCCAGATTTACATATGGCAGTGGTTAGTAAGTGAGCAGTCCCACTTAGGCCTTTTGTGCTCTGACCAGGTCTTTTCCCAGGCTCTCTAATTAAAAGCTGGTAAAGTTAGATCTTTTAAGAAGAGTTGGGATGGGTCTGATCATTTGAATTCCTTAATCCACATATTGGATAAAGAAAGTGGAAAAAAATGAGCTTTGAGTCTGTAATATTTACAGTTGGATGTGTCATTCAGTTCTTTAAATCATTTTGACATTTCATGAGGTATACCAGAAGAAAATGTTTTTATTATTGCCTCTTTCTGCATTCAAGAAACAGGTCATTAATTTTCGTGTCAGAAAAAAGCTTTTTAAACTTCATGACCTTGGAACTTAGTATAGTGTATGTTTTTCAAGGCTGCAAAATCTCACACTTTGTCATTGTTTAGTTGGGTGTTTATGGCATAGCAACACAGTAGGTTATTTAGTGCCAAGGCAGTAGGTGTTAAGTGCCTTGCCAAAGGTCATACCATGGTAGACTACCTGTGCTAATCTGTTTGTAGGATTTGAACTGAGACCCTTTTGGTTCTGAGCCCAGCATGATAACCACTGAGTCATGGCTGCTTCTAAGTCAGACAGCTTTCCAGTAATTTAATTTTACATGTCTGTCACCATTTGTCTCTCCGGTTTTCTAATTCAATTCTCCTTTGTTGTAATGCCCCTCAGTATGATGCAATTCCAGATATATGTAGCCGGTGACCAAATGATTGCACTTGACTATATGAAGTATGACAATATGAGTGGAAAAATAAACAACCTGAAGCGATGAATTGTAACTTTATTTCCATTTTAAAACAATAAGTAATTGATAAAATTTAAGGTACAAAAATACTATAAACTAATAAAAGAACTATAAAATTTACATGAACTGAAATGACTACAATACTTTTGACTGGTATTTTCTAGTTGTACTGGAGCAGAAGAGCTTATAGGCTGGTCTCTTGTCTGTCATCCATCAACTGTTCATACATTAGTACAAGTATGTTATCACTGCCTAACTTACTTGAAAGATTGTCTTAAACTTTACACACACATCCATCCATTGGTCAAATTTCCTAAATGAAAATGGTGCCAATTGAGCATCCAATATTACCACCAGTGATTTTCACTGAAAGACTTCTTCCAGTGTCTAGTTGGTACTGAATAATAATTGTGCCAGTCTGATGTACGATATTTCTTCCATGGCAACCATATTGAAAACTTTGTTACCACTACTGCTTCTGATTGGATGGTCATATCAGTTCTGAATTTCACTAAAAGTCTTCTTGATTTTTAATAGGTCCTAAATGAAAATGGGCAGAGCTGATGTCCAATATGGCTACCACATCTCGTTATCACATTTCACCACCTTTATAGCCATCTTGAAAATATTCTTATTGCTACTACTGAATGAATATTCATATATCCACATAGGATTTTCACAGAAAATCTTTTTTATGATGTCCTCAGTGAAAATGGTGCTCATTTGATGTCCATTGTGGCTGTCACAGCAACCATCTTAAAAATCTTGTTGCTATTTCTCCTGATTGGATGGTTGTAATCAACAAAGGGTTTCACTAAAAGGCTTCTTATGATGTCTTGTTGGTCCAAAATAAAATTTATGTCAGCATGACCTCCAGTATGGCCATGACAGGCATCTTGAAAATCTTGTTATCATTACTCCTCCTGAATGGAAGGTTATATCAACTAAAATATTAAATAAAAGTCTTGCAGGTTTTAATTAACATTGGTGCTGATCTGACATCCAAGAATGCCAGCATGGCAGCCATTTTGAAAATCCTGAATGGAAGATCATAGCTTGAAAATATTGTTATCTCTGCTACTCCATAGATGGATGGCTATATCAACACAGGGTTTTCACCAGTAGACTTTTTGTGATACCTCATTCTTCCTAAATGAATGGGATTCATCATAGAGCTAATACGGCTGCAACAGCAACTGTCTTAAATACTTTGTTGTAACTACTCCCCTGAATGAATGATCATTATGATATGGGGTTTCCATCAAAAGACTTTTAGTGATGTCTACTTTGTCCTAAATGAGATAGCATCAAACTGACACCCAAAATGACAGCCACTAATTTGACAATTTGAAAAATATCAGAGATGGTTTCAATACTCAACATTTAAAAAGAAGATATCGTCCTATCTTGATAACATAAATTCCTGGAAATTGTTTTCACCCAGTAGGTATATCCCTTGAAAGAAAATTTGTGTTCATTACCCCCACCCCTGACACACATGTGTGTGTGTGTGTATATGTGTATATATATATATATATATATATATATATATATATATATATATATATATATTGATCAAAATTTCAATTTTCTTGCTATACTGCAGATGGTAGATATGGACCTCAGCCACTGCTTCATCTAATGGTTTAAAATTTTAAAGCTAAGTAATTCAGCTTTACAGAAAAGGAAGATTTTTAAAAAAAAGAAGTCATGCAGCTAAAGTACAAAAATATAACCTTGAATGTGACATGGGGCAGATAAAGTACAAAAACATAACCTTGAGACCTCAAATAGTTAATGTTGGATGGCAAGTGGTGGTTTTTCTGTGAGAGGATGTAATAGTAATAAATATGTTTTAGGTCATAGCTGACAGATGTACTATTTCTAGGACTTCTATTTCCCTTGATTAATTATTATGCCCCTCACTGTGATAGTGGAAGACAACAAATTGCTGAACCATTTAGCACAAAAGACTACTGGACTTGGAAACATGTAGTTGTGTACACTTTATCATGGTAATGTGTAGATGATGAGCTGATTAAATTTTCAGGCATTTACATTAATTTTTCAATTTCCTAAATTTCAGGATTGGCATATTTGCATTTGTAGATGACCCATTAGATTTTCAGGCCACTAGAGGAATTGTACAAAAAAATTTATAAACACGTTTTTAAGAGCATGATGAGCATATACCTGGCTGATAGCAACACTGCCTTTTAACAGGGCAGATGAAGAAAGAGCATTTTGATGCTCAAAAAATTTGGCAAGATCTTTGGATACATTTGAACAGCATTATCCTGTCTCTAATGAGGGCAATGATAAACAGTATTGACACATCATCTGCAAACCTTCCAGTGAACTGTTGAGAGTAGTAAAGACTACAAGCTATTAATGTATTCCACAATGCAATTGATTTTTTAAATTAAATGGTGTACTATTTTGTCTAATGTCTGTGTGGTTTAGGGTGAGTGTGTGCACATGTATGTCTTAATATATTATAGCACAAAGTCTGCCAGGTTTTTATGTCAGTGCATTAAATGCTTCAGGAAGACACTGTTACTTTCTTTTATTCACATTTAAATTTTTTTATTTTTTCTAACTTCTTATATAAGTAGATAACTTATTCCCAGTATTGCTTAACTGGGTCAATTGCACACACACACACACACACACACACACACACACACACACTCCCCATCCTTGCTTGGTACTAAGCATTTTATCAGTCTCAAAATTACCATAGCTCTGTCTTGAAGATTTGAAAGTATTATGTGTCCTATCATAAGCTAGATCTCCACATAATTATGAAATGTTCTTGTTTATGATTATCTTAACTTCTTCATACTTGAGAAACTATTTCTGACTTGTTATTACTTGTACCGACCATTCTTGTGGCCTAAGTGGTTAGAGCATCTGCCTTGGCTGTAGAAGGTTGCAGGTTCAAACTTCAGCCAAGTTATACCAAAGTCGTATGAAAACAGTACTAGCAGCTGCCTCATTTGGCGCTCAGCATTAAGAGGTTAGTGTTAGGACTGGTCCAGCTGGTGTCAGGATAATGTGACTCAGTGGGATATGATGCTACATGTCTGTGGCATGATGCCCTAGATATCACTATAAACTGCCACAATGCAGACATCAATGCAATCCGACTAAAATTGTCAGAACTACATTAAAAATCTAAATCACACACTTTTACTTAGTAAAAAGGCTAACATCATCAAAATGCTGGATGATTTTATTATAAGCAAATCCTAAACATGTTTATGTAGTGATCTGCAATCTGATTGGCTAATGGTTTTATTACTAGTCTAGAGACTGAAATCTGATTGGTTGTGGGTTTTATTACCAGTCTGTTACATTCGGGTTCAAAGGACACACAAACACCAAGTAAGGGTCCTACAACTTTTATGTAAAATAAAGGTAAAACCAAAACCAGTGTTGCTTACAGTACCAAGCCCACTATAAAACTGTCTTATCTCCCACTCTATTCTTGTATTTTGTAAGGCTTAGAGATCAGGAATTTTAATTAAATAACATCCAAAGCCATGGGAAGATTACCAACAGGACTAAAACCAATGTTGACAGTTTCTGGTATCAAATATCCAGAATGCTGGGATTAATGTTCTGGCCAACTGTCCCTATTTAGCAGCTAGAAATTTATACAAGCTCAATTGAGAGTAAGTCATGCTAATAACACAGTCTAAAGGCTGGAATCTGATTGGCTGTGGGTTTTATTACCAATTTAGGGACTGGAATCTGAATGGGTTATAATCACATTTAGTACATAAGTCTATCATTAAGATCTTGGTTATGACAGAAATTCATGCATATTAATGTTACCTTACCAACCTGGCAGGTGCAAACAGTTTATCATAAGTAGGATGGAAGATGTCACACATAGTAGAGAATATCTTACTTGCATAATGAAAATCAAAGAACTAACAAATGAGTATCAGCAAACAAATTCCTTGATTTTAAACACTTGTAAAAAAAATATGCATCCTAGTCTAAATATTTATTAATGCCAACACAAACAGGAAATCAATGTTAGTTTTACTGAGTCATAAAGCTTAACTTTTATTGAAAGAGAGGTCCATACTTGTTTAATTCCATTATATAATCAAATGCATGCCATTATAATTTGTTTTAAGATATTAAAATGACCATTTTAGCAGCATGATACCATAAATATGTCTATGACATGACTTACCATATGATATGTAGATCTATTGTACATCACCTGATGTCAAATCAACCAATCAAATGTTAGCTCTTACACAAAATACATAATAGCATCATGGGCACCCGAAGGATTTTTCTCAGGGGGGGGGGGCAGGATTTGTGGGGGGTGTCAGTCATGGCTGGGAGAGTCAGTATAAATAGAGTCAGGGTCATTGCAGTACCATATGCTAAATAAGGTCAGGGTCATTTCAATACTATACTATATGCTAAATAAGGTCAAGGTCATTGCAGCTCAGCTGTTGTCTTGAGAGTATTCTACATCTCACTTTTAGTCATGGTCAGGAGTTTATCATTAATCACATGGCATGTGTACATGTAAAGTTAATCTTAGGAAACACTTTTGTTAAATATTTATTAAGTCATATTTCCAAAATGTAAGTTGGAGTACTGGGATATTGACCCAAAAGAGAAAGGTCTGAGTCCCTATTCTCAAAACATCTTAGCGTCAAGTTTAAACTGAACCTGAAAATTCACATTAAAATTCAGTGACTATAATCAAAATGGTAACAACATGCAGGCTACAGTAATTTGGGTAATATCATTTGCATAAATGTCTGCTTTGCTGGAAAGTTGTTGATACTTCAGTTGGTCCAGACAGGGAAGAATATTGTACAGATGATGTCTCATGCAGCAAAATAGGGGCCAAGATATATGGCCATAGAGAAGTACAGAAGGAGATAGTTGGGATTTGCTCTCACAATTGAGGAAATTTTAATGTAATTTTGTTATGCTGTTTGGTTTGAAATATAGATCTTGATATATACTCTGTGTGTGTGTGTGTATATATATGTGTATATATATATATATATATATATATATATATATATATATATATATATATAGAGAGAGAGAGAGAGAGAGAGAGAGAGAGAGAGAGAGAGAGAGAGAGAGAGAGAGAGAGAGAGAGAGAGAAGTCCAGAGAGAGAGAGAGAGAGAGAGAGAGAGAGAAGTCCAAGTGCAAAGACCCAGATCTGCTATTGCATAATGTGCTGGTAGATCTGGAACTGTGCAGTTTGCTAGGATTAGTCAATAGAACAATCATTAAGAGATAAAATACATTTTCTTTTCCATTAAATATAAAATTGTCTATTTCTTTCTTCATTCATTTACGAAACACTGCTTTGCTATGCATGGTCTATATGCTTGTTATGTGATGGTACATCAGGTTCTATATTGTTTGCAGTTAGACTAAACTTATAATCAAGTATATACAGTAAACTAGCTTATGTTTTTGTCTTGCAGATTACTCGTCAATCAATTGATGCAGTGAAAGAATACTTTAGAGATGAAATGCAGAAACAAGACTGGCAATTGATGGTGGAATTAAAAAAGCAGTTCGATATTTTATAGGAAATGTTTCATGCACACACAGACTTTAATACATGCAGCTGTATATTGGGCATTCTATTCATTCGACTTTCATCTGTTTTTGCTATATTTTCCAGCAGGCATTAATGTTTCTCGTAATTGCTTTCTGCAACTGCTTTCTGCAGCATACTCATATGGATATAGGAATTATGTTCCATTCTTCCTTGGAAATGCCCTTGGAAATCAATAGTCCAGAAAAAAGGTGAATGACAAAATGGAGTTCTGTTTTTAGTTCTGTTTTACCATGAACAGCTTTGATTCAATGAATGACAACCACATGAATCTTGGCACCAGTTTGGTGTCATTCTCACATGCATGTTCCAGCCGTTATACTGTTGCCTTGTCCTTTCAAAACTGAAGCATCTCCAGAAAAGGTTCATGCTAACTGACATCTGTGGCAAAAATAATTTATATTGTCTTACAAGAGTATGTAATATATTGGAGAATAAATTTTCAGAATTGTTGTGAAATGGGAGCCAGATGAGCAGCCATTGGCAAGAATTCAGTTAGTTGTAAGTATTTAAATGGTCCTGAACCAATTAAAGATTTGCAGCATTACATTGATTTGGGTCCAGTAGACAGAACTTTCACAAATTTCATTTCAAAACCCCACACAATATAAGCAACTGAAATTTTAGGCACAAAGCAACACTTGATAAGTTAGCAATTATAATTTACAGCTGCTTAAAATTAACAACTGCTCAGATTTTAGTCAAGTTGGTTAGTTGTATATTGTCATAATATTGCTTGGAGAGGCGCTGAGCCCCTTGAGTATCCATAAACGTCCTGGCCTCCTTGTCAAAATAAGATTAAATTTCTACATTTTAGAAAATATCTTTTAATGTCTTTTAATGCCAACTTACTGTAACTGGTCTGAACATCCATAAATGAGAAGGAAGTGAGTGTATAATTTAGGAACAGGTGTGGGGGTGGGAGGTGGGTAAGCTTGTTTTGTAGACATCATTGCCATCTTGGTGCAGTGTTAATAATCAGAAGATGAGTTATTTGGATTCCTTTGTTACAATTTGTTTCGTGTGTCAAGAAAATTGATATTTTAATGAAATAAATGACAATTGATAGATATCTCGTTTCAGTTTTATACACTTCTCTTTTTTTAAATTAAATTATTCAACGAATTCCCAACACACATATGCTTGTACAAATAGCCAACAATCTGTGAAGCGATAGAATTCATCATCAAATCAAGTGAAAGATCAAAAACACTGCCTTGTACAGATTCATAACCTGATGGTTCTGGTTCAGTCCAAATCCACTGCGCTTGTTCTTTTGACTTCATTGTGCCTGTATGACTGGGTCTTTTCCCTTTTCCCATTTTCTCAGGTGTCTTACCTCTTTTGGCCCTCCCAACTTTGTGTGGTCACTTTGGTTTTGTGAATACATAATATATCATGTGGATACATCCGTGGAGCTATCTGTGTCTTCAAGTTTTTCTGCCAGAATTTTGTTCCTAGACTTTTTCAGACATCAAATCCCATGGATACTAAATATGAGTGAATTTCTTCTAAATTTGACATGGAGTCCTCTGCCCTTTGTTTTCTCTTGTAGAAAATTGTGTCGACTGAATAAAATTTTGCAATAAACACATTTAAACCAAGAGTTTTCATGTAGAATCACCACCACCACCCTTTTATTCGGCGTAACCAATTTAAATTAAATATATTCCCCACATGAACCAGGCTCGATACAATGTAGTTCATTTGACCACCTCGAATTACCCAATGCAGATTCCTGGTAACTTTCATAAGTGACAGTTCTCACATACAGATTGGAAGTTGCCACGAGTGGAGTGGTCTAAAGTGCTTTCCATTACCGATCACTGCCATCTCACCTCTGATTCGGCAAATGTGGGTATGTGAGAAAGCTTGCCAGTAGCTTCTCGTGGGTCAGTGGTTTTTTCCGCGGATTTCGCGGTTTCTGAAAAGTATTACAGAACAAAATAAAATATGATTCGAGCAATTCTGATACAAATTATATGCTTTTTCTCTAGTTATTGTTAATTTCATGCAATGACGTCACTATGTCGTACTTAATTCGACAGAAACAATCAACCAATAAACGCTGTAATACATACACGGAATTAAAGGAAATAGAATCAAAAGTATTCTCTGACATAAGATTATTTATTAGTGATACAATTTGTGAAAAATAAATAGCATTTGATTAAATTGTTGTTTTAAAGGTTTCCAATTTTTTCAATAACGCAACATACTTATATGCTACTTTTGTTAATATGACAGTTGATTGTAAAGGTGTTAAGAATTTTCTAGAATTGAGTTTATTTAATGCCCTAAGACACGAAAATAAGTAAACTGGTTTTGAAGTTGAATGTTGAATTAATTATACCGAATGTTATATTCCCAAAAGAATATGATGCAGACAAGTTGCATTTTATGAGACAGGGCTTTGGGGGAAGAGGGTTGACTTCTTTGCGAATAAAAAAACGTCTGTATGATAAATAATAAGTAAACTGGTTTTGAAGTTGAATGTTGAATTAATTATACCGAATGTTATATTCCCAAAAGAATATGATGCAGACAAGTTGCATTTTATGAGACAGGGCTTTGGGGGAAGAGGGTTGACTTCTTTGCGAATAAAAAAAGTCTGTATGATAAATAATAAGTCGAAAGTCTGTCATTAAGCATGTTTTTTTCGTTGATATATTGCAATAAATCCAATCGATAAGACTCATCTGCCTGATTCACATTAAAAATACCACAGAATGTTTATGATAAAATATCTACAGAAGTATTTTCAATGATCATGTTTGGCTCTTTTAGCAGTCTATCACAGCTCATACATTAATCTTTCGGTTCGTTTGTGGATGTTTGAATAATAAAAAGTAAAATAAAATTTGACTGAAATTTATATGAATTATTTACTCTTTACGTGATTGGATAGGTATTATAAACGTCGAATCGAACTTACTATACAGAATGAAAGTGAAAAGTAGCAAAACACCAAAATTATCAAAGAGAGTATTCGCAAAATGTAATAAGAACATTTAATTACCTAGATAAGGCATCAAATTTCAATGAATGAGTTTGAACACAGATGATTTAATTAAATATATTAGTAATTAATTAATTAATCCATCAAGATTCTCTTCTTGAAACTCTATAACACAAGGTAAAATACAGATAACAGAAAACAATAACATATAGCACATTGTGACGAAATCTCTGGTTCACGTTTAGTTTTTTTTGCATTAATTGTCACGGTACGTACATTGATGTTTCGTTTCCCTTGTCCAGGTTTTCGTCCGTTAGCCTTTGGTGTAACAACAGTTGTTTTACCTTCCGTAGATGTTATGTATTTTGTATTTAAGTCAATGTGGAGTTTAAATCATTTGTACAGGTTTGTGCGTTGTTGCTCTGTCATTTTTACCCATGTTGATTTTTTTTTACTGAAATTGTTGGTGACTGTCTGCAAGTCGGAATTCTCCAGTGCAGACTAGAGCATTCTTGAGGTTTCTGAATTGTCCAGTTAATAATTCATGTGTCAGTTGTACAAATTTAGTGAGCGTTTTAGTCTTCCAGTCAACCGCCTGTTTAAGAACGTGGTTCATAGACTCGCAATTAATATTTTTCCACATACGGTCTATCTGATAGACTTTAAACGTTTTGTTGACTTTTAGTTTGATATTAGTCTAGCTTGTCCTGAAAATAATTAGGGAAATTTGTCTGAAATTTCAGCACAAAGATTTTCCAACGCTTTACATTTGTCGTCAAACCAAATACAGCCATGAGCGTCAACTAGTCCGTTTTGCCAAAAAATTTTGTCAAGATAGTGTTGCGGTCAATCACAGTAACTGATTCGTCTGTCAAAACATGCTTAACATTGTCTGGTAAATGGCATGTGCACAAACGTGTGCTGCTTCGGGTAGAACGGCCGTAATGCCTTTGACTTGATCCTTCTCATTATAACTTACACTTACCAGGATCTTAAGATTGGAATCCATAAGTTTTACTTTCAAATGATGGGAAAAAATGACTAATTTTCAAAATCGCTATTATCATGAATGAAGAGCGGTCCAAGAAATATTGGTGGTTCACCTGTTCTGACTCGCTTTACCATAAGTTGTTTGTATCATGTAACCGTCACGTGCATTTTGCAAAGCAAAAAAAGTTTTGTCAATGCCAAGTACAGTCTGCCCGGAGCAACAAAGGTTCTTAATGTCCGTTATTTATTCATCTGTGAACAACATTACACCAGGCGATTTACCGCTGGACCTGATAATTGATCGCACATATGAGTTATTTTCAATTAGCAAATTATCAGGATGTCTGATTTGGTCTGCAATATTGTTGGAGTGTCCTGGAGCTTTTGTGATATTTGACTTTTTATATATATTTTTTTTTGGTCATAAATTTGTTGAAGTTCTTTCGGTTGAGACAATTTTGGTTGGGACAATTAGTCATATTTGGAAGATAGTTTATTGAATATCAGATGCACTTTCATTTTTTCAGTCATTTATATGATGTTATCGAGAACAGGCGTCCGCAAATATTATGTCGCTTGTTGCGAGTTTCCATGCGGCGATCAACCAGGAAATGTCCCTACTTATTCAACCAGTGGCAAATTACTTGAAAGACCCCCTTCCCCTAGCCATGTGACTCTTTTTGTACATTATGTTGTTGGTTGTTTTCTTCAAGTGATTATAGTACCTGTGAATCAAGACAATTTTATCCTTGGCAGGTTGTGGATCCAAAGATCTTTATTCAGTTTTCCGCTGGACTTGTCTTTTTAAAGAATACTTCCCATTTCTTTTATAAAAATCATGGTCAAATTCCCCTCATCAGATAGCACGTAGAAGGATTTAGGGGATACACCAGCGGCCGTATCCCATACACCATAGTCGTCTGAAAAGGAACTTTTGCCATTATGCGAAAAAATTAACGATAAATTGTAGCATATACAATACCAAGCTTTGAATGAAAATGAGAAAATAAAGATTTTAGACGCACTTTTTGCACAAGAAACGAAAATCAAATTTGTATTGCAGTTTCGAAAAGTATATACTGATGCAAATTACGATTACGAAAACCTTTATTACTTGGTTTAATACAAAAAAATTGCAAGAAAATGAATTTTTTGGAACTTTTTGCAGTTGAAATTTGGATTTCGGTTAAGTTTCGTTCTGGTTCTGGTTGAGGAAACAAACTTTCTTTTTAAACATTATCAAATGAAGGAAATCTTTCGTTAGGCTGACAGTTAATGTAATTTTATCCATAAAGTTTAGCTTGTGTGAATAAATGAGCATAAATAATCATTTCAAAACAAGCCTTTGTAATTTGTCTTAAATTTCACAAGTTTTTATACCTTTTCGCCAATATTGTGTAACTTTTCTAAAATTTCGCAATATTTTATTACTTTGCGCAAATTTTCGTATCTTGTCGCACTCTAATTATTCCATTTTTCTATCTATTTGAGAACATAGAGTTCTATTACCATTGTAAGGCTTTTACTGCATTATACACATCCCCATTGAAAGAACACTTCGTGTAAAGAAACTCCAAATAATTGGAAGACCATGATCTTAAGTCTTTTGCACTCATGGAAATACATTTTCTGTGGACCCATTGTCTGCAATATGTGCATTGCAGAGTGCCAGTTTTACATTCACTGGAACAAATAACACATGGATATGGATCCATCCTTGCAGCGTGTGTCTGTGTGTATATGATAATATCGGTATTGTATTGAGCCTTTATATCAAAACATTTACTGCTCAGTTTTGAGATGTGTGCATAATCAAAGTCGTTGGTGATTGCCTTAGAGCACAATTAGAGAATAAAGACAACGTTAAGCAAAATGGTGCCGACTATTTACTGTGCGCGACATATTGTTTTAACTTGAGCAAGCGATTACATCCATTCCGGAATGACAAGAATTTATTGTTCCAGAACGAACAAGAATTTATTGTTCCAGAACGATCAACTTTTAATCAAGTACGACCAATATACGAGTGCGATAAAGAAGAAAAAAAAGTAAATAATTCAAGTCAAAATCGCTCCAATCATATTTTATTTTGCTCTCTAATACTATTCAAACAATAACAGCTCATAATTCCGGAATGTATTTCGGTTTTTCAGTGTATTTCGGTGTTTATAGTCACCGCATTAATCATCCACTGGTCAACTTAGCTTGAGCTAAATATGCGAGTGGGTAGTGGTCAGTTTCTAAAATAACTTTTCGTCCATACAGGCAACGCTGGAATTTAGTTATTCCAAAGACAATTGCCAAGCATTCCTTCTCAGAGACTAAATAATTGCGTTCTGTGGTTAACAATTTCCTGCTGATGTAGGCAACTGGGAATAAATTTACGTCATGCTCTTGTAATAGTACTGCCCCTAAACCTCTATCTCAAGCGACAGTATGTCAATCAAAATATCGTTTCACATCAAGCAATTTCACCACTGCATCTGATGTCAGACTGTCCTTCAACGTCTAAAATGCTCGTTCACATGCGGATATCCATATAACTTTCATCGGAACCTTTTTTCGAGTCAAATTAGTCAGTAGGCTTGAAATAGCGCTATCAACATAACGACGATAATAACCAGCAAGTCCCAAGATAGATCAAACTTCCGTCTTAGTGATCGGTAGTGCTGCGATTCTAAGTTTGTTGACCTTTGAAATATCAGGTGTTAACGTGTCTTCGCTGAGGGTGTGACCTAGGTAGGTTAGTTTTCTAAACCCTATATGGAACTTAGATGGTAGTGCAGTCAATACCGTTTGTCGAAGTCACTCTAAAATGTTTTTCATTACGATGATATGATCGTCGCTAAAAGTAAATTATCCATGAAGTTTGATACTCTAGACCCCCTTTACGGTTCCAGTAATTTTAGCATCATGCAGGTGAAGACCCCCGGGGCATTCTGGACCCCGAATGGGCATGACTACCCACTGGTAGGTCCCGTCTGGAGTTGCAAAGGCAAGTTTTGCTCCGTCTTCCTTCCCAACCGGAATTTGCCAGTACCCCTTAGACAACTCGACCTTCGAAAAGTATTTCGCTTTGGTTGCCCCGGCAAATATGGACACGGGATCAGGTAATTATTCTACCTGGAATTCCGTGATCCTCTTAAACTTCCTGTAATCGACGAAAAATCTGTGTGTATCGTCTTTCTTCTGCACCAACACAATAGGAGAGTTATACGCTGACTCAGCTGGTTCTATAACTCCCAAGTCTATCATAGCTTGAATTTCGTTTCGGACAGTTTCTTATTTCTCATAGGGTAACGGGTATGGTTTCAACTTCACCGGCCTCTCGTCCAGTATCTTTAGTTTGAAGTAATCCAACTCCGTCTTGCCAGTCGTTCTGTCAAGACGCTCGCGTACTCTTGGAGTAACAACTCCACTTTCTTACGTTGCTTCTACGTTAACGTTTAGTCAAGTAAGTTTCTTCCGTCGTCAAAAGACAACTAGGAAGTACTTCCGCCTCTCCGTTGTCGTCGGGTTCTTAAGTTACAACTGTAGCAACTATGAACTCTGGGTGTCTCTCTTTACCGATAATGATTCAGGAGATTGTACAGTTTCTTCTTGTCTCCTACCCGGATACGGTAGTTCTGCCCACCCTTGTTTCCTTTACCACAATTGTTCCTCTCTACGAGACTTGAAGTTTGTTGTGCTCTAACGGCAGCAACATCACCTTGTCACCCACATGGAAATGATGTTCCTTCGTCCTTCTATTATAAAATTTTGCTTGCTGTCCCCTTGCGTCGCAGAGATTCTCCTGAGTCAATTTAGAAACCTCTCCTAGCTTGCTGAGTAGATCAACAGCATACTGGTATGTTGTTCGCACTTCATCAGATTATTGCTCATCCATCCATATCTTTTTAAGATAGCCATGAAACCCCTAACTGTCCTCCCATAAATTAACGCAAAAGATAAAAAACACAAACTAGCTTGTGGAACTTCTCGGTACGCAAAATGTATCGCCGGAAGGTATCGATTCCAATCCTTGGTCCGACCTTCACAGAGCTTCGTCAGAACCTGTTTCAAAGTTTCACTGAAACGCTCCACAAAATCATTGTGCACTGCGAGTGATACGGGGTAGTCATCAGGTGTCTAATGAACAGTAACCTATTTAACTCCTCCATCACCTGGCTCACAAACTTCGTCCCCTTGGTCAATAAGTATCTCTTTAGTGACACCAACCCTCGACCAGATTCCTAACAAAGCTTCAGCCACTGTGACTGAGTCAATGGTTTTCAAGGCCAGGGCCTCTGGGTACCAGGTGGTGTAATCTACTACTGTTAGTATATACCGATTACCACTTTCTGCCGCCAGCTTTATCGGATCTATACTTGGTCTATCGCCACCCTCGAGTAAGGTTCGTCAATCAGTGGGGTAGTTTCCTAGTGGCACTGTGCGATGGGAGGTCTTGTGTGCCACTCACTGTCACTTGTCACATGATAAACAGAACCTCCAAACATCTCCATACACACCTGGCCAGTAGAATTCCCTCACTAGCCTCTCTCTGGTCTTCGCCACGCCCATATGGCTTCCAAGTAGACCTTCGTGTGCCAGCCTGAGTACTTCTGCTCGCTTCGCTATAGGCAAAACAACTTTAAACGTATCGGTCCCTTTCCTAACGTACCGATACAAAATACCGCGTTTCGTTGCGAACTTTATCTCGCCACTGGTAATTTCAGTATGGACCCATCTTTTGCGTACCCGCATACCTTGTTGAGAAATAAATTTTCCTCTTGAAGTTTTGTCAACTCGCCAGGTAGCAAATTGTCTATGGGCGGAGTTGTTTGTCTTAGCGACTTTGACATTAGCTTTCGCTTAATGGCCCTCGTCTCAACAGACCCCACGTGTACATGTCATATGGTTAGGCTGCGGAAAACGTACCTACACCCTTATATCACGTCATGAGACAGTCCCCTTTACATGCGGCTAATCAAGGACTATGTTAACAACCGGGAGCGAATCTTTCGTCCGGTTAGCAAACTGGAGTTCAGCCGTCTCGCCTGTAATCTCCCGGCTCGACGTACCTACTATCTAGCGAGGCCGGATATATACAGTCAGTACGGTTGTCCTCATACCATTTACCGTAGCTACCAATCTGTTAGCCGACTCCACTGTTCTCTGTTCCTTAGCAGTAGTCGTAATTACCGAATTAATCGTTGTCGGACGATACTTCCTACAATCCTTAACGACATCGCCTGGTCTATTTCAGCCGTAACACACCGGCTCATCCTTTCCTTTCTATAGTATTATCCGCCCCCCCCAAGTCTTCCCCAACCCACGGAAATGTTCTCGACTGAAATTTCTGGCCCCTGGCCTCCAACCATTCTGACCATTCCATCTTTAGGGTGCCACCTCAGTGGCCTTCCTATGTTCACTGATGCCAGGTCGATCACTGCCACTTCAGGTGGTTGGACGCGAGTGCGCACTATCATACCGCTCGGCCATCACGCTTAAAATATCCACGGTTGAGAATTCACGCTTCGCTAAGAACACTATTAAGTCTTTTCCTTAGGTATTTAAGATATGCTCTTTCAAAATTTCCTCGCATATACCTTCATACGTTTTCGCGGTACCAGCCAATTTTATCCAGTCGTCAAAATTTACACGTACTCGGTTATGAAATTGCGCATGCATTTCTGTATCTCATTTCGACTATTCTCTAGTTTCCAAAATGTTTCCGCCGACAGATCAAAGTTCAGTAGTAGCGTCTTCTTCAAAGCGTAGTAATCGTCTAACCTCGTTCGGCCTCATATTATGGTAGACGTCTTCGCGGCCCCTGTAAGAACGCCGAAACATTGATAGTTCACTGGTCTTTGTGTAACTAATGAACCTATGCCAACTTTTTGAACTGTGTCAAAAAGTTGTCAGTGATTTCGTCCTTGTTAAATATGGGCATGATGATCTGTATTGGTCGTCTGTCTTCATATCGCCTCTTCATGTGTCCTGAATGTTTGTCAGGTCTTCACCCCTTCTGGACTCTGCTTCTATCCTCAGCGTTTCCATGGCTAATATATGTTCGCGTTCACTAGCTCTCTCCGGCCTGTCGATCTCACGTTTGGCTGGCTGTCTGTCTTTCTCACGTTCGTACGCAGATGCTTGTGCTTGTCTGTCTTTCTCTCTTTCCTCGGCTAGTTGTTGCTTATGTTCTCTAACACTTCGCTCAACAACTTAAGCTAACTGACCCTTTCACACCCAATTTCGGTCTAATCAATCGACTGGAATTCTCAAATCAACGGTCTGTCGCCATCCTCGTCTACTTGTATGGTGACAAGAACTACATTCTTTACGACTCTCAAGTTTTACTGCCCTACTACGAGATATCCCCACACGTATTATCTTACTTCCAGTATGGCCCCGCTCAATTGAACCAGACTATCCTTGCACCAACAATCAATATACAGTAGTACACAGCTGAGATGCTCCCTGAATTAGCATAAAGTTCAACACTGAGCAAGGCATAATTTACTGTTACGGATTTAGCCTAAATATCTCTTCCCTCGAGAGAATACAAAGGTAATTTTTCTTTCACTACACAAATTTCGAATACGACCCAAAGGAAAATTGCATCAATCTCTTACAATATTTTCATTACAACATAAAAACATGGCTAGAAAATTGCATGCCCGCATTAGATAAATAAAAAAGCAGGCAACGATTCCGTTCACTCTGCTATTTCTTAAAAAGTACTATTGCAAATTATCACTTTCAGTTATAAATTTGCACAGACTTTCTACTCGAATAAAATGTTCTGATCCTTTAGACGAGCCCCCACATTGTTGCAAACTCCCATCCCCTAGCTATGTTGGGGTGGGTTGCATGGTTTTGGTTATCATTATCTAGAGGGGATTGCCGACGGTGCAATTTGCCCAGAGCGATTAAATGGCAATATAAAGTGTAAAACTTACAGGTGTAATAGGTAAATATCTGAGCAGATATATAGAACAGAATAAAACGAGCCCCCGTACATGTATAAATCATAAAATTTAATCAAAAACTCATAAACAATAAAATTCATAAACAATTGTGATAATGCGTTACATTTGAAAGATAAACTACACTTCCCGTATTTGTATTAAATTGTTCAACGAATTCCTAAAACGAATATGCTTATACAAATAGCCGATCTGTTAAGCGATAGAATTAATTCATTTTTCGAGCGAAAAATCGAAAACATTGCTTTTACAACATTGCTTGTACAGATTCATAACCTGATGGTTCTGGTTCAGTCCGAATCCACTGCGACTGTTCTTTTGACTTCCTTGTGCCTGTATGTCTGGGTCCTTGCCCTTTTTCCCTTTTTACCAAATTCTCAGGTGTCTCAACTCTTTTGGCTCTTCCAACTTTGTGGTCCTCTTTTGTTGTTTTTTTAAGTACGTAATGTTACGTGGATACTTCCCGTGGAGCTATCTCGCCTTGTCTCATCAAGCTTTTACCGCCAAAATTGTGTTCGTAGATTTTTCCTTACATCAAATCCCTTGGATACTAATTACAAGTGAATTTCTTTTAAATTGGACCTGGAGTCCTCTACTCTTTGTTTTCACTTGCAGAAAATGGTGTCGACTGATGAAATATTTTTCGATAAGTACATTTAAACCGTGAGTTTTCATGTGGAATCACGCCCCCTGTATTCAGCTTAACCAATCCGAATTAAATATATTCCCCACATGAACCAAGCTCGAAACAATGAAGTTCGTCTGACCACCTCAGATTACCCAATGCAGATTCCTGGTAACTTTCAGAAATGATAGTTCTCCATACAGATCGGAAGTTGGCCCCTATCCTTCCGAGTTAAATAAACTAAGGTTTAATCAAGAACCAATGCTTCCATTACAGTGACATTTGCCATTTAGTATGTTACGACGATTTAAGCACGCGCCAGTCCCCATAAGTCTAATTAATCGTTCACCTGTCCAACTTAATGTGTTCTTTATAGATCGATAGAAATTTGCCCCCTTACACCCACATTGGCAGAGCATGGAACTCCAACCCATACGGACTCGGGCAAGATGGCAGAAATCAGTAAATACAAGCGCTTCAGACCACTTGATCACCTAGGACCCCAAATTACTCACAGTAGCAACACAATTAAATTGCAGGTCAAATGCCACCAGTGTATGCCAAGTAACTGGAAATTGCTATATTTGCCTTCTAGACCAGTATGTGAAGGTAATAAACGTTTTAAATGTTTACTGCCTTAGTTTATGGCTTTTATTCTTACACACATCAGAACATTTTGTAGGAGGTCCTGCCCTCAGTTATCTGTCTTCAAGTATTTCAGTCCATTGGCATAAATTTGCTATCGTCACTCTTGGACCTAAGACATAGAGCATTGCCATGAAACTTGTCACATGCATGCATTCAAAGTCTAGTTGATCCAAACTGAAAATGGTTGTATCCTTACATTCAGTATAGATACTACAGTGCATAGCTTGAATATATTGTTACTATTGTTGCTCCCGAATGGATGGTCATATCAGCAAGTGGTTTTGACTCTAGGCTTGGGACGTTTTGGTTCAAAATTATACCGATCTGACATCCATTATAGCTACCATGACAACCAACCTCGAAATCCTGATATTACTAAATTTACTCCGTAAATGGAAAGTTATATCAACAAGGGGCTTTCAACTAAAGATTTCCTATGGCATCTGGTTGGTCCCAAAGAAAATCATGGACATATAAAATTCAGTAACCCATATTGGCGGTCTTCTCGTTAAGATCAATCTAAGATCTCAAAACATTGCGTTTTTACTTCTGCAGATAATTTTGCTAGTGTTTAAACTGGCAAATCAAAATATACTCTACATAGAACATTGATAAAGAAAGATATAAGAGATAATTATATGTGTTAAACAGCAGGCAAATTTGTGAACTATGGAAGCAAAGGAATCCTTAAAGCAGAAACACATTTACAAATCATAATTTAGAAAATTCACAATATCAAAGAATTATTTTGTTTCCATTTAAAACTGAAACAAGGAGTAGATTTCGAGGAGTAGACGTTAAAACTCGTCACCATAAATTCATAAATTTTGTATTTCCCCCGCAAGGTGGAGCATATATCATGATATTCGTCAGTTACAGATTTTTTTTTTTCATGATAAGAGTTCTCCACTATCTACAAGTACAAACTTTGTGGATGGCTTGCAATTGGAGAAAAGGAATCCTATTGATTTTTTTACTTAAAAGGTCGAATTTCAAGGTTAAAGTTATTACATCAACAAATACCTAACAGAACAGTTTGTACATAGAATAAAGAAAACTCGTATTGATTTCAGAACATTTTTATTTTCAGTACATTAACAAGGTCTCCATCTCTGTTTAACTAAACTTTGTTTATTGTTTTTACATGTGGTGGGGGAACCCAATTGATTTTGAATTCAAAAGGTCAATGATCAAATGTCACATTACATGAAAAATTAGTTTTGTGGATGAATTGCATTCGCGTAAAGAAGCCTATTGATATTGGACACAAAAAAAGGTTAAACATATCAAAGAGACTGACTCGAAGAAAAATGGATTATGTACTAAATTTCAAGTTAAAATATTTCATAAACAAAGAGTTTTGACACCGAATGCAGCTAAATTGAACCTGACAGAATGCTAATTGTTTTTGTTTTTGTTTTCTATCGGTTCGATACATTTTTCCAAGTTCCAAATATAGGTGATGAAACCTGGATGGGATTGGATTTATAATATTACTGAACGATGAAATAATATAACACCATACTCATGCTCATAAAGTCCAAGAATGGATTTAGCAAAATGACGCTGAGCTCAGCAGCTGACATAAGGAAATATAGTTCCTACATGGAACTACTCAGAACATACACTTAACGAGTAATCATGCAAGTATTAATGGTATAGAACTTTAAACTTTATATGGATATATCGCTATGGATGATCAATGTATGCAATTTGGATACAAATATTTAGAATGCCTATTTCATCCGAACTACGATATATGTATTATTAATATTCAGTCGTATAGCGATATCGAATTGAATTCATTCGTAGTGATCTTGAAAAGGGATGTTTTAAAATTTAACATTTGTATCTCGTATTGTCCATTTGACGAGAACGATGCATTTGCAATTTCACAGCTCTTATCGAATGGTCAAGGAGCCACCATGCATGGCTTGCCTTTAGTCTGCCAACAGCTCCTCAAGAGCTGTATTGCTGCAGACCTCTTGCTCCTGAAGCTATGGTCTCTTACTGTGATTTATCAAAAATCTACAGTAAACAAGATGAAACATATGACTGAAAATCCGCATCAAGAGAACTTAAGGTAATCGGGTTTTCCACATCAACCACTTTGTACATGCAGCAAAGGGTAAATCAAAATTTGTGTTTTGAAATATCCAAGGCTATAACAACCTCGAGTAATGCTGTACGCGACAATGAATCCCATTTCCTATTTACATTCATATATAACGATAAAAATTGAAATACTGCAGTTGCTATTCTGATATACTTCATGTACTTACTACAGCTTAAGACGCCTCCTTATTGGAAGTTGACTAGAAAATGACAGAAAACATCGGTCACTTGAGATTTGGGCAAAACAGTCATTATGTCTTTTCGACGCACAAATTTCTAAACTGAATTATATTCCAAAATTTGTTGGCTCAGATATGCACAATGTGTACATGAAATAAAAATAGACATGCAGATTCACTACAAGGACAAGGACATGTCCACTAATGGTAACATAGCAACCCTTCGACGAAGCTTAGTAAAAGACGGATCCATGTCAAGTGTTGTCCTGTAAAAATGGAGCGTATACGAACATTTAAGAAAAAGTAGTGATCCTGATCTTTTGAATTATTCATTTTCAGACAGCAAGAACAGTCCATCCAGCATTGGTCACATCCACCTAAATGATGAATTAAGCCATTGTGGTTTCAATGATCTATTGTGGCTGAGATCCAATTCTATAACCGTTTCATCGCATTAGCAATGTAAATTCTGATTTAGGAATGATTCACGAGGAAAAATTTATTGATTATTAATCGATAATGGATCGGTATAAATAATCCAATGATAGATCCAGAAATCTTAGTTGATTCTAAACATTAACAAAAACTCTTTTATTTCCTCTATTGAGGGCCCTGACTGGTTCAGTGGTCTAAGACGCTTGCCTTCACAGATCACTCGCACAACTCACCTCTGTCATCGTGTGTTCTAATCAGGTATTGGATTGGAGAAAGCCTATCAGTAGCTTCCGGTGGATCAGTCGTTCTTTCCGGGGTCCTCAGAAGTTCTTCCTCAACTAAATATAATGGTTACTTTGAAAAATATCATTAAACCGATAAAACCCAAAACAATTTCAGATCTTGCGTTTTATGACGTGTAATACCGAAACATACCAAAATCAAAACGTACTCGTAAAGTCAAAAGGTTACCATACCAAAATGTAAGTAGGTTGCGATGTTAATCAAACGATTTTTAATTATGTCATATCTCAGTATGAATGCGAGAGAAAATAGAAAGACATAAATTTACGTTGATACGTTGTGAGTGTGTACTAGATCGTGAAATGCCCATAGCTAATTATGTTTAATTTCGATAAACGATAACTGACGCAAAAGAGAGTGGAAATATTGGCTGATCTCAGGAGAAGGAAAACACCTGGCACGTATTTAGGTTGGGTACTATCTTTTATTTTAAGGAAATAGCTCCACACTGATTGCACAGTGGAAAGAGTGAAATCTGCAACCAAGAGGTTGAATACCCGAAGAGACGTGAGAATGAAAGATAGAAGGAGAGGAATTACGGAAACGAAGACCTATCACCAACAGTGATTTGGAAAAGACCGGAAGTAAACAAGCAGTGCTACCTTCCTGGCAATTTGATTTCAATTAGTCACTCGATTGTGATGAAATTTGCTCTCTCTGTAAAACAGAACGGCTAATTGAATTGCGGATAAAATTTGTAACTCTATTTCTAAAAGAAAGTGAATCGTTCAAATGTCATATTCAATTTCATTTTAGTTACGTAATTGATTAAATTGTTATAAATCATTCAAATGTATTGTTCGATTTGATTTTATTTATGTAGTTTATTAAATTGTTATATTTTGCATACGGGGTCTGGTGTTATACTAATCTATATCTCTACTCAAATCTCCAGCCATTAATTTCATATTTTTTTTTATTGCTTACTCAATCCGGGCAATAACATAATTGTCAATCATCTATTAGATAACGATAACCAAAAAACCTTAGAGAGTTGGGGGAGATCACACATGTTCCTGACAATCATGCACACGCACGCACGCACCATTGCATATCTACCCTTCAGCTTCACTTATTATGACTAAAATGAAAATTTATTTCGCCCCAAAACAAGCCAAAATTCAGAGGGTCGTTAGGCTTTAGTTGAAGATTCTTAAAATAACAACGGCTTCTTTTGTATGGTATATACCTCATCAGATTTAGTCGTTCAACGAAGTGATTCAGATAAATAATTCTTTGCTGAAAATAATAGTTTGCATAAATAACTGTCATACATGAATGTCTCATTAAAAATAATTTTGTTAAATAATACATCATGTTGGATTAATCATATTCGAAGGAAAAATTGGTAAACGATTCGCATTCGGTAGATGTTTGCGTCAGATATTTCATTTGTTGGAAAATACATTTCTGATGCAACAATGCTTCACAGTAAATAAAATTTTGAAGAAAAAAAAAATTAGATTTCTAAAAATGTTTTTCATGACGTAAATAAAATCTAGGTGTTATTTTTTTTAAAAAAGTGAAATCTAGATATTGAGAGGTAAATACAAAATAACATTCTACTAAATTAATTTTGCTTGAAGTTGGAAGTAGCAATGAAAATTAAATACATGAAAGACTAAAATCGTTTTTACGACAGACTGGTTCATATACAAATACCTGAAAATCAAGTAGTGAAATTATTCTTGACATCGAATAAATATTTATTTAAATTGTCTGATATACTGCCAAAATTTTATGCTGTTTAATTTATATCAATGATCCAGTTTGCATAAGTGGTACAGAAGTAGGGGGATTTATACAAGATAATCTTATATGAAGAGTTCGTATGCGTTTTTGAAAAATATTGTGGGAGTTACAAAACCAATAGAGAAGGACATGATATATGGCAAATTGTGAAGATTTCCTGTTAAAATTCGTGGACTTTTTAGAACTAGTAAATATCGGCTAAGTATTTTTACATTTTCGAGCAGGAAATATAAACAAATGTTTTTGACATTTTATATACAGAATTTACAGTAAATACAAATACATTTTCTTGGGTAATAAGATTTAAAGAATGAACGAAAATCATGATTTTGGACATGTATGGTTGCAACAAGATGTATTTGTATTTTTCTCCGAGTAGTTAATCAACTCTTAAAAGATAATTTCGTTTGAAAATATAATTCTAGGCTAAAATCTTCTTTTAAAGCAATGTTACATATTCGCTTGAAAGATAATTTCTTTCTAGATTGTAATTATGTGCTCCAATCTTCAATTAAAGCGATGTTGTGTATTCATTTTACAAATAGTTTTTCTTGTAACTTTGTTACTATTACGATACTAATAACAAGAACAAAAAGAAAACACAACAGACTGGCCTGCATGTCAATAAAAAGAAAACCCAAGTGATCTGCACAAACGCTGCAACTACTCTTCTAATTACCAATGCTGGACAGGCGCCTGAGTTTGAAGAGGACTTCACCTACCAGGGTAGCCTAATTAACAATGACAACGGTGTTAAAAAGGTCATCAAGGCCAGGTTAAATAAAGCCTGAAAAAGTAAAACAATTTCGTCTGAAGAAAAAGATCAGACTTTCAAACAGCAATGTATGACACACGGTACTAATTGTATTGAAAAATGGGAACCAGCCTAGAAATGGGTGAGCATTTAATAGAGTATATACGGGTTTTGCTGACCAAGATTGGTTATGTTTTAGAAAAAAGAAACTTTTGAAAGCTTATCATAGTTGAAAGTGAATAAAAAGAGAGACATTGTATTATTGATGGAATTTCAGTCCTTTAATAGTCTTGAGTTTGGAACACTCATTACTAAAATTAGCACCTGTTTGGTGCGGAATCGAAAGCGCATGTTTCAAACATATGCAGGTCCAGAAAATGCCCTTTCCTCTGCACAGAAGCTGACTTCCAGGTTTCATCTATACTGATAAATATTGGTTTGGTCATGAGTACTCAAAAATTGTTGTATTTTATTGAATAATTTTAATTTAATTTTTAATATCATGGTGTTTGCACAGGTTTACAATAGTAACTGAATTAGTACAGTGAATCCTGTAGAGTCGGTACAGTTGTACAGCTCCGAGGGTTGGAGAGTAGTGAAGCCAGACATGGGCAAAGTAAATTAATTTCACAATAGTTGCCTCCATTAAACCTGCAACATCTATTGGCCAAACAATATCTCCAATGTGAACCTATATGAACCTATATGAAAAGACAGGATGTAACAAAATTTCCCTGGAGATCAAGATTCGCAAGGCATAAGCCATTGCTCAGGACCGACCTAGGTAGCGGAAGATTGTTGCAGCTTTATGTCCCAGACGGGATGAAGAGGACAAACTAATTACGATATTAAAATGTCACTACCAAAACTGCGATAATCTCATAGACTCCATATTTAAACAGGTCCATGTGCTATGCCACAAACGTTATCATGCGATAGACGAAAAATGCCCATTTTGTAATGTTATAGAGGACCAATTTCATTTTATATTGGTGGCGATTTCGTTTCGAATTTTGTATGAGGTTAAAATTTGAAAGAAAATGAATTTCGCAAGATTTCATAGTAATTTTAGAAACAATTGCTAGTTCCGCTTAGCTATTTTCGTTTCCTGGACTTCAAAGGTGAATTGCAAATAATAAAAAAAAATAATAAAAACCGAGCAGAAAACTTAGTTTTCTTTTTATATATTTTGTAATTCAATAATTGCGTTTCCATAAGCTGATATTTTCTATCTGGCAAAATTAGTTTTCTCTATTTTAATAACTGCTAGAGATGGTGTACTTTATACTAATTCAGGCTATTTTTTCGAGCACATAGGAGTGGTAGTTATGGTTTAGCAGTGTGCTTAGATCATGTACAATGCCCAGAAGTACAATATAAAAAGACAAAATTCAGCCACAGTACATGAAAGTAACAAAGAGGTATGCCAACATTCTCTCCGTTTTGCGTGTTTTAAATGCACCTTATACCTGTAACTCTCTAGGAAGTATGTAAGATCTGACGAGCGCCCTCATTAAAACCTCATTGTACAAGGAATCTATACTGCAGAAGTATCTTCCTAAATATTATTGGAAACATCCAAACGCAGGCATATTTCCTTCTGATTTCAAGCAATTGTCAAATTATACAACAAAAAAAAAATGCAGTATTATGGCTAGAACTTGTAAACTTAATAATGAACAAATGAAGTCTGCACTAAATTCTTTCAATGAAAATATGCAAATATTTTAAAGAACTCTCTCAATAACCCCGCTCAGCTACAATATTAAATAATAATTATATGTGTTTATTTTTGTTGATTAAATTGTTTCAGTTCCTGATAATTTATAACTTTTTTTCTTTTCTGTTGAAAGTGTTGTCATTTTACCTTTTATCTTCAGTTTCTTTTTAATTTCTTTTGTAGTTGTAACTAGCAGATTTTTAATCAAAAGGATGAATATTTTGAGGCAAAACATTAACAGTTTTTTATAATTCGTACTGTTTCATTCATTACGAGGTTCGTGTTAGGACTGATTGGCCTGGTGTCAGAATAATGTGACTCGGTGGAACATCATGCTACATGTCTGCGGCATGATGCTCCAGAGCTAGAAATCACAATAAACTGACACACTGCAGATATAGTAGCAATATGACTTAAAAATTGATTAAGCTATATTACAAATCCAAAACACCACTCACACACACACACACACACACAGACACACACACACAATTTCCTTATCCAATACGTTGTGCTATTTGAAGGATCCCGTTTATATTGCCTATGGCTTAATATGTAACTTCCATTACATCGTACTGGCATTAATAAATTTGTATTTATTTGTTTGGAAAAGGCCTATGTGCTAAACCAGTGAATTAATTATTATTCTTCCTATTTATGGATTAGTTGGTTTATTTCCACAAATAAGCAAAACCTTTGGTTATGACCATGCGAAAATAAATGCCATATAAACAGCTAATATTGTATTAGCTTATATATATATATATATATATATATATATATATATATATATATATATATATATATATATATATATATAGATATATATATATATATGCACACACACACCAGACAGAACGGAAAGTGCAATCCCTGGAATCTGTAGGAGAATGCTTGATAATAGAAAACAGAATTAATATTTATATAAATAATACTATCATACAGGTTAGAGAATGTTTAAGTAGTACTCTACGGAGATTCGAACCCAGGCCCACAGATAAACGGTATATATATATATATATATATATATATATATATATATATATATATATATATATATATATATATATATATATATATATATGTGTGTGTGTGTGTGTGTGTGTGTGTGTGTGTACTGATTTTATTCAGATACATACGGTAATAGCTTGCCACTTTTAGTCACTGCGGTCAGGTTTCCAACAGCCTCACTAGTTAATGAGATGTACGGATTACCAAAAAAAGCTAGTGTCGTGTTAACAACTTCCTCGGGCAGTAATTTATCTCCCTGGTACGTGAAAGTCGTTCATGGGGTTTAAATATCAGCTTGATGAATGACGTTCGTGAATTTGATTCCCTCACATCCAAATTAATTCACATTTACCTTACATATTCGTTTACCAAAATTGGAGTTTGTTATCGTTTTATCCTTTTTGCCGTCAACATAAATAGAATGTGTTGTTACACCTTTAACTCAGATCTTTTTTTTTTGGCTTATATGCTTTTTTCATTAAAACTTGGTTTATTTCACGTCATTTGTATGGCAAATCTCCCACAGCTGATAGTATCATGATGTGGGAACAATGGTATGTTTCCTAAAGTTGCCTCTTTCAGAAGTTTTGCAGCGAAAAAGCTCGCGTATTTTTCACTTGCGCATTTTGCAAGGAGGTAAGCTATTTATTTTAGCATTTCGTTTGCAAAAAATTTAATTTTTCCTACGCCCAAAATGACAAGTTTTTGCAGAAAATTCAAATTGCTAACTTTGGGTGTCTTACGAGAAAACCAAACTTGATGATTAAGCCTTAAACATTTCTTGGCGTACAATTCCAGAATAAAGTTAGACATTAGTCGATGGTAAAATTCAAACAATTAATTTTTTTTTCTTTCTGCGGGAAGCCCTCCGTTAAAAGAAAAGGAAACGGGCAGAAAATACATTTCAGGGAAGAATACCTTCAATCGAAGATTCTATTTGCTGGATGCATACTTGAAACAGTCTTCAATAGTATCGGGCCACGAACACACCAAAACCACGAGAACTGAGCACACCTCTCCGTGCTCTGTGACCTTCACTGGATACCCATTCGATCCAGAATCAAACACAAAATCTGTTCACTATGCTTCATTTCGTTGACTGGCTACAGTCGAATATACCTATCTGACCTCAACCATATGCACAAACCATCCAAAAACTTACGTTCCTCTTTCGACGCTCGTATTCTTGTAAGCTTACACTATTCTGACACTCGTATTCTTGTAAGCTTACACTCTTCTGACACTCGTATTCTCATTGCTCACATTATTACAACGAAGTCGTATGGACAACGTTCTTTTGCTTACCAAGGTCCAACTGCGTAGAAAAGATTGCCCGTAGATCTTAGACGCAAAGACACTGTGTTCTCGTGCAAGAATGCTCTTAATCTCACGTATTTCGACTAGAAGAATAGAATGAAACACCTTTTATGTTTACTCAATTACTGTCATCATATTTTTTCTTTTGTAATTTCATGGTTTTTGTTTATGAAACCTTCTTTCTGCATTTGTATCATGTCTTTCTATAATATTGTTAAGCGATTAGAGCTTCAAAAGATTAGGCGCTGTACTAAGTTATTATTATTATTATTATTATTATTATTATTATTATTATTATTATTATTATTATTATTATTATTATTATTATTATATCACGAACCGAACTCCATAGAAAATCATAATGGGTATTGTTGATAAATACAATGTTGAATCAAAACTTGTTGCTTTTGGAGAAATGAACAATGCATACAAAAATCATGCTATTTCGAAAATCTTTTTTTTTATAAAAAAAAAGACGCAGCAGAATTTCTTGTTTGTATTAATCAATATAAAATAGATTGTATTTTTTAACTTACACTTTTTAGTAACTTATTAAACTTTTAAGGTCAAGTTATTCATTATGGTAGCTAATTAAATTCTCCGCTTTCCCTTTTTTTTTTTGTTGGATTGAATCTCTGCACACTACCTTAATGAAATTCCATCAGTCACATTGGCATTAACTGTATGTAAGAAAATTACATTATTACATTATTTTGCAGTTTATATGTGGCTATTAGTATTAAACAACGACTATTGTAAAGTTGAGGGTTGCTTTTCTTTTACTTTTGTTTTGTTGGGGAAAGGGTATTTTCAGAGATGCATCGATGTGTAATTATGTATGTATTGGTGGATAAATTCTAATCGTTTACAGTGCACATGTCCGTCGCGATTAAAATCGTGCTGTTTATTGCAATAAATAACCCCTTAACACTTTTAACATTTTGTATCATATTACTTATTTGGAAGGGAAGTGTGTAAAAGAAAGTTTGCTCATCTCTAGCCTCTCCATTGTAAAGTGCTCGTTTGTATTACCCATTTAGAAGATTTTAATAAGATTCTTTGTCTTCTTCTTATATGGTTATGGTTAATCCTGCTTCATCCGCAGTCGAAGTCCATGAAAATTAGTTTGTCATGTTTAAATTAAAATGTTAAAATCTAAATATGGTGTTAAGTTTTGTAATTAAATATATATTTGATACTTTACCTATTGTAAAATATTCTTGTATAATCGGACAACATTGCTTTTTTAAATTACGGAGGAAAATGACATGATGTATATGCCAGACATACTGTGTCTACAAGACGAAGTAGTAAGAGTTTACGGAAAAGTTGCTTTTCTTAAAATAATTTTCTGATTCACATATGATTAGAACATCCGTTTTTAATGAATGCAGTACAGCAGTTCTCTTTCTCTGTTGTTTCTGCTTGCTAATTGAAAGATGAAGTAAACAAAATCGTTGATATTTGCTATAGATATAATCTTTCAAATAATCCTAATTTTAAAGTATTACTATATAATTATTTGTGTAATCCGAGGTTTCTCAGAGGCTATAAATACTTTTAAATTTATTTTGTGTAATACAAATTTCTCAATTAATTTATTATATTGCACATTTGCAGTGATTGTATGTAGTAGGAGCTGATTTTGTCTTTTCAAGAATTTCTTCAATGTTTGGTTTTACAAAAGTTTTTCTTCGTGCAAAGTAAGTACTTGTTGAAGAAATGTCATTTCTTTATTTATTTTTAATCACCGTGTGAAAGTCTGCAAAATTGAAATAAACTTCCTTTAATTTCAATAAAAAGGCGAGTTTGATCATAATTTTTATTTAAACGTAAGGGAAAAAGTAAACGTCAAAAATGCTCTTGCATGGTTCAGTGTATCATTTAATCAACAGGTGGGCATGGTGGTAACAGAACAGATGGTTTTGAAAAATAATTCTTCACTTTAAAACAATGCTGCTTGAAAAAACGATTTTCATGTTCAAACTATATACATAGTGTGCCAACAATTTCGTAAAACATTACTTGAAAACAAAATACGGACACCCATGTATACTAAAATATATTTAGTTCTTTCAACGTTTTGTGTGAAGACTTTATGCAATTTGGCTAAATATACATATACGATGACAACATCATTACACGGGTAATTCATCCTCAACACATAATTTTATCATATGATGTTGTTGTTGTTGTTGTTGTTGTAGGTTTAATATCATTACTCAGCACACAATAGCCTATACATGGCGGCCATTATATCAGACAAAGGAAGAACCCAAGAAATCTCCGGGAAGAATCACCTACCAACATAAAGCTACTGGCCAACTTTTTCACATTCCTACACTGGCCAAGCCCGAGCTTGGAACCAGCACAGAGACGAATGAGATGTCAATGATCGTTAAAGACATAGGCCTTAGGCCACTTATCAACTAAGGTCACTTATCCAGCCATGGACCCGTTATTTAACATAAGAATAAATGGAACTGAATGTTGTTCTATATTTCTTTGGCGAGAATAGTTATGGCTGTATGTCAATCGATGATTTACGTTCACCCTAACACATGGGCGCACAAGGAATCTGTCCAAGTACTCGCACACACGCACGTACACACGTACGCACACTAAAGAAGAAACAAATTACTGATAGTCTCACAAATTTTATATCAACTAGCCATCAACTTCATTATGCGAAATATGAAGGTACAGACGAAGTGGCTGTAGATATGCAGACTTTTGTGTGCAATTTTTGTTTAAAAAAAGCTAAATTCAAAAGTGGTTAAATTTTGAACATGCATGCATACATACATGGGCAAGAATAATGAACACTAGGTCTAGTCGTAGCAAAACAGAATAGTCTAACTTTTAGCCTTAGGACAGCAGACAGGCTCGTTAAACGTAACTTAGCACAAGGGCAAATTGGACACCAGAAACAAAATTATGAGTGGGAGACCTTATCATGGACGGTTATCGAACGGTTGTGCGTTGATGATAAATCTAAGAAAGCCATTTACCTTACTTATCCGCGTTAAAAGCCGAACTGACACAAATGCATCTTGTTTCAAGGTGACTACACTTTTTTTAAAAAAAAAATAGCAAAATCAGAAATGTTACCAGTTCACAACTATCCTGAACTGATTTCATGGATAAGCCTCTTGCAAACTGCAGAGATCTTGTCTATATGCAAATGTTGTCTTTTGCCATAGGAACCTTTTAAAAGCATCTTTGAAATGTATTTTCGTTATTAGTATATTTTTCATGCCCATGCATTTTACTATAAATAATTTTACTGGTCATCAGAATTGTCTAAGACGAAATATGTTAGTTAATTAGAATGCATTTAAAATCAACATTAGCATCTCTTTTTGGATTGTTTTAACAAGAGTCAAATAATGGCGACCAAACATTTTATTTTCTGCAGAAAACTAGTGTTGCACTCACTTGTATGTAGTTTTATTTGAAACTACCACATTCTTTTTACCGTTAAAGTGGCAAGTTCAATTACGTGTCATTTTCAAAAGTCGAGTTTGTATTCTGATAACTTGTTTTACAGTGCTTCACCGTTGCAAACCCTAGCGATTATTCGCTTTACTCATTGGCCATGTCCTCTATGCGGTGATTTTCTCGTATCTAAAGAATTTGCATAAACCAACTTAACCAGTCACTGTTAATAGGAGAAAATTTTTCTCGCCATTGTGATCCAACATGACCTTTGCCGCTGTTTGAATGAACCAATGAATATCTGTCTTCCAAGGAAAAAAAAAAACATTTGTCGACGACTTTCTGATAACGTGTTTTTGTTTTTTGCGTATTCATTAAAAACGAGGAAATCTTTGCACCGGCATCCACGGGTGATAAATGAGCGTAGCGGATTATCTCCCGAGGTTTGCGATGATGCAGTTCTTGGCCTTTTTGTGAAAATATTGATTCCTGTATATCATGGTTGGTAATATTCACATGGATGAGCAAATGAGAACCATATTTCGGAGACAAAACCAACCCCAAATCGTATTTAGGAGGAAAATTAAAACAACTGCGTGTATGCAATTTTATTACGAAATTCTATGTTATCAACTGACCGAATGTGCAGGAAACGTTTAGAAAATATGTGTTATGATAGACTAGAACGTTGTGTTGTGAAGATACTTGTAGTGAAATTATAAGTACGAGACAATACCAGATATCCTTTATAAACGAACACTAAGTTGGACATGTGAGAATTAAATTCGATCCAAATTTTATTAATATTTTAATTAATATGTATGTTTCTTTTTCTTAGAGAAAAGAAAAGATAGTTTCACAACGTTAACACGCTAATCCCGATGCCTATTTTGGGGGCATTTATTCGCTAAGTTCCGCCTTAACATGCTTCATTGATAAATTTGGTTTGCTTTTTCATTTAAGAATTACGGAAGTTTCGCATTGATCGGGTGTTTCCTGAACTTGTTGCATACATCCTTTTTCATTCGTGTTCGTGTTAAATGACAATTTTACACACCGTTGATATACCCTTTTCCTTGCTTCACTGCTTTACAGGGCAATTATAGAATTAAAGACAAATGCCATCCTTGTGAAAGTACTGGATTACAAGTTAAGGCACGATGTTAAAGCGAGAGGCGTGCCATTTAGATGATTTGACTTGTGTGAGAGAGGTCATTAACGGAAGAAAGTGCATTCAAACATTCATATCCGTTGCGACCCAGTTGCCCGAACCGCCATTACGAACCGGAAGTCATCAAACACTTCCGACAGGATAATTATAATATAATGTCATAGGTCACGACTGTTCTGCTCGGAGATCGCTTTTTGCAGTAGATTATATATATATATATATATATATATATATATATATATATATATATATATATATATATATATATATATATATATATATATATATATATATATTGGATTGAAATTTTCTCAGGCTATATCCTTTTAGTTGGACACCATCACTGCCATCAAGTTTATATTTCTGAATAAAGTCTCCATACACAACAATCAACAAATCGCACATGAATAACAGCATTAAGAGGTGACAGAAACGCATTTCAAATTGCATTTCTTGGTCGACCCTTTCTTACAGATTGGATTGTACGAAATAAGATAAAGAAATTTGCCCTGTCAGTTGTTTATTTTTCTTCACTCGAAATGTATTTTAGACGTGACACTTTGAAGCACATCTTTATTCTAAAAGTCTAAAAGTAGATACACACTAAAAAAGTGTTTCGAGCACATAGATGTTAAAAAAAAACACTACAATGACTAACGATTGATTAATAGAACAAGAAAAAAGTATGATAGCACTTTGAAATTTGAAAAAGAAATAACAAAAACAATAAATGTTCAGCAGTTGGCAGAGGGAAATACTTGGGTTATTTCAAACTGCACATTATAAATTGACTGTTCAATAAAGTATGTTTTCTACTATTGAAATTTTATTTCATTCTTTAATATTTTACTGAAGCGTTGGAATACACTGATATTTTATATATAGTACCTTCCAGCATAAGAAATCAAAATCAATAATTTGGCATTTCGAATCTGTTCGCGCTATTGGCTAGCATTACACAACATGATTCCTTCTAAAGGTAGGTTTATTATTTATATAGAGTTAGTATAACAATAAAGAACGGGAAAGAAACTCAATTGGTCCGAAATCTTCATTTCAATTCAACCCAAGATAGCAGTCTGACACCTTTTTCCGTTAGGTACATGTTGCTAAATAGGTTCTTGTCTTGATGAATTTACCGTTGTCTTTTTTTTTCTCAGTAAAAAGTAGGTATTTTAGCCGCCCATCCCACCCCTACCAGAAAAATGACAATCACGTTTCAATTGAAGTACTTCTGCGCTAATAAATGTTAGGATTTCTCACTGTACGTAAAATGGCCTCGTTAATTTTGCAATATATGACCTCACAAGAAGGGAATGTTACTTATCTTCAGCTGTCACGATAGATGTTTGGAAACTTTTGTTTCAAATATTTTATTGCAATAAAAAACCATGTCATGTGAGAGAGAGAGAGAGAGAGAGAGAGAGAGAGAGAGAGAGAGAGAGAGAGAGAGAGAGAGAGAGAGAGAGAGAGAGAGAGAGAGAGAGAGAGAGAGAGAGATTTCAGCTTCTATTGGTCTTACTTGATACGATTGACATATATTCAGGTCTGTGTTCTTCTTATATCCAAATTTCTACTGGAACTAATGATTAAACGTTCTTTCTATTTGTTCTTTTAAATCATGCCGATTTCATTTTTGCCACTGGAAAATTGACACCTTAACTTGTGACGTGTTTGTCAAATTGATCAGGTTCCACTATAGTTAAATACATTTATATTTGCACTTTCTCTAATTTCCTTTGGGATTCTGTTCAAAATTCGTGACCCTAAATATATATATATATATATATATATATATATATATATATATATATATATATATATATATATATAAATTGAGGGGGACGGGTATTTTGTTGTTATTCGTTTTGTTTGTTTGTTGTTGTTGTTTTTGGTTTTTAGATGTCATTATTTGATTTTGAAATGGAAAGGCGGTTAGCTCACAATGATTTTATATCGGGAGTCTTACCATGTTTATAACATGAAAAATAGTTCCTTGAGATATAATGAGGCCATATTATTCAAAACTTCGTGCACATGTTAAGTCTTTCTCAAAAATATTTGTTCATTTATTGATAACATTTTAATATCACTCACTAAAGCTGGGATATTTTCATCATTATCTTAAGATTCATCTGCATGCTCCATGTTACAGCCCGAATAATTGGCAACTACTTTGTCAGAATTCTTTTACCAAATAATATTAGAATGTTCAAATTAGTTTTATATGGCTTTTTTATATCAACCTAAGTTTAGTTTATTCTTTACCGCAATATTCATCTTAATCGTATCGATTTTTAAAAATTAGTTTGTTATTTTTATCACTTAAATGGGAGTGTAACAGCCAGATGTTTTGTGCATACGGATATATTCTGCACTAAGTTATTCACGCGCTATATGCACATGTTTGGTCCAACGATTCCCAGTACAAATTAGCATATTTCGTTGAAAAACCCTTCCATCCTTATCGCATCCAGTGTCTGCGTATAATGCCTACAGCATTGGACATCCGGAGTATAACGGAAACGGATGTGCTTTACATCCCTGGGAAAGGTTGAACTTCGGCCAACAATGTCATAAAAATGCAAGGTCAGACAGATTAAAGGAGATTAAACCAAGCCCCAATTGTTGTGGTATGCAGTCTCATTCTTTCAAGTATTCATTTCAACATCCTCATTCTTTCTTAACCGCCAAGGTGAAATAGTTTCACCTAAAACAATCACAAGGGAATATTCTGTTAAACAATCGAACATGTTTGAAAATTGTTGAAAAACTTAAACATTCAAGTTTACTGTTAGGACTATACGTCTGAGTTGGTATATTCATTTCTAAAACAAAAAAAATATCTAAATTTGATTCAAGGGTTGGGATTTATATTCTTTCAATTGGTTATTGTAATCTTAACCTGTTTCTTGCTAGTCTTGTACATTGCCTTGTTAATAAAAGAAAGAAGACTGAATGAATAAATTTATTAATCTATGCCTATTAAATAAGTAAATAACAACAATAATAACAACAACAACAACAACAACAACAACATAATAATAATAATAATAATAATAATAATAATAATAATAATAATAATAATAATAATACACTCGTCTACTCCAACTTCAAACAACCACAATCCTGATCTTTCGTAGCATAATGTGCCTGCAGATTAGTGTTTATGTTGTTTGTTCTACTGATTACTCCTAAGAAACTGCACTTCACAATTGATAATATTCGATATTGTGTCCCTATATTTCCGTTGTCCAGTGTTTTATTACAACGGTAGTATATAACACCAGTCAATCAAAATTACATAGACACCTATCATTTTAACTGTTTTTCTTAAACGAATAATCATCTAATGTATGTGCAACACTGTTCAAGGATACTCAAAAACTAAACTAGTCGGAAACTTTGTCCTCTCTCTCTCTCTCTCTCTCTCTCTCTCTCTCTCTCTCTCTCTCTCTCTCTCTCTCTCTCTCTCTCTCTCTCTCTCTCTCTCTCTCTCTCTCTCTCTCTCTCTCTCAACATTTCAGAGGCACAATTAGGTTAATCACACCACTAAATCTGAAAACGTTAATGGCATATTTAATAAATTTGAATACTGTGGTTTACTTTTTGTAATTTTGTTTAAACTACCCAAATTCTTCAAATATTCCCTCCCTTGGTATGTACTCATCGATCTGTTCTAATAATGGGATCAAATTACAGATAATTTTAACCAAAAAGAGGTGATTTTCCGCGTCACTGAAGACATTACTCAAATGAAAAATTAACTAAATCTACTTGCGTGAGAAGAAGTTATTATCACACGTAGCTAAACTGTAAAAAGACAGCAAAAAAATGCTAAAAAGAAACCGCCACTCCCCACAATCGTACTAATGATTGTTACATATATTAAATTATAGCCCCTAATATGTAGAGTGAGTCCAAAGTGGAGAAAAGCCGAGACCAACTGGAAGACAAATTAAATATTATCTTTACTGGTAGAAGTTTCATTTTAAACGAGAATATTGATTTGTAAACAATATATGAACGTTTAAAAATATGCTGCCAGGAACTCAAATTTAATGGGATTAGTTTAGGAGAGTTAACCTTAGTCATCGATTAATTAGATCAAATTGGTCGTCCTCCGCCAATCACTAGTTGTGATGTCGGCAACTGTCAACGAGATGGAAAATAATACTTGACATTTATAAATGACTCGAAATTTTCATCACGAAATGGCCCATTTCAAGGCTGTAGGTATTTATTGCAAAGATTATCACGCTCTCTTAATTTCAGCGAAGACTGCAGCAGTTTCAGAAAAAGTATAAATGGTAACCTTAAAGGCCAAGGTCTGCTGGAAAACTTTCCTACCCTTTTATCATAAAATTGTTATTACGGTAATTATTTTCAAGGCAAACGTATGAATATATGAAAATATGAAAATCGTGCCTAATCCCCACTCATTTAGTCCTTTTTTATTCCTGTTTGTAGAGAGACCCCCCCCCGGTGTTCGATTGTTTCGGTTTATTATGAGATTTGTTTGGGAACATTGGACCAAGAATACCATTCGATCTATATATAGCACAAAGCGTGTGTTTAAGATTCAATGAAAATGCAAAAACTCTAAACTTCTATTCATTTGTCTGCATCACAACCAAGATCATAAACTCACCTGAAGAACAAATTAGAGTTTTAACAATTTTCTGGTCAAAGCTTCCCAAAAGACCCAGATGATCTTTGGTTCTTACAATATCCTGTAAGTGGTGGTCGAGTCGAGATATATGGTACGTGTTAGTGTCGGTTCATTTTGGTTTCTCTGTCTTAAAGACGAGAGTACAATGACGTTTTCCTGACTTTCATTTGTAAATAATTGTTATACGATTGAAGCAATAAAAATATTGGATTTCAAAGTCACAACAACAACAACAATAATACTAATAACAACAACAACAAAATCATTTTATCGTTATCATCATGCGTAAAGTATGGTTAGAAAAGTCGGTCATCAAAAAGGTCATCGAGCGGCGTTTATCAATGTGCACAACTCAAAATTTTATTAGTTTTAGCGCACTTTTAATACATTTTTGGATATATGATGCAGAGGAAACGTGATCAAAGTGCATTTCCCAAGGATACACCAAGGCAGCTGACCCAGACTGCCCTGGTCGTTCCAGTAATTTGAAATCCATAAACAACGCACTGCCGTTTGATGTAATAATAAAAATTATAATTCACTGACGCTTGATTTAACATTAAATTATTATGATTAATTTTACTGTTGTTGTTGATATTATTATTATTATTATTATTATTATTATTATTATTATTATTATTATTATTATTATTATTATTATTATTTGTTTCATTAAATGTCGGTTAAATGTGTAACGAATTCAGAGCCCTTAAAGATGTGTATACACAGTGATAAACACCACTCTGGGACCCTTTCGATCACCGACTTTTCAAACGATACTCCACGATAGGTGTTCACTGTGTGATCCTGAAAAGTTGAATATCGTACATGTTCTTTTGCAAGCCTGTAACTATATTGTCCAGCCAGGGCAATAAAATGTTAACTTTGTACAAAGCAAAAGAGATGCGTAATTTAATAATATGCTGTGCGTGTGTGACCTCAAATTGAGTGCCAGAGTTGACTTTTCAATTTGATTAATGAGACTGAGCGAAGAGGGAGAATCAAAAGGGAGAAAAACACTTAACCTAAGCAAACAAGTTACCTGCTCGTAACAAAGAGGATGCAGTTCCATTTTGTGCGCCTGATCAAAGGGCCGCAGAGATTTTAGAACAGAAGTTTTATGTAAGTAGAGAAATTGCTAACATGTAATATGTATTGCTTAAAAACCGACGCAGATTGCACCCAACATAGATCCTGATTTGTCACGTCATAATGTGCGTGCAGGTCAGGGTCGACGTTGTTTGTTCTACTAATTAATCCTTACAAACTGCACCGATCCATTGCTGGCGCACGATGCTATGGCAGATATGGGTCTATGTAGTTTGCATTTGCATCCCGCTTATAAGTGAGTATATATGGTAATGCTTCATAGTCTAGTTTGATTTCTATCCTGAACGTTTCATAAAGCAGTATGTATGTATCAATGACCACGAGTGGGTCGATGTAGGTATCAATGACAATGATTGTGTCAAGGTAGGTACAGACAATGTATCTAAAACTACTTTGCCATTTTGTTATGGTAAGTATAGTTTTCGACAAGAAATAACTACGTGTGTGTGTGTGTGTGTGTGTGTGTGTGTGTGTGTGTGTGTTGGAGGTGGGGTGGGTAATATCTGTACAATTTTTTTCCGACCATATATTTCTCTTCTTATATAATTTTGTTCAGCAGAGATGATGGATGTAAAAATAGTATTTTTTTCTACCAATGAAAGCAATATAATATTTTGAAACTTTTTGGATGGGCGCAATCTTGTTCCAATCTCAATCTCATCCATTTCCACTACTCAACAAGAAAATTAAATGCTCGATCTTTAAGGTCATAAGACAACACGATCTTTCACACGCGTTCAATTGTAACTTTTAGAGCGAATTTCAGGTCTAAAATGTAGTTTTTGTTATTTATTTTTTTTTTTATAAATTTACTACTTCTATTCTAAAAAAAAAGAATCTTATTGCTATGCATGGCACTGTAGTTCTGGATTCATGTAAGGAAACGTACAATTCTCGATATTTATTATAGCACATAAATTACCATTCATAAAAAGCACTTGTCATCTTTAGTAAAGTCGGTCACCGGGGGGAAAAAAAAGGCGTTGAGTGAAGTACACAGCTGCTGGTGTAATCTTCGTAACCACGTTCTGTTGCTCCTCTATATTTATGCGGGGTCAAAGGGTGCTCGAGTGCTCTGAGGCGCTCGCCCTTATAGTTTGCTGACATCTCCCCTCCTTATACAGGAGTTCCAGTCTTGATTCTACCAAACATACGTATGTGAGAGTGCTTGTCAGTAGTTTCCTATGGGGCGGTGGCTCTGCATGGGTTTTTCTTCCACGAAATATACTGGCCGCTATACGTTTAACCACCACACTTACCAAACCGTGTCTGTGCAAAAATTTAATTTACATTTTTTAAATTAAAATTGCATGGACTAGTACTATATTTTGTAAGAACGCAGACAAAAGAAAAAGAAAATCATGGCAAAGGAAAGTGCGTCTAGGTCTAAATGATTTCAGCATTGGTGTATCTTCATCAAAGTTGTGATTCGGTGATTTCCGCCTTCAATCGCTGCGTAATTGTGATCGATTCAAAACTGAGATGTCAGGGCATAAATTCCCTGTCGCCTTTCCATTGAACGACCTTTATTTACGTACACAATGTTCGCAACTTAGTAACACTGGGATAATATCAATTACGATGATAATCTAATGGTGCCATAATTTGGTACGCATCCGCGTTAAATTTTTCTCTGGGATTGAGGTAATTTTGTTGTTCGTAATGCGTTTCGCAAAAGAAGAAAGAAAGTTGTTCGTTTTTATGGGTTTTTTTTTTTTCAAACTTGGTGATGAACTGTTTTTTATTTGTACCGTTTTTATCTTTCTTTTTGTTTTGAGGTTCTGTTGTGTGTTTATTTGTTCTAAATACGCAGGTCATTCTTCTTTACAAATATTATTGTCGGAAACAGGACCAATTGTGGGTAACAGTACCAATAGTAGGTAACAGTACCATTAGTGGGTTACAGTACCAATAGTGGGTAACAGTACCAACATTGGGTAACAGAATCAATTGTTGGGGACAGAACCAATTGTTGGGAACAGTACCAATTGATGGGATAAGTACCAATTGTGGGTAACAGTACCAATTATTGGGGACAGTACTAATTGTTGGGAACTACTAACACTGAGTAACAGTACCAATTGTTAGGGGACAGTACTAACTGTTGGGAACAGTACCGATGGTTAAGATCAGTACCAATTATGGTTAACAGTACCAATTATTGGAATAAGTACCAGTTGATGGGAATAGTACAAATTCCTGGAAATTGTACTAAATGTTGGAACAGTACTAATTCTTGGGAACAGTACTAATTATTGGGAACAGGATTGATTATTGGAACAATACCAATTGTTGCGTTTCTTTAATTTGTTTCAAGTGGCTACTTACCTAACATTTGACGAGTATCCTTTTGTGTGGGGATGGGAAAAACAGCCAGATAACTGTAGTCATATTCGTAAAATTACAAGTAATTTTCAGCTGGCAAAAAATGTTTGAACTTAAGGGAATAAAGTTTTTTTTGTTTTAATTGGCAAAAAAAAAAAAAAACAGGAAACGAGGTTGTTTAAAAAAAAATGAAACCTTCGTAAGTACCAACCTTGTGACACTCCGTTTCAATAACGTGGGAAAACATTTTAGCAAGTTTTTTTTTTTAACAGGGTAAACCTGACCTTGCAACTATTTAAGAAAATCGTACGCAAAATTGTTTGGTGCAATGGGTTGCCTGGATGATATGTGTATAAAGGTACAGCAATACGTCAAAGATTTGCATTTTTTTTTTCTATAAACCGTTTATTTGTAACTGAGTGTTTCTTAAATTTTCCAGATAAACATCAGCTACAAGTTACCGTCAGTAAATGTAACACGATGACGACAATTATTATTATTATTATTATTATTATTATTATTATTATTATTATTATTATTATTATTATTATTATTATTATTATTATCAGGTAACCTGGTAAGGTAATGACACTAACGTGAATAACAAATATTTGGAAAAGGTAAATGCGCATCAATATGACTTTATAAACATTACTTTTTCACTTCTTACTGTAATCTTGGTAACTGAGCTACTGTTTTCACGGTCGGTCGGTGCGTGTTCTATTAACTCCCCCATGAGAAGAAAGCAAACAAGTTAAGAGCTAGAGTTAGAAAACTCGACTGGGTGTTGGTCTGATCGTTCGTTGCTATTTGAAAAATACCACAAATAAAGTTTAATGTTGACATTTCAAACGAAATGGCTGCTAGATCAAACGTCAATGTCCTTATCTTTGATTGACAGTCCCTCATCTTCACATGTAGAAACAATCAATGGATTTCTTGGCTCTTTAATCAATGGTGGAATATTTTGGACGCTTGAATGTTTATGGATCCTAGGATTTACATTTGACAGCGGAAAACAACAATATTCGTGACGGTTTTGGTTATGGACGTGTTCGGCGGTAACATCGATGATGTAATTGCATCCGCCTAGTCAATCGAGATAACAACCTGAAATCATACAAAGACTGGAATAAATTCTAAGAAGGATCTATACTGAGGGACACTTAATTATACCATCCCATATTGAAACGACCACCACATGTCACTACAACGTGGTTTCGACGAATTCAAAGTTGCTATTGGGAAGGTGCTCTCGCCTCCCACGCAGCAAAACTGTTCAAATACATACAAAAATGGAGTAAACTTGAGATGAATATCCAGTGAGTATATATATTATCGCTATTTGACGAAAACAAATTTTAGATCATGCGCATTGTTTTAAAACCGCTATTTCGCACTATTTTGATGACCCGTACCTTAGACTGCGCATAAGGAAAAACTAATAGGGACTTGATATCGATGGAAATAAATTCTTGGTAGTACATACTTTCTCAACGATACACTATTTTCCAACTACATGTATATAAAAGCCGTACCGTGTCATGTCCAAATATTCACATTACCTGGATTATTTATGCAGGACAAAAGTATGCTTGGATGAAAATAATTTACAGAAAAATAGTACATTTTGTTCGCCAGAAATTTCTTCGCAAAAATAAACCGCAATCTAATCGCACCGTCTTGTTTCCATGATTGGTTGACACAAATTAGTTCATTGCATTCTCATTTTCTCGACCAATTTTGTTTCGTAAATAATCAAGTTAGTCTAAACGAAAGCTAAATGGAAGCTTTCGCCATACATTCGAGGACTCGAGACATCCAAGTCAGTTCTATAAATCATACCTCCTATGTATGTCCACACCTGCCATTCGACCATCTTGACTATCTACGAGACAAGAATTGACAGCGGAGTTACGAATGCATTGAAGTTGACAAGAATGAAACTCTAGTTACATCCGCTCTTTTTGAAGTAATACCTATATATATATATATATATATATATATATATATATATATATATATATATATATATATATATATATATATATATATATATATATATATATATATAGCAGCTGTTTCAAATAATTCAGCAACAGGGATGAGAGTGACACCATTAGTTCGATCTTGTGTACATGTCCTTACATCTTTATTAAATGTATCCTTTACAGAGTGGAATCATAAAAATAATTTAAATACTAAAGGAATCGCTGCACAATTTTCAGCATTGCCACATCCTATATTCGAGTGCTCTTCCAAAGTTGTCAAATCACCAATCGAACCGCGATCTCTTTCAAACATAATGAAGTAGCACAAAAAGGTTGAAAGTTTCACCTTCCGTATGTGTAAATCTTGCAAACGAAATCCCAAAACTGCCTGCGAAGACCCCACTCTGCACCACGTCAGTGTCTCTGCTATCTGGCGATTTACTATCCACTTTTGAATGTTATCCCCACGCCAGACATTTTGCCCAATACTTTGTTTACTTTCATTGTTTGCTTGGTTAATAAAATATATTTCTTGAATGTAATTTGGACTATGTAAAAAAAGATGTTTTAATAAGTGTATTTCCAAAACGTAAAATATGCCATGCTCCTTAGAGCACTTCCATTGTCAACTCTTCACCTTTGAAGGTGCGTACTTTTTTTGCACGTTAAAAGTTTATAATAAATCTTGAATGTAGTCCACAATCACCTAATGGCTAAAGAGAAGTTATCAGCTTTCAAAAACGCCTGAACTTGTGAATGAAATTTGCGATGTATTGACCGCTATATGCATTTTACCAAAAAGCGGAGGTGTTACTTTTAAGTTGGAGACAGCTTATCGCTGCCAGCGGGAAGCCATACTTTACGTTTCCTTCCGAATGAGGCGTTGGAGGAAGCGCAAGAGTTAGACGTGCAGGTGGTCCTGGATTGAAAATCGGATTGTTATTGAGTGGGAATTGACTCTTGTAAGCTAATCTCACTTCAAAGCTCACGCCCAGCCTCAGGCACCGATTTGTTAGAAACTTAAAACGAAGTCCTTGTGTCGATGGCACGATGGCATTGATATTAGCTGATTGCAGGGCTACGGGGTCTCTGGCAAGATGGCAGAAGCGTCACAAATAATTGAAGGGTTGAAATTTAATTGTAGGAATACTGTTATATCAAATTTTAACTTTTAAACAACACACACACACATATTCCAACGACTGTGGTTGATTGTAGAATCTCTCTATGAAAAGGTAACCAGAGTAATTGATAATTTATATAATTGAAATAAATATATTTGTCACTAAGAATAAAGATGGAAAATGCGATATAACAACAAGAGGAAAAGATGCGAGATAACAAAAAGAGGGAAAGATGCGAGATATCAAAAAGAGGCAAAGATGCGACATTACATATGCTATCTTCTTTTAGACTTTATAAATAAGTGATGAATTAAGATGAAATTCTGGGCCCTAGACCCGCTCAGACCACCCGTAAAACTTAATTATGTACCCCATCAGAATAAAAAACATTAGTTGTTGGGTGTAATTTTTGGGCTCCCACTGTGCCTTCCCACCCAATGCATCCCCACAACCTCCTGCAGGTCAGTTTCAATGGTTACTTTGGCGATTGTTACGCCACTGAGTGGAACTCATTATTACCTGGTATGCATCGTTTGTAATAAAACCTAATACACCATTTCCGTGAGAAACATTTTACTCTGTCAAGTTTCATGCACTTCCCCACTTAAAGCCAGTCATTCTCGTTTATGTAAGTATGATAACTGGGGATAATTTATACAGGATATCAATTTATTTAAAAATGTAGCATTCGAACCCAATTAACGTACAACTGTAAACCTAGTTGCTCTGCGCCCCAAGTCTGAAGGGCGAGCTAACGTGTTGCAAAATATACGCCATTTGCTTCTGCACTGAAAATATATAATCATATCCAAGATTCCAATTAATTTAGGAAACACAAAAATTAAAAAGTATATCCCAACCAAAAAGCAAATTTTATATAACCGTGATATTCATCCCATCATTTGAACATAATTCATTAAGGAATTTGGAAACTACACAAATAAAAACATCCACCCTAAACTCTATCTCGAATCATCGTGACCTTGATTCCAAGGTCAAAGAGGCAAATGAGTATGCTACAATAACACACATCTTAAAATGCTTCATCACATCTATTAGTATGATAAAAATGATCGCACGTAAAATACAGAAACTGAACAATCGTAATAAAAACCATGATACAACTGGACTAGGAATCATACGAGACGAAACTAAAGCGTTGATGAATTTTGACCTCGTTAGCACCATTTTCATTGCTAGTCACATGACTAACCAAATCTAGCGGCCGATATGCACAAACGTTACAGGTCAGAGTCACGTGATAACAACAAAAACCGCATTTTCCCATATCTCTTGTGGAGGACTGCAAACGTGTTACTTCCATTGATAACTGATTTTATTACCTCATACTGTACTTCTTTAATGTCAAAATAGTATCCCTTTTCTTAAAGTATCTCATTGGCAAGAGCTAACATGTATTCGTCTTTACCTGCCATATTGCAATATAGGTTTATGCACCAAACCTTCCATTCCAGTATTGCAGAAAGAAGACAAAAAACTCGAAAATATTAAATGAATGTCATGCAATGTCTACAATAACAAGAAAAGAAAAAAAAACACGTAGTATTCAATATATTAATTGAGATAACAGCAGCCCAAACATCTGTGGCATCTTCCGGGAAAGAGGCTGACTGATCACGCTGAAACTAATTGTCAACGCAGGATTGTTATTATCACGGTACTATTTGACCTGTGACGTTTATGCATTTCGGCCGGGAGATTTAGTTAGTCGTGTGGCTATCAACGAAAATGGGGCGAACGATGTCAAAATTCATCAACGCTGTAGTTTCGTCTCGTCTGATAACGGATTAAAGACAAAATTGGTGTTATGCTTGTAATTTCTAAGATAAATGATTTTCCTATCGATTTAATGTAAGTATGGGTCGATGTAAGGTCATTTAAGTTTGCTAGGCCTGATAGTTAGCGAGTACCCTATGCCGACACCAAATGGTGTTGGGAAATTCCAACTTTTTTGATAGGGAATGGACTCTGACCCTACACTCTAACATAAAAACCAAATATCAAAAAAGGGGTTTTAAGGGTCAGAGGAAACTCGGACTAATTTTATCCTTCCTCCTTTTCTAACTCCCAGTATCGTCAACCACAAAACAACGGGTTTTGGGAGAGAGGACATTTTATTTTTATTTATTACTATCAATCGGGGGAAGGGGATACCACCCGGTAAGATCATATTTTTATCTTAAAACCTGGTCGGGCAGAGTAATTCCGGAAGTGCATAACCCAGCTGGGTCGCGCGTAACGCAAATAGTAACAATTCATTTCATGAAGATACTATTGGCTTGCGACAGACAGAATCGTGTAACTCTCACGTGATTGGGGTGGGAAACTTTAGGGTTTTGGGGGAGAAGGTATTTTATTTATTTATTTATTTTTCGGTTTCCAACAAGGAAATATTAACATTCATGTAATATCAAAACAATAATTTTCCATTACGTGGATGATAAAATTTATTTTTTCACACCAAAAAAATATATATACAATCAGTAAGGTGAAGGAAACCGAATAAATTTGTGACAACTCACTGCATGTGTCAGAGGATGACTTTAAACGAATTTGCTTTTGATGTTATTTTGATGTTATACATAATAGCGTTTGGTTTCGGTTGTGTTGGTTTAACGTTATTTTTCAGCAGATGCTAGTCTCTATATGCCGGCCAGTATAACTGTTGGAGGAGCAAGACAAGAAAACCCTGACATCGATCCACGGGGAACTGGTAAGCTTTCTCACATACTCGAACCCACACAGAGAGTAGATGGCAGTGATCTGTAAGGGTAAGCGCCTTAAGCCACTCGGCCAAATCAAATAACTAGATGTACGTGCATTTATAGGCCTTAAAACCCCGCGCTAATATTTATCTTGTAGGACAAACAATATACATTTCCAATGTCTCAGAAAATGTTTGGAGGAATAAGCGATCAGCAGATGTTTCCTACAGCTGTAAATGCCCTGTAGTATCGTTGCATAGTGTTAAAAAGCAAAATGCAAAAAGTTACGTAAAAATCAACAAATATTTTATTCCCTTGAGTTACAAAGTAAAAATGGAAGAGGAACTTTCAGTATCGTGAATTAAATCTCAAAGTAACATAAACGTTCTATCACAAGGCCAAAAGTGTTACGAATGAATTCCAGTAGTTTTCAGAATGAACTCCAATCTTAAATGTGGTGATATATTAATATTCTTGAGGTATCAAAATTGATATAATACAGAATGTCTTTAAATGAATTTACAATAATTCCAAAAGTAATGATTTAATCCAAAATGTCACCGAGCAGTCTCTAATTCCAATGAATAATTTAAAACAAAAACATTCCTCTTAAATTATATCTGAACACAAATAAAAGTGATTCCATACTGATATTAAACTAAGAATGAATAATTTTTATTATCAGAAATTTATATTAAAACCCAAAACACAATAAGATAATCAGGATGTGGGTCATTTTCCCATCAAATCGTAAATAAAGCGGCGACCGGAACACTCTGAGGTTATAATCGAGGCTAAGTCTTGAACTAAAATTCAAGTGAACATCATATTTATAAATTACAAACAAGACAAACATGACTTTCTACTAGAATTTTATTTGCATTTAGCCAGTTGGCCATAGGTAAGTATATAATTTACATTTGTTTATAGCATTGATGATCACAAGTTTAATACATAACGATAAACAAACCTATCTAATTTTACAAACATTCAATAAATTTTAAAGATATATATACTTACGTTTTATATACCAATATTCCCAAGCACACTCGCACATATACACATGTACATTATACATGTATGTGCATATACACATGCATAGACCCATATACGTATATGCACACACGTATAATTACACTGCGATAGTGTAATAGATACACACACACACATCCATACTGACATTTTCGTTTACACGGTGTATGATACGAAGTAAGAATGCGACATGTTAACTGTTAAAATACTCTAGAATATGTTTCTGAAATCACATGCGTGAGCTTTAATACAAGCTACTTCGGAAGAAGAAACAAAAAAGTGCCATCAATATATAAGCAGTGTTCAACTTGCTTTACTTAATAGCTTCATGAGCACATTATACATGAAATATGACACAATAATGCACGTATTAAACCATGAAAAGGAGAATGAAATTTACGTTAAATTAGTGCCCTATGCACATAATTTCCCAGATTTTGAGTCTCTGTAGTTTAATTGGAATTGAGAAATTGAATACATTGGCATTCAAAAACGAAGTGATAATCATCTTCGAGCACTTTGCACAAATAACAAATTCTTTCATCAAGTGGGGTGTTCTCTTCCATTCTCCCTGATTCAGCTTGCAAAGTATGCGCATAAATCATTCTTTTCGAAAGGGATTTCTAACTGATGTCACTCTTACTATAACTACATACTCCTTATAGCGAACGTGTTGTGACAAATTTCTATATAATCCATCTCTTGAAGATTCTTTGATTCTTTTTTATTGCAGATTTTTGATAAACTGGTCATATTACAGAAAACTTACGTTCCCAGAAGTTTTATTTATCCCTACTTCTCCCATATGCAGACTATGTAATAAATTCCAGACTAGCGATGCCCAATCATTCTTTCCAGGATATCTTTCTATGTCATTAAGCATTAGATTATATGTCGGAGACTGGTATTTTATATAGGGAACTTTGGAGATTCCCTGTATGACGTCACAATTAAGCGTTGGTAGAGCTTGGGTTGGCAGAACCAACGTGGCGACGAAGGAAGACGATCAATGTATCAGATTAGGCCATTGAATAGGTAGTGCTAAATGTATACCTGGTACTAATGTTTTGATGTTGGTTATATAATAATTTAAATCGTATATATTTATGTTCCGTTACATTAATTAATTTCCATATATATATATATATATATATATATATATATATATATATATATATATATATATATATATATATATATATATATATGAAGAAAAAACTGAAGAAAGAATTGTTTAATGTTGTTTTACTCATTATCAATGACAAAACGATACAACTTATCATAGTTCCATCGTGGAAACTTGTATTTAATGTTGGTTGGTGTATTGGCTTTAAAGTACTTTAATTGCATGTCTTGGTATAAAAACCTATCCAGATCAATGATTACTGCAATAAATTTTACTGTTAATAGTGATTTTTTTTTTCTTCTGGTAAACAAGCGTAGCGTATTCAATCGAATGTAGAGTAATCCTATGGTCTTTGTGCCACCCAGTCTAGGGAACCCCCACGTGATCATGCCCGATGACGTCACAGCGAAGTTCCCTAATATATGTTGTTGATGTTGGGCTTAACGCCATTTTTCAGCACACGATAGGCTATTCATGGCGGCCAGTATTAATGGTGGAGGAGGAAACCGGGAAATCACCGGAAAGAACCACCGACCCACGAGAAGCTACTGGCAAGCTTTCTCACATATCCACCTTCGCCGAATCCTAGACTCGAACACACGCAGACAGAGGTGAGATGGCAGTGATCCGTAACGGACAGCGCTTTAGACCACTCCGCCACTCGCCCCCCCCCCTAATATATGATGATATACATCTCTAGCCAAGGTTACGATATAATAACCATATATTGACTTTGGCGGATCGAACAGATATAATGTTGCTTTGTCCTAGCGACATCTATTATATTTCATGACTTGCCTCCCTTAATATGAAATGCCAGCTAACCAATAGCTTGGTACATTGCACAGCGGCCGAAAATGGTGGAAGCAATTGACCTAAAATGGATACTTTGGAAGTTTAACATCTTAAGTATGAATGTGTACTAGAGGGAAGCCGTATCAGGTGTATTTGAGTGAAAAATAATTGTGCAAATACGGACCGGCACTAGAAAATTGTTTATTCATCAGTCCATTCAAGTTGTGTGTTCCCTTGTCTCAATCAAGTTAGAAAGAGTTCAAATCAGAACAAATTAATTTTGATTGGATGCAGTGGCTTGCGGCTTCATCCAATAAAATTCACAGACCCAAAGCACAGAAATATCTGCTCGATAGGCAAAGTGTAGATAGGGTTATCATATCCGAACTTAGTCTAGCGAAGATGGATGAGATAGCCTTAGTACAGTATTTCAAAATGTGATAATATCTATTGATCTGCAACGGATTCCTCCTCAATTCACCATACACAAAATCATTTTGGGTAGATATTTTTTTTTAACCCCACGAAGATATTTTCAAAATATTGTAATGCAACCGTTCAAAGCATTTCCTTCGATGAATCCCCAAACTTCTGATCCATAATTAAAAATTGAAATTGGTGTGTAAAAAATTTGACAGTTTACATTTTGGGGCACATTTCCAAATTTGTATAACTATATATCCATTGCAAATAACGCCTTTGACGCATTTTCGTGAGCAGATGTGAAATAATCCGATTGCTGAAAGACAATTCCAAGACAAACAAATTTATCACTAACCTATAACTGTTAGTTTTTATCGATAATTATCAAAAATTATCTGATATCATGCCTCCCATGCAGAAACTCTTACATTTTGTTTTAATTGCATTAACCTCAAAGCGCCGCTTATCACAATACGTGCTCAGAACACTTAGTCCGTATTCAAGACCCTCTTTTGAATTATAAAATATAACTAGGTCCACTGATTATAAAATCATAAACAGTAGCAACATACAAAAGTCAGCACCAGGAACATTACTGTTAATAAATTCGTCAAATTCATTAATAAAAACGGAACATGAGAAGGGCAACAAGCATTCTCCTTGACGCATGCCAGCTACACATCTGTATTATTAAATTTCACCCTACTTTTAACATTTTCATACATTGAATATACAATATTAAATATATGACCTCATATTCTTAAAGAAATAACGAATTAGCAAAATCAACAAAGCACAAAACAAATTTTACCTGACACTCAGAAGGGTAATACCGCTGTAATATTCAAAGTTATTTACAAAGTCTTTCCAATGAAAATATATAACTATACCGTCAGAACAAATGTCTGGAAAGCAACCAATATTGAGGACAACATTAAAAATATAAAAGCAAATATTGTTGGAGAACATCCTTGATATATACCAAAAATTCGTTAAATAGATTATCCGGGCCTATATTTTTACCATTCGTTTAATCTTTACTTGCTCTCTGCAATATACCTATCGAAACAAAAATCTATAATACATCAAACTAAGTTTGTAAGTCAGGCTGTACAAAATTATTACCGGAATCTATTTCTTAATAATCTGCTATAAAATGTGGGTTATCAGGCATACTGACAAGTTCGAAGAAAGCTTTAAATTAAGTTTTTGATATAGCAGGTATTTGTTTAACAACATAGTCCCTCAAAAATTTTAAATATTCCTTAACAAACATGAAGTAGTCAGATAGGCCTAATTATAAAGAAAGGTTAAAGAAGAATAAAAGTTAAATATACATAACAAATTAAATTATTATACATAACAATAGGGTTGCACAAACTTTAAATAATAAATTAAATTCACAGAATTCCCAATTTCCGATAAACCAAGCAAACCAACCATCATCATGACCACCACTAGAGCAATCCAATAAAACCTTACTGCGCATCAATTAGTAGTACATATTCAGAGTACGATGCCTGTAGTTAAAGTTGACACAGTTTGCTATTAAAGCGTGATGAAGAAATTGCATCTTCAAAAAAAAAAAAAAAAAAAAAAAAAAAAACGATTGTACACAATTATACCCGTTTGTCAGAACTCCGCCTTATTTTTACTATAGTTGTTACCTTTTATATTGTACTTTTGCTCCGCTCCTTTATGCTTAAAACTGTACATGCGATCTCCGAGATGATGTCGCGGAGCAAAGTGTAGACAGCGGAGCGACTGACTACTCCCGTATCGCAATTCTGATCGTGCGTCTTTTCCATTTCACGCATCAATACATTTAGCTGTTTGTAACTAGCCAATGGTTTTACCAACCGGTTGCGTCTAGTCAAAGAAGCATTCAGTCAGATATTCGCCTCTGTCAGAATAATCTGTGGCTTTTTCAGTACTACTCAATCCACATGCCTAAACAACGCCTTTATTGCTCCTACTACTCAATTCACATGCCTAAACTACGCCCTTATTGCCCCTACTACTCAATCCACATGCCTAAATAACGCCCTTATTGCTCCTACTACTCAATCCACATGCCTAAACAACGCCCTTATTGACCCTACTACTCAATCCACATGCCTAAACAACGCCCTTATTGCCCCTACTACTCAATCCACATGCCTAAATAACGCCCTTATTGCTCCTACTACTCAATCCACATTTCTAAACAAATCCCTTATTGCCCCTACATTTCAAAGGGCAAAGGTAATTTGTCGAGTAAGGTGAAAAACATAATCCTCACAACCTAAACGAGTTCAATTAATTGTGAAAAACTTTGTCATCTATAACTGATTACGTCGAAAGTCGTGAAAAGGTTGAACAGTTTGAATATTAATGTATTGCAGATGAAACCCATGACAACAAATTAACACTGACGAAGGGTGAATAGGTTCAGCATATTTAACACAAAAAAAACCCCACAAGACAAACACATTTTTCATGCGGCAGTGTACTGAGCAAACGGAGCTGAAAGAAACCTGTGTTGATCTTAAACAAATGGATGATATGTTATTTAATTTTGAGCAGCCGAAGCCTGGTAAACTGTTTTATTTGGGACTTAAATTTGAACTTTTTATTGTTGTATTTTGGGTTTAATGTCATTTCAGCACACTGCCAACAAATAGTTATCCTCCTCTTTGACCTTTCTAGTGGCGAGACCAAAGATGCATGACACTGTACTTAAGTCTTCATAGCTTTAACTCTCGGGTCGCTCGCTACACGCATGCGTCAGCAATGTTTGCCATTGTTTAGGTCAATAAACGATGGATACACATGTGTTCCATTTTGAAGGGGATTCATAATAAAAAGGTGTTCTGAATGGTTTAATACCATGGGTCAAAAAAGAGGCATTTTTACCTTTCCAGCTTTAAACAACGGTCGGTGGAATTTAATTATTTACAAGCGGGTGACCGATAGTACGATACGGCAAAAGGCTGAAAACTCCAGCTTAAATAGTGCCATGCATCGCTGATATCCGCCATTAATGTCAGGAAGAAAAAAAGCTGGAAAACTACTTGTTGGTCTGGACAGGCTATATATGGTGGACAATATATCTGATGGATGAAGAATACGGAACAATCCCAACAACCATCGAACAACGGGAAAACTATTGGCAAGGCAACCTTTCTCAGTCACACACCTTTTATGGCCTAGCCTGAGACAATCCCAACAACCATCGAACAACCGGAAAACTACTGACAACATTTCTCAGTCACACACCTATTATGGCCTAGCCTGAGACAATCCTACCAACCATCGAACAACGGGAAAACTGACAATCTTTCTCAGTCACACACCTATTATAGCCTACCCTGAGACCTCAAAACCACGCAGAGGAGAGATGTCGGTGATCTGTAAAGACTAGCGCGTTAGGGCACTTGGCCACACTAAGCTCCTGAAGCGTTTTGTTGTTCATTAAAGTAGGCTCCATCACGTACATACACAAGAAGCCATCACCAAAATCTGCACAAATTGCAGTTACAAAACAGTGAATATTTAATGCATAAAATGAAAACGCCACTTTACAGTTTAACAAGCTGTGAAACCTAGCAACGACTATCAGCCTGAAACGCTGTTGGCTTAGCACCATAGCAACGACTATTGCCAGTCAGAGACGCTGTTGGCTTAGTATGCGTACATTGCACAAGTCTCGTGTTTTTGTTTTAGTCGCCTTTGCTGCAAAACTCGCCTCTTTTAAAGTGTTGTATGAGTTATGTATCCTGACTCGTTTTGCATTTTACCGATGCACGATTTTCTCTCTTTTAGTCCTACTGATGGTGTGTGTGTGTGTGTGTGTGTGTGTGTGTGTGTGTGTGTGTGTGTGTGTAGACATGTAGCATCATGTCCCACCCAGTCACATCATTCTTTTACTAGGTCGACCAGTCCTAATACGAACCTCTTCGTGCTGAGCGCCAAGCGAGGCAGCTGATAATACCATTTTATAAGTCTTTATACTAAATATTCTAACCCGCGATCCCCCTCATCCGAGGCCTACGCTCTCAACACTAATGATACCGGAAAGGTCGTGAATACTTCGGATCTTGTCACAAGACCATCTAAATGTGTATAGATCAAGTATATTTTTGTGTAACTTACCCAGTCAATAAGCATCGTGTTAGTGAGGCTTTTAAATTAAGGGCAAATCATGTCCAAATAAATGGTCCAGATAAAGGGAGTCATTAACGATGTGGTCCAGATAAAGGGAGTCATTAACGATGTCCAAAAAATGGTCCAGATAAAGGGAATCATTAATGATGTCCAAATAAATTGTCCAGATAAAGGGAGTCATTAACGATGTCCAAACAAATGGTCCAGATAAAGGGAGTCATTAACGATGTCTAAACAAATGGTCCAGATAAAGGGAGTCATTAACGATGTCCAAATAAATGGTCCAGATAAAGGGAGTCATTAACGATGTCCAAACAAATGTTCCAGATAAAGGGAGTCATTAACGATGTCCAAATAAATGGTCCAGAAAAAAGGGAGTCATTAACGATGTCTATCACATTGCTCTTCATACATCATTTATTAATATACAGTAATGCACACGGTGGTTGGTGGTCGTAGTGAGAGGGTACATATCAGTTAAATAATCAGATCAACATATGTTAGTAATTTTAATTATTCAGCTATTGTATTTGATCCTTTCCGTAGTATATGCTTACTCTAACATACGTACACCTAAACAATAGTTTCGATACAACATTTATTCAGAGAGAGAGAGAGAGAGAGAGAGAGAGAGAGAGAGAGAGAGAAAAGAAGAAGAAGAAGAAGAAGAAGAAGAAGAAGAAGAAGAAGAAGAAGAAGAAAAAGAAGAAGAAACCGTGACAAGCTGCATTCTTAGAATACCACCTTTTGCCACATTGTTTAAATGAATGTGCCCAGAACATGGGCCAAATGTTCTTGCGCATATATATATATATATATATATATATATATATATATATATATATATATATATATATATATATATATAAATATATATATATATATATATATTAAGATCAATATCTTGGCCTGAGTCAAGGTCATTATGTTTACCATGTTCTTTATTACACCTTTAGTAAGAGATCTTGTGTCAAATTATGGCTTTGGTTGATCTGGGAATGAACTTTTTCCTACATTCTGGGACTTCTTTTGTGTTTTTTTTATTAATATAATCTTCTTTATCTAGAAATTATTCATTCGTACTCTAAGATCTTGAAATAGAATCATTCTTACTGTTGTGTTCAGTATTTCATTTGGGTTGGAATTTATGTAATCAAATTATTTATTCACTGGAAATACAAAGTGCTCGTCTATAATTATCTCGGGCAGAGACATTAACTTGAAATTATAATGAATTTAAACAAGGATATTTTGGGTAATATTGCTGTGGTTCAACAAAAGGCTGTTGGCACATCATCACAAATTCAGTGCATTGGTATATTAGTATATTAGAGACTTCCTACCACTACAGGCAGATAAACACCTTCAGCGTTAAAAATTATTTAAAATACCACAAACGTTTATTCAGACCTTTATTCATTAGGACTTTTGTTTGTAATTATATAATTTTTGTGGATTGAATTCGCAATACCGTAAGTTCGTTTTACATTTTCACTTTGTATTAAAGGGTAGCAAATTATTTATTGATTTTTACAAAACTTATTGGTTTTCGCTCTTTTCTATTTCTTAATTTAAGACCATAGAGTCGTAAATACACAAAATGCTATTTAATAATTGTATTATTAGTCTGAAGAAAAAAAATTGTTGTAGATGTGAATTGGTACTATTCTAAAAAGATACACTGATGTACAGTTGGTTAAGAAAGAATTTACTGGTACAGCGCACTAATATTTAAAATTGTCAAACACCATTGTCATCTTACAAAGATTCAACAGAACTCTCCAACTATTGTCCAGTTATAACGAAATGAATTCCCAAATGACCCTTTTAGTACTTTTTCACAAAATGTTCCCAAAAACGTGCCACATGAAAAATGTAGGACGGCATTGAACTTATACGCCAACCATTTAATCTAGCCAACAAAGTAACAATAAACTCCATTTAGAAAGAGAAGCGATGAGAAGTTGATCTCTCAAAATGCGCCCATCAGTCAGGCCCGGCCCTAGTATGTGCAGGGACAAAGTCAGCAAACGATGAGCGCGGGGCCCCAAGCAAAAATACTGCATTGAGGACTTGGAGGGCCCAAGTCGGTTGCCTTGTTCGCCTTGCCCTAGGGCCAGGCGTGCCCTCAGTAACAATTTTTAATGAAATGTCTCTTACAATGGGCCAAAATAAACAAACTATAGACTTTATTGTGCAGCTTCACAAACCAGATATCTAGCAATGTTTTATTGAAATCCTTCAAGCGGTATAAGACGAAAACCGATGACGCTCTTTGTTACAGATACGTACAAACTTACAAACGGGACAACAACACTCTCTTCCGTCTTTTGATAAAATAAATAAAACCCCGCATCGAACAAAAGCCCGTGCATGTATTGAAGAGTTTGTTGCGGGAACTTTAATTTGTCATGTTTGTGTTGTACGTATATTCAAAGGATAGTTTACTGACGTGTCTTCAAGGAATTTTTTTTAAAATTTAAGCTAAAAAAAACCCACGAATTCACTTCGTATATACAGCAGATCATAATCATATTAACTCTGTTTAAAACGAACCTAGAAATTCAAGTCTGCATTAAGCATTAATTGAAGAAGGGTGTACAAATTCGTGACAGGTTTCCCGAGCACCTGATCCTAGAATGTATACACTTGATACATTACCTCATTAACCCCTGGAGGTTTTGTCGTTTTCGCCTGAAATGCGAGTTGGAAACACATTTTGGTGGCTTTTTCTGAATACATCATAATACTGTACATCGACTTCCAAGTCAGTTGAGGTTAACCTAATGCCTAGTTGTTAGAAACATCGTTTTTCATTGGCTATATTGCCTGAGCATGAGCAGAAGGATAAAAGCTGGACTTTTTTGGTGATAAATAGACCCATCATTTTCGTGTCGAGACCACTCTTTATTCTAACTGCCCATCTTATCCTACTTTTTGCAAAGGTTCACCTGTCTGTGTGCAGTTCAAACCGGTCTGTCTTAGATCTGAGGCGAAAAAGTCTAAGATCCGGACACAAAATCGGATTCCGACCCCGGCTAATTTCAGCTGAAAAAAAAAACTGTGATCCAAAAAGTTACGATTTTCCCCCTGTATTATGTAGTGTAACTAGAACACAAATATTATTTGGTATCATCGTAAAGCTACATCTACCTTTCTGTAATACCACCCACTTGATTGTGTCGTACATGACCTTAACGCTGCAGAGCTCAGAAGTAGGCTACCACCTCCTTCCGCGGCTGGGGTTAATGAGTCAGATGTGGGATAGTACATAAATTACATCTGACTGAAAGCTGGAGTCGAACGATGTAATCCATACGTCATAATTGACAAAAATAAACCGTAGCAAATTTCTTTTTAAAATTCGTACTATTTCACCAAAGCGTAAGTTTGTACTCGCCTATAAGACGAACCCAACTGCACAGACCCAGATCTGCCGTCACATAATGAGCAGGCCGATCTGTTCAGTTTTATAGGAGCAAGCAGAAGAACAAACAAGATAGACCATGATCTGCAAAGGCATAATGCTACTATCTGAGTAAGTACGGTAATTTGTAAGAATGTTTAATCTTTTAACTATAGACAGTAATTTAAGAGAAAGATAAATTAGTTTCATAACATAATAGGACCTCCAATTCTTGGTCAAGTTCAAGTCATCCTTAAATTAGTTTTCATTACACTAAAGTACCTGACACTTTTAATGGGGGTGGGGTGGGTAGGACGCACAGAACACGTTTGTTCCTATTTAAGGGAGACAATTATAATTTTTAGAAACTCGATGGTAGAATTAAAACAGAAAATGAATATAGATGTAATTTTTAACACATTTTTCCATTATTCATGCCCTGTCTGTATTTTTTTCCATTCCTAATGATTTACTGCAAACAAAGTATACCATTGCAAAATTTCGAACGAAATATCAAGCATAACAATCATTTCAAACACTAAAAAATCGCACTCGAAATATCCGTCTTGGACAAATAATCCGCATAATGAAGAAAATATAGACACACGTGGTCAGTTTAACATTAATTTTCATGTGGTCAGTTTAACATAATATATAAACATTAAAAAGTCTGACATAGATGTCTTAGAATTAACTTATCCGTTCATGTGGTCCATTTAACATAGATAATTTAAATTGAAATATCCGTACATGAGGCCAGTTTAACATGGATATCTTAGAATTAAAAGTGCATAATACAATTCGAGTTCAATATAATGTGGCGCCTCGATCGGAACTAATATTTGTTGGCGCTCGTCTAGGACAGTAAAATTGGATTAAAACGACGTAGTAACTTGTCTAGGATAGTGTAATTAGAATAAAACGACGTAGTAACTCGTCTAGGATAGTGTGTAATTGGATTAAAACTACGTAGTAATTCATCTAGGATAGTGTAATTGGATTAAAACGACGTAGTAACTCGTCTAGGACAGTGTAAATGGATTAAAACGACGCAGTAACTCGTCTAGGATAGTGTAGTTGGATTAAAACGACTTAGTAACTAGTCTAGGACAGTTTTAATTGGATTAAAACTACGTAGTAAATCGTATATTCGTCAGTTTGTAGTCAGGTCTCCAGCCTCATGGTACATCTAAACAATTAAGTTATAGAATTTGTACATTATAAGAGACAAGTACTATAAAACATTCTACTAAACTATAAATATTACACCAAACATTTATATATTTATCAATCCATTATTTTTCATTATGGAACATTGATTGTTTAATGTAAACATTAATATATATATATATATATATATATATATATATATATATATATATATATATATATATATATATATAAATATATATATATATATAAATATATATAATTGCATGTATATACCGGCCACACCAAAAATCAATTTACGCCAGAATGGTGGGATGTGGGGCGCAACTGAATCCGTTTTGTCCTCCCCACCGATGGGCAATCTGATTTTGGTCTTTTTTCTTCCAGTGCCATACATAGTTGTGAAGATGGGATAGCCTCAGTATTTGGGATAGGATATATCCCATCCCATTATTCATTATAACCACAGTAATTTTAAAATTCATATACCCTTTAATATAGTCTCATGACCAAAAAATATATACCGATCTCGATATTCGTTACGTGTAGATTAAACTCGTAGATCATCGCGATATTCGTTACGTGTAGTTTAAACTCGAATATTATTTCGATATTTGTTAAGTGTAGATTAAACACAAAGACCATCTCGATGTTCGTTATGTGTAGATTAAACTCGAAGATCATCTCGATATTTGTTACGTGTAGATTAAACACAAAGATCATCTCAGTATTCGTTACGCGTAGATTGAACTCAAGATCATCTCGACATTCGTTACGTGTAGATTGAACTCATAGATCATCTGGACATTCGTTACGTGTAGACTGAACTCGAAGATCATCTCGACATTCGTAATGTGTAGACTGAACTCGAAGATCAGAGCTCACTCAACGATGATGTATAATTCTCTGATCTTGGTTTCGGGTTTAAAATCAAGTCGCGACTTTGAAACGATAAGGCGAAATTGATTACTTATTACCACATGTATTGACAATTTTTATACATTTATCCAATTGTTCCCCTATATAATCGAATTAACGGACACATTTTGATGTAAACACCCTTACAGATAAAAAGCAAACTTGTGGCACATCCTCACAAAAACATCATACTGAAGGTTACTCTCACAATGTGTTGAACTTAAGAGCTAACATAGATCAACTTATTTCCTATGGCCAAATACAGGGATGATGACTTTGTAATGTGTAATTTAAATTATTACGACTATTAGAACTGTTGCCTTTAGAACATAAAAGTCGACAATAGTCTAAAATTAGTAATTTAGCAGACGCAGAATATATATATATATATATATATATATATATATATATATATATATATATATATATATATATATTCAGGTAATTTCTAGTATCGTGTTTTGTTACATTTCACTTAATACACTGTATGTACACACAGAAGACAGACTCAGCAAGTCATTTGTATTATCAAAAAAAACCCCAACAAACTGTGTAAAAAAAAATAGAACGTCATTTAAACCACGAGAAACTGTATACTATGACAAATTGAAAACTAGTCGTTAAGATATCAAATGTACTTCTTGGTGAGGCGAATCTTCGTCTTTGTTAATATACATATGCTTACAGATACACTACCTCGGCAAAATCTAATATTCAAAGTCTGTAAACGCTGATAGGCCAAATATATTAAAAGATGTGTTTTAGTTTATGTTGGCCTTGTTCATTCTGCCTGTATGTATAAGGTAACATAGTTATTTGACAGAAATACGTCACGTGCATTTTATATAACTATCGCTGATTCGACACCCTGTCCATACGTATTTGATTTACATCAACACATCATGAAACCAACCCGCTTGAAGCATGATGATATTAACGAAGCACAAACGAAACAATTAAATATATACGTACCTCTCACGTTTCTATTTATTTTATTTATACTGTGCAAAGTGACCAGTTACAACTAGTATGTTTCTATATTAAAAACAGATTCATTGTATAAATCAAGAAAAAACATCGACTGTTCGAAGACCATCAATTCATCACCTTTATATGTTCTTAATATTTATTTAGTTAATGATGAGGTAAATATTCTAATCCATATTTTATGACGCCAAATTGAAAACGACAACTTTCTTTTCATTTTTACTCTACCCAATCTTCAAACTATATGCATAAGTACAGTGCCGGATTTAGGACAATTAAGACCCTGTGCTAGTTAAATTACGAGGTCCCCAAATTGAACCCTGAAGGAGGTAGGCCCGGTAGGCCTACACAGGTAGACATATATAGGGAAATTTGGGAGTAGTTAAAATAGCCAGACTTTTGAAACAAATTCATCGTTATTTTCTTACTTTTCTTGTTTTTGTTGCCAAGGATATGCCCACCTCCCGGCCAATAGGGTCCATGAGCTTAAGCACACCTAATTACAATGGCAAATCCAGCACTGCATATGTACAGTAAAGAACGTAATGATATATGTGATTATCCTCCATATTTTAAAACGTAATGACTCCTGTATTAATTATTAAGCATACGAATAATTTTAACAAACGTAATACCATTACTTCATACCGAGTTTCCTAAAATGTATATAATTCTTGGCATCCACCGCAATTATGTAAATTGTGGTCACACATCTGTAAAATATTGCATCAATTATCTAATTAGCATTGCTTATTTTGAATTTAATTTTTTTTTAAAATTGTGTTTCATCAGACGATTTGGTTCGAAATACTGCATTACGCAGCGTTTGATGTAACCAACATGAACTCATGTCATTACTGTAGCATTCCTCATTATGGCAAGTCCGGTGTAAAAACGTGATTGGGTGCCTTCTTTTCATGTTAAACATTAGGGAGAAAATGGGGAGCTGAAGGTTGTGATAATGGAATAACAATAGTCGTATACGATATTTTTAATGTTATCGTCTGATAAACTAAAGGTACAAATGGATGTGAATGCTGCTTTTCCTCTAAGCTTTCACGAGTTGTTTCCCTTACACTTCTCGTTTCCCCCCACACACGACATACTTATAAAGCTGAAACTGGGAGGTAGTAATCTGGTCTGAGTAGATTTAAAATTCTCGCCTGTACGGTGCAGCCCTCCCCCCGTCCCTCCCCAGTCCGTTCTTTTTTTTCCGGTAAAGTACCGACAATAAACGCATTAATTGTACACCTGAGCGCCCACATAAACTTATCCCAAACGTGTTTTGGCTTACATCCGTAAAATTCAATAGCTGGCCACTGCATGATTGGTCCCTCCCCCCCCCATAAAAACAACAAATTCCGCGGGTGCCTTTGATGGTATGGACCGTACCAGTTTTCTTTCGTAACTGCTAGTAATTTTAATAAATGATTCCAAAGTATTCCGATATAAATACGCATTAAACGTATAGCAAAAGTACGCAAAACGAGGGGGGGTCGGTTCACAAATCAAATTTATACGACTGAATAAAAAAATTCATAAAAGTAAAATTTCATCACAGTGGCAGTTTCACTAACAAACTTAAAGAAGTGTATGTCTACCAGTTAAAATGTAAAAAATATTTTGAAAACCCCGAGATCAATGCAAATTTTGTAAAAGGAAAATTCACTGAATTATTTTAAATCACAAAGCTATTCCCAAAAATGTGTATCTTGCAATATAGCAAATATAATTTTCAATATGAATGCTGTTCTTCTCTCAGTCATTTTACTAACTCTGAAAATGTCGTAAACAGATGAAAATTCCGCTAATGTTGACGATAAGAAATATTATTATTATTATTATTATTATTATTATTATTATTATTATTATTATTATTTGTTTATCCATCGTGTACTAGTATTAGTGGTGGTGGTTACTTCAATTTATGGTTATTAGTTAAATTCAATCAAATTATCCTCCTTATCGGAATAATGAGATCTCACTACGGTCAGGGGTCCATTAATTGGTTCTACATGTTACAAGGTTATTGCGAGAGATACGTGATGAATCAGGTCGTTGAAGGTGCGGTTTCAATGGTTATTAACCCGCCGAGCCTGCACGGGTCTTGATAAAACCGATAACAAGGTTTGTAATTAGAAAAGTACCCTGTAACTCCCGATAAAGTTCTAGACGGATTGTTGCTCGTACTCACATTCATCGATTTCGTTCTGAATTGTGTGCTGTACTTACCACGTGACCAAATTATCAGATGCACCGACCTCAATGATCCAAAGTAAATAACCGGAAATCTATTAACTTTCATTGATTCATACGTCTTATAAAATGACAATTGCTGTGAGAGGGTTCTAAATAAATGAAATAATATTTGGCGCCATTTCCGCACGTTTTCAGTCGATAAGAAGTGTAAGTTAACGTCTCGCGTACTATTTTGGCGCGCATTACAACCTGTGTACCCTTTACCAAAGTGGTAGCGACCGGAAGTCTCGGGAGAGGAAAAGAGGTCAGTAATTTTCGTGTCAAGTTACACACGGTTTCCAAATAGGGAGAACAACCCGAGTTGTATAGCGCGGTTTCTAGAGAGAAGGTTCTTCTTGTGAAAAGACTGAGCAAATTTCGAACTCTAAACTTTTGCGCCGGAAGGTTTTGCGGTTTCATACATAACAACAACATTTATTGCACGGTAATGAACAGTTTTATATGAATGTTTCATTCACTGAGAACAAGTGCGTGTAGCTTATATATGCTTAAAGTGTGGGCTCTACTGCACTGTGTAACACTTGAGGAATCGTGCTTTTTGCGCTTTTTTTTAAAGCAATTGCTGTCAATTGTACGATCTGGATTTACAAAACACGCATAAAAAAAATCATTTTGATAGAGTGATATCGATGTGGAAGTTCATTTTCAGGGCTTTGCTGGAATAGCAGTTTAAATTGCTCAGTCGGAGCTTTGAGTTATTTACGTCACGTTTCCTGTGGCTGGGTTATGGATCGGCATATGTTACAGAGTTGATTCATTCAGCGAACCTCGATCCAGCACGGCTCTAGCTAACATACAGAGGCTGGGGCCTGGTTGTAAGCTATTGATGTACAATACACAAAAGCAAGCATCTTCTTTCTTATTTTCACATCAGTTTAAAAAGGTTTGTATCTAGAATAATGAGTGTTTCATCCGTTGATAGTTTTTAAGTGATTTGATGTATCGAGTCGACGGTTGACATCAAAGGCTGATATATCATTCTGGGCACACACAGTGAGTAATTAGCCAATCCTAAATTTCAGTCTTGTACGGGATTTGATTGGTTTTGGATAAAACATTCCCGTGTCGCAGGGATTATTACAAGCACGTACAAGTGGAAATTCATTCATAAGTGTTCAAGTACGAGGATTTACCTTCGTCTGTCAGGGATGTAAACATTGCAGTAGAGTAGGGATCGCATTATCAACATGTATAAAGCAAAGTGGCAGTGAATGATAGCTGTTTAATTACTCAAACGCTGTAATTGGGATTTACGCTTCAGTAGGTATTGTGATTTGTATGGATTATATTTTTCTTTGGATTGATTTGATTCCGTACGTCTCTCTCTCTCTCTCTCTCTCTCTCTCTCTCTCTCTCTCTCTCTCTCTCTCTCTCTCTCTCTCTCTCTCTCTCTCACACACACACACACATTACGAAAATTTATGGCGCTAACTTGTCACGTTAAAATTTTAATAGGGGGTGAGGAAAGTTTCATCAACTGTACCACAAGATAATGTCTGATTTCCAGTTTTGTTTTCCAGTCCTAATAAGCAATTTTGTTTGTAGCAGATGTCCATATAAAGCATCAATTTTTCCAGTATTACAAGTATATATTTAATATTTTGACTTTCATGACTAAGTTGTGGATATTTTAAGGTTAAAGTTCATGTGTGTGTGTTATATTTGTCTTTGGTTTGGCACATGCAGAAGTTTGTTCTAAAATATTCTTCTATTGTAATTGCTTCCAGTGAACATGGCATCCCCCAGATAGAAAGCCATGTAAAAACTGGATATATTTCATCAAACATCTTAGAGGGTAAAAAAAGAAAAATTATTTTGATTATTGGAAGAATGATACCTATAATTAGTATGTTGCAAGGAATTATATATACATACATGTAATGTATATTTGAATAATCCTGCTACTTGTTTTATTAGGGTAAATCCAGGAACCAGGGATAGAGCCATGGAATGCATTAAATCAGTCAGGATTACCCTTCCTATTTATTTTCTGAACATATTTGAAGATTACTTATGAATGGAAATTCCAAGGTATTACTTTTGTTACTATGTAGCAAAAGTCTCAGTGCCAAAAATTATATACATTGTTTGCTCAGTATATAATTGTTTTAGAATCCTGTTTAAAAGGTTGTTACATGTTACATGTTCTTTAGGTTGCTTGACTATGCGTTGGTCTTCACTGGATGGATCATTCATAAATCTTTGGGTTGGGTAGTGAATATGATTTGTTGTAGACGAAAATCATTGTTTGGATCTTAATTCAACATTTATGTGATTTACTCTTTGTTTTTTTGTGTATATTACAAGGAACTTTGCCATAGTCTTGCAGAATAAGTTTATAATCTGATCCATCTGTGGTAGAAAGAAAACCAATCCTTTATTATCATCTACAAGCTGGCATTGTTTCAGCTATGTAGTCATTATTTGTGAGTCTTTTTTTATCTAAAAGGAGTAGATATTTATTTTCATCCTTAGTTTATTATGTTTGATCATCTTGAAACATTGTTGTACTGTATTTAAAACATTGACACAAGTTTAAAATTGTCCCCTGAACATTAAAGGCAGAGGGATTTAAGATTTCATAGTCAAAATGAGACATGAAATGATACTGCTAGGATTAAAGTGTTTTCACACTGATGTACATATTTTCCAGTGGTTTGTATGTCTCATTAAAGGCACATGGTTTTCATTTTCTTGATATAATATAACCAGTGTAATATTAAAGTGAAATAAAAAACATGAAAACCCAGAAAAAAAAATTACTAATATTGAATAGCTTTTTACTTGTAGCAAAAGACTGAAGGTTTCTTGCAGTTTTATTTTTCTTTAAAAGAAAGAGAAAAATATGCCTACAACCTTTCTATAGTTATAATGTTTGTAAGCTGGCAGTGAATATCCATTTTAAAACAGTGCACATAACATGAAAAGTCGGCTGTGTTGATTTTTAAGTGTTTGACGGCTAGTGGTATAGCATATTCTCTATGTTGGTTAGGATTCTGTGTGTGATTTGAATTTTTAACATTTCATTCATATCTTTACCATGTCTGCAGTGTGGCAGTTTATAGTTAGTGCCCTTTAGCATTGTCCCATCCAGTCACATTTTGATGCCAGGCTGACAAGGTTTTCACTAACCTCATAATGCTTAGCACTAGTGAGGCAGATGTTGGTACCATTTATATAAGAAGGAAGATTTCATTTATTTTTATCTTGAAATTAATTTAATGAGACTAAATTTATGTAAAGAGATGTTTTTAAATAAATACTTTATTAAATTTGAAAACAAAGGTATATTAAATGTTGGTAGATAATGAGTAAATATTAAAGTTAAATGAGAGCAAGAAACATGGAAAATTCCTCATTGTAACTCATTTCTGGTTAACTTTGACCCATTTACTTGAGCACTTGATAAAATGGTTATTAAAAGAAATTAATGTGTAAGAAAATATGACACATTTCATTGCAGACCACAAAGCTGAGGTGGAAAAATCATAAAAGTAAAAAGATTGTCTAAGCTTTTTGTTTAGCACTACTAGTGCATTATGTGGAGCTAGTTTTCTTTGTCCCATTAAAATGTTGCTTGTCCCAGATTTAGCAGGCATGGGACATTACATACTCTTCACCCAGATTTAGCAGGTGTGGGACATTACATACTCTCCACTTGGGTTCTGGGTGTAGCTCTGATGGAGTTTTCTTCCATTAATATTGTAGTGTTTTAATGTATGTGACCTGTACTATATGCAGGGCTAAAAAGAATTCTGCTTTTTCACTCACATTGATGTGGCTAAGGAAGGGCATGTCACTTTGTTTTTGTCCAGTTGGACAAGTGCCATTGTTTGTAGATTATGTATAGTAGGAGTAAAGTAGATACAAATAAAAGTCACTTGCTCTGCAGGAAAAGTAACTAAAACGTTGTTTTTTTTTACTTTTTATGTTTTTACCCTGCAGGTATGGCTGGTTTTAACAATCCAATCGTCCTCTTGAAACACTCCTTGTTCCATGATAGACCATCCTCCATGTTTCAAAATGTCAAATTTATATTAAATTAACACATCACCCTATATCAAAACTTTTGCATGTTTCATGAGCTTGATATATAATGGGAGAAATTCAAATGATTGCACATTAATTTTTTTTTAGTTTTTAATTAGTTTTTAATTAAAACCCTTCCTATTACTACATGATGTGAAACTACAGTAGTTACTTTTCGAAACAATTTCATAGAAAGGTTTTTCAGTGTCCAACCATGTAAAGTCTACAACATTTGCCAGACATCTTACTTTATGGGCTTTTAAACAGCTTGTCTCCAATATGATCACAAGATATTTGGGATAAAAATGAAGATATAGGTTAACAAAATAAATTTTTAACAAACTTTATAAATACAGTAAAGCGTAAAAGAAATGATTTTGTGTATATTTATCAAAAGTATTACTGTTAAACAGGAGGAAACGAAGCTGAAACATAACATTAGTTGTTTGCTGAAATATGAGCATATATATATGGTAAATGTTCGACTTGGAACCATAATGCTTTGGGATTTGTATCAACAACTCTTCCTTGCTGATAATTCCGGCAGACAATGAACTCTATCCCTCCCTAAAATTCATGTGTAAAGCACAATCGATGATTTCATCCATTGATTAGTACTAATACTTTCTACCTAACTGTTTGTACAAGATACATAGTTTTATGAAAGGATGTGTTCATTTGTTTCTATTGATAAAGCAGAGTAAAATTAAAACCCATATTTTAGAGAAATCCTTTTTAAAAAATTAGTTTTATGAAACAAATTTGATTGCATTTTGTTAAAAACAAGTAATTTTGTCACATTTGAATATAAAGAATTGATACATTCCCACACAGTCATATATACTCACCTATAAGTGAAGTCAAATTGCAAACAAAAAAAAAAGATCCCCATCTGCCATAGCATAATGTACCTGCAGATCAGAATATGTCTTGTTTATTCTTCTGATCACTGATAACAAACAGAAGAGACCCAGATCTGCTGGCATATTATGGGACAACATCTGGGTCTATGCAGTTTGCAGTTGGACAAATGAGTATATAGTACCTTTATAAATCCCATCATTTGCCATTTTGGAAATTTCCAGGGTGTTTGTAAAATATAAAGATATTGTTTGTAGAATATAAATTACCTGTGATAATCAGCAGTTGTACTGTTTCTTTTTGATAATGTGTAACTTGTCAGTGTCCTCCATACATTAATTACTAAACAAGAACTTGGTAAACTTTGAACAGTTTCTGTGAACAGTTTCTGATCTCACTATAAATACATTGAACCTGTTTTGATTTCATTGAGGTGGAGAGAACCAGACAAGAGACAAGAGTGCATTATTTTTTTGAAAGTACATTGGTATGTGTATAAATACTGTTTTTTTTTAAGTTCAGGTAAAAGCATTTGTTTAAAAGTATTAACGAGTCAACTAGTACTTTTTTAAAGTAACTCTTCCATTAAATTTTGATGTCTGACAAGGAAAAAATGTGTTTCCTATGGCACTGGTTTCAAAATTAGGGTAGTTTGGTACGTTTTTTTTTTAATTATTTATTTGGTAAAAAAAAAAATAACGATTAGCATCTAAATAAACTGCACACTGCTGGGTAAAACTAAGATGCACAAATGTTGGGGAAAAAAAATATTTTTTTCCTGTTTTTTGTTCAAGTCTGGGGGTAAAAAGTGCTATGGACAGCAGTCAGCTGACCAGAAACATTTTTTAGGAGCATAATATATTGTTTTGGAAAAGATGTAAAAAAATCTTTTACTATTGCACTGCATACCAGACTGATTTCATTTTTTACACATTATCTTATGACTAGAATAAAGCCAACACTCATTCAAAATAGGGTTTATAGAATGACCATAAAGTAAATGGAAAGGAATATCAGGCAAAAAAAGATTATAATAAATTTCTAAATGTAAATTGTAAGTAGGATTCCAAGGTGTAGTTAACTACTTAGGTTTAGATTGAAACTGCAGATGTTGCAATTTGATACTTGATGTTACAGTTTGATCTTTGTAACTCTACCTGACAGAATTTAAAAAGCTTAAATATTGGGTCAGATTTTTGCAGGACATTGTCTGCTGAATATCTGAGATGCATTTTGCTGTTGACTTTAATAATGTGCAGTAATCTTGACCTTACCCTCATTTGCTGGTTCTCTGTTGGTGTAGATGATTGACCTTTCTATGGGTTAATAGTGTGCTTAATCAGTGCAGTTAATCTGGTCATGTTTTTTTTATCATTATCTATTTTGTCAATGTGTCACTGATGCTAATGGCACATTTAGCAACTTGGCACCTCCACTCTCCACAGACTGAAAATCCATTTTTGGTCATAGACATTTATGTTCAGTTGAAAATTATATTTAAAATGATATTTGAAAGATTTTTTTTAGTGATATTTGTAAAGTATAATTGCATAAATGAATGTTGGAAAGTGTGCTTCATTTAGTAATCTCCTTTGAAGTAAAGGGATAAGTAAATTTTGTAAATTGTGAATTCTGCATTTATTTCAACATATTTGACATTAGAACCCATTTGCATTAGGATTAAGGGGCTATTTGCAATCCCAAGTGACCCCTTTAAAATTTTAAAGTATTAAAGTACACCCTTTAATCTGCCCAATACAGTAAATCTGTGATCAGGGCCAGTTCAACCCACAATATGGGAATGAAAATCAAATAAATATTCCCCATTTGCTGAACAGTGACAACAGAAATTTTATTCGTTAGATATTATATTTTTTCAGATTTGGTCATCATTCTGTCTGAAATGTACGATGTATTTAAAATCCTTATTTTGTTGCTGTGTTTGAGGATGAGGTATTTGCATTTCTTTTTAAAATGGACTAACCTTGACCTGATGCAACTTTTTCACAATCCAATCAGAATCTTGCCTCATTTTTTTTAAGTCTCTTTTCACTACAAAGTCCCTTGCACTTGCAGCATGTTTAAAGGGTACACTAAGTATGTGCTTGGTCAATACACAGTGTCCAAGGAACATATGTACCATTATACTTGTCTATTACTTTTGGAGTACACATTTCAAACTTTTGACTAGCTTTTTAGTACTGATTTAAACTTTAAAAAGTCTTGCTTCATTTTTATGTACTAATTTGAACTTTAAGAGCACCTGTTTCATTGCTTTTATATTTACAAGGCTAGGATTGTTACAATATCGACTGTCCTACAAAACTTGTTAAGTAATAAGACCCACTTGTTTAGTTAAATTACTTCAGTAACAGTACATCTTGTCCACAGAAATAAGTGCTTAACTGGAGACATTTATTTTAGTGGACACAGAAATTGTAGAAAACCATGCAGTAAGTAGTATGATTGCACAACTGATTTAAGAACATGCAGTGTTTGAAAATATATATTTTTTACAGAAATTAATTAATCCATGATACAAATGCCTGTCATAATATGTTTGAATTCCTTGAATAAACTAGAAATGGGTTTGGTTATTTGTGATCCATTTTCTACTCAATGACCCCCCCCCATTCTCTCAGTTTTGACTTGCAGAACATTGGGCTTCACATTTTTGATGAATGAGCATTGAGCAAATACATGTGGTAGTTTTTACTCTTGAGTTTATTTTAAGATCCACTACCTAGGGAGTTGGGGAGGGGGAGTGGGATGAAGATGGACTTTTTACATTGACAAGTTTTGCTGACCTTAGACCACCCAAAGACCTTATGCCAGGCTTGGATCTCAACTAGGGGCAGTGCTCCAAATTTTTGTCACATATGGGCTATCTCAGAACCAGCCCACTGCCAGTGGGAGATGGAGGTGTGATTTCATTCCATCCTTGATAAACTCTATGGTGCATACCCCCAACCATATAAGATGAGACATTTTACAGAAATCTTGTCAGATGAATTGCACAGGGTACATGTTTAGGAATCCTTAAGGTTACTCTAGGGAAACTATTCCACTTTTTTCAAACCAACAAGGTTGGAAACGGGGATACCAGGTCCTTTTTACACATTCAAGTGTTTTCATGCATTTGTTAAATTTTTATGACCAGCACTCAGATATCTTGTGTTGAGGATGTTTTTCTACTAGGGGCTTCCACTAAATGACACATGTTTTACTAGGGGCTTCCACTGAATGACGTGTTTTGCTAGGAGCTTACACTGAATGACACATGTTCTATTAGGGGCTTCCACTGAATGACTGTTCTACTAGGGGCTTCCACTGAATGACATGTTCTGCTAGGGGCTTACACTGAATGACACATGTTCTATTAGGGGCTTCCACTGAATGACTTCTACTGGGGGCTTCCACTGAATGACATGTTCAGCTAGGGGATTACACTGAATGACACATGTTCTATTAGGGGCTTCCACTGAATGACTGTTCTACTAGGGGCTTCCACTGAATGACATGTTCTGCTAGGGGCTTACACTGAATAACACGTGTTCTATTAGGAGCTTCCACTGAATGAGTGTTCTACTAAGGGCTTACACTGACTGATACATATTCTACTAGGAAGGCAGGGAGTTTATTGGCATCATGTACAAGTGCTGCCATCTATAAGGATGGATATTTAAAGAGGAAACATTAGTTATTCTATTCTTGTCATATATTTGTTTAAGAATGGAAAGAGTGATTTTCAGGAAACATTTGTGAATTACTAGCCACAAGAGAGAAGAATACTTGTAAGAAACTGCATAGACCCAGATATGCCATCAAAAGCAGATCTGGATCTATGCATTTGGCAGTTGGGCTCATAAGTTAGTATATACTGTACATGAACTGGACAGGTTGATATTTCAGGTACATTTGGAGGATACTAATAAATTATGGTGGAAACTTTCAAATAGATTCAACTTTGTGATTGAGGGTGCCCTGTGTTAAACAAATGTGTTTGACATTTATTCTAGGCATAGACAATTCTTGATGCTGTATTCACAAATTATGTAAGCTGCAAGGTGTATAGATCAGAGAAATGCATCCATTTGCTAGTGTCAAATCTTTTAAAGAAAATTTTGAGTGTACTTGTTTGGTATATTTTAATGTCTTTGTTTCAGTCTGACCCTTTTGATTTCTGAAGTTAAGGCTGTCTGGGATTATGTTGGAGAAATAATTCCATTGCCAAGACAGCTTGAAGAAAATAATCTAGCTCAGATTTGTAACAAAAATAATTAATTCAGTCTATCATATTAAATGCAGCTGGGGAAAATCTTGAGTGGGGGGAAAGTCATAATTGGTAATAAAATCTATCCCCCTTCCCTTCTGAAATGGTTAGTCCCAGAAGGCTTGGCTTGTACATTTAAATTTATATGGACAATGACCCCAAGACATACTGGATTGAGAGCCAACAGTTAATTACTCTATAGACTAATTGGCCATGGTCACCATTAAAATTAAAGGAAGATACTTTATACATGTGCTCAAATAATTGCTTCAGACAATGGGTATTTTTTAAACTCTTAAGAACAGCCATTATAAGGTTTTTTTTTTATTTACTAAAAAATGAGAAGTCCCAAGTAGATGTCCTGACATTTTGAAGACAATCAAATATTGTCTTAGAGAAAAAATTTGGTATTACTCTTTAGTTTGAACAAAAAGCTCATTGCTCACTCTCTTCCCTGTACAAAGAGCAAACTCATTCTTCAGATTGCTTGTCAGTGTTTTAGTAAAGAAAGCCATATTCAGGTTCTACCAGCTTGCAGAGTTCATATAAATATCATATATGTATATATATCATAAATCTATAAATATCATGTATCTATAAATATCATAAGAGGGAGACCCAAACTGAATTTTAATGAAACTCTAAAAGACTATAACACAAGTGAAAGTGAAACATCGATTCTTATCCCCACTCTTTACTGTATATACTTGCTTGTAAGTTGAATCTAACTGCAAACAACAGAGATCATGATCTGCCTAAGTATAATGCACCTGCATTTAGGGTCTGTCTTTGTTTTACTGATTACTTGTAACTGCAGTTGGACTCTAATTAGCAAGTATATACAGGTAGTGAAGAGCGAAGTTTTGTTTTGTTACACCTGTGTGTTTGTCTACCAGTCCACATGTTTAACAATACCATTTTGAAGAATTTAATGAAACTTTGTAGTTGAGTGGTTCATGTCCGCCCCTGATATACCTCAATATCTCTGAACATAATGCAATACATGCCACAGTATACTGCAGTTATTTTAATGTTCAGGTATGGGGGACGGCACTGTTTTAAATGGCCATCTGTCAACAGCTGGAAAGACGTCTTCAATTGACTTATAGCAGAATAACACCATATTATATCTATTATAAGGTTTGTAAATTTTTTTTATTATTATTTGGAGTTTAAAGAAAACATCTGCTCAAAAGAAAATGACAGCCTCCCACTCTAATCCTACATGTAAGACATCAACGCTGATATTAATGTTTTGGGTGTCTGTCTGGGTCTTACTGCCAAACTATGTAGCTTGTTTTGATGTTGTTTTCTGGAATATATCACACAATTGGCAAATGGTGCTTTTCTACAAAGTCAAGTTAAAGTCGTAATGCTTTAGTCAGAGCCTACTGTGATGCCTTTTCTTTAATACATTCCAATTGTCACAAAAGAAATTGACCTGTTTTCAAGTTTTGTTGGTCTGAATAAAAATATATTATGTCTATTGGAACTGTAAGCAAAGTTTTGTTTCGTTCAAGAAACATATCCCCTACACCAACATACTTGAACTTCAACATACTTCTACAGTAGTCACAGTAGTCATATTTGAACAAATTAAATTGTATGTCAACAGAATATGAAAATGCGTCCATTTGCTAGTGTCAGATTTTGATTCCACCAGGATAAACACAGCACAGCAAGTATATTTGTAGAAGAGTGTCAGTATGGGCTGCCAAGTGTGCAAGATGTTCTTGAAACTTTGACTCTTGGAATACACTATACAAGGCTGTTATTTGGGTAGTAAGATGTAGCACTAAAACAAATACCATGTGATACATCCTACATTGTAGGATTACCTCCCACTCTTAAAATGTACCAGGTATCGAATGAATTTTCTTTGTATTTTTTAATTGTTGGAATTGTTGTAATCTAAAATCTATTAGGAACATGGAATGATTAACTTCACACTAAAGATGACACATTGTGAAAGACCTGCAGATATTAGAGAACAAGTTAATAAAAATAGAAGTGTCAACGGAAATGAGTGGAATGGGTGACATATATCCAAGTTTATAGGCCCATATCTGCCATTGCAGATCAGTCTCTCTTTATTCTACAGTCCTATCAATCAAGCACACCCAGATCTGCAGGTGCCTACTGTTCTGGCACAGAAGTCTTGTCACAGGTCAGTAACAGGTGCTTGTGCCATACAATTGATGCTAAATGAGACATTATAATTTTCTCATCCCTCTAATTATATAATGTGAGACTGCTTGCATAGCTTAAAAGGTACAATATATACTCATGTCAGGTACATCAGCTGATAATACTGTCAGATCTGGGTCTGTGTTCTACTGATCATTCTGAAACAAATGGTATGATCCCAAATATGCTGGTACATCCACTGATGGCAGGTCTGGGTATAGGCAGTTTACATTTAAAGTAAACTTGTTGTTGTTGGGCTTAAGCCATTTTTCAGCACATGATAGGCTATTCATGGCGGCCAGTATTAGGCTATTCATGGCTGCCAGTATTAAGTAAACTTGTAAGCAAGTATAAATGGTAAATGAAACATGTATTTAAAAATAATATTAAAAAAATTGGCATTCTATTTTGACATACAAATAAATTGGAAAATTTTAATGAAATGTACTACCACCATACCTAACAATAATGTTTGAAGGTGTTAATGAAATTTACTACCAGTAACCACCATACCTTTGTTTGAAATGGTATGAAAGTTTAGTCTTTAAATGTACTTGTTCTGAAGGTAAGCAAACTTGAGTTTTTGATGTTTATTTATTTTCACAATTTATATTTTCATTTCTGGGATGGGGAGGAAATACATTTGTCTAGTATGAACTTGCCTCTTTTGCTTGTGTTTGCTTTCAATTATAATATTTATATATTTCATAGCAAGATCTTGAGATTATCAGATACCATGATATTGTTTCCACAATGGCAATATAGCATTTGGAACTACTTTTCTCCCATTTTGGACATGTACAGTGTATCTGTTCTTGTGCATGTTCAAACCGGTATTTATGCCTATATAAGTTCTCTCTCTCTCTCTCTCTCTCTCTCTCTCTCTCTCTCTCTCTCTCTCTCTCTCTCTCTCTCTCTCTCTCTCTCTCTCTCTCTCTCTCAACCTTCATTTTTCACCCTCTGATATACGTCTCCTAAAATGTTTAAACTGAACTCCTATATCATACATTGGTCTGCTCATTGAATTGCCATCAAGAAATGACTAAAAACAAACTCCAAACACCAAAAAGGTAAACCTAGGTATTAACATTTTGTAATTAGTTTTTGACACGAATAATAAAAAGATGTTGATCTTGTAAATTATATCATATAAGGCTTTATGCAAGTTACACAGTGCATTAGGCCCTGTGCTAGTTGAGTTACAAGACCCCTTACAATGAAAGTTCATAGTAAATTTCTTTTTTGGCAAGAAGATGTGATCCCTGTTGAACAGGGGTCTTGTGCTGAAGCACACCTGAGCACAATGGTAAATCCAGTACTGGTTAAATGCACAAATCAGTCTTTTGAATCTTTTCTTTAATTTTATTCTCTTTAATTTTTGTTTTGTTCTATTTATTTTGAAATTTTATAGATATATATGCACCCCCATATATATATATATATATATATATATATATATATATATATATATATATATATATATATATATATATATATAAATAATGCACAAGGAACTAAAGTACTGGTTTAAAACAGATCAGTTAGACGCACAAGTAAATTTTTAATAATATTTGGGAATTTTTGGGGTCTTTTTTTTTTACCATTTCTCGGGGGGGGGGTGCTAGGGTCACCAGTAAAATCAGGGACTGTCAGCCGACCAGAAAGACACCTTTTTGAGCCTTATAGCTTGTTACATTTTGTTTTGCACACCAAGTTAATTACAACTGCAAACAAGATTGCTCCAGATCTGCCATTGCCTAATGTGCTAGCAGATCTGGGTCTGCAGTTAACGTTGGGATATGACTTTTATGTGGGTTTACATCTTAGGATCTTACCAGGAGGACATACTGAAGGAAATGTTTCAAGAATGTCAGTTTAGTGTACAGGATTTTTTTCCCTCCAGTTTGAAATGCATTTTCTGAGAAATTCTGAAGCCAGTTTGATTTTGAATTTGAGATTTTCTTCTATGCATTAGTGGTTGGGGTTTCTTTTGCAAGAGTTGTAACTTCTAAAAGATTATAACAAACTTGGATGTCATAATAAAATTGTAAGGTACTAGAGGTCATACTGTTATATATTACATTTGATTTGTCATTCATGACAGTCTTCCAGTGGTCTTGAAAATCACATTTTTCTGTACCAACACTCCTTGTTCCAAAAGTCCATTCCATATATACTCGATTATAATACCATATTCAGCAGATGAAAATAACAAGGGTATATATGTTTGCATCTAGGATCCAGAAACTAAGTACACTATCTTGCATCAGAAGGCAGTTTTCATTAATGTTTTAGTTGTGAGTGAAGCGACTTTCCATCCAGCAAAAACTTTTGTCTCACTCCCAATTACTTAATTCAACTTTCATCGTAACTGTTTGCATGAACAGTCAAGGGAACATGTGACATGCACCTGTTCTCCACACTTGGATAAAAGACATTTTTTATGCAATTTTGCTGATGTGTAACCATGTCAAACTTAAGAGTGCATACAATGGTGTCGGTTGAGGTATTTGTGCACTACCACACAGCAGGTGGTTGAAGCAACTTAAGTGGAACATTTCTTTCTAGCATGAGTAATCCAACTGGCAGTCCACACCAATTACACATTGTAATCCTTGGATTGTATATTTTCTCCTTCATGCTTATGAAAATCTCTTTTCCACTTGACAGACATTACATTAACATGTTCATGTTATTTTAAAAAATGAATTTTAGAATTTTGTTGTGTGACCAATGTGTCCATACGGAAAGAAGCTCAACTAAGATGGGAGACCAAAGTTTCACATGGCTAATTCATACTGAATCATTTGCTTTTTTTGTGAAGAATTAAATTTGTATATTTATCATTAAATAGGCATCCTCATATGTTTCAAAGAATAAAAAATGTGTTGTTCAGCCTAGACTAAATTTGTGTGAGTGATGTACAATAATGTGAAAGTTTGGGACCAGTTCAGCTGGGGTGGGAAAGGGTAGATGCTCATAATTATAGGTAATTTTATATAAAATGTGTCCACCACTCCACTGGCCTAGTGGTTAGAGCATCCGCCTTAGATGCAGAAGGTTGTGGGTTTGAAGCCAGGCAAAATCAAACCAAAGACTTAAAAAAATGGTACTAACCACTGCCTTGTCAGGTGCTCAGTATTAAGAGGTTAGTGTTAGAACTTGTCAGCCTGGTGTCATGATAATGTGACTGGGTGGGATGTCATGCTAAATGTCTTCGGGGATGATGCCCCAGTGCTAGACATCACTATAGACTGCCATGCTGCAAAAATTGTAGCAATATGAAATTTTTTAAAAGGTATGTTAAAAATCCAAATCACACACATAAAAGGTATTATTGTTTCATAGCTTCAGATATAATGGAGTGTCTGTAGATGTGTGCTTGGAGTTCAGAATTTTAATCCACATTCTGGGTGACAACTGAGATATGATTTTTAATCTATATTACATTCTGGGTGACAACTGAGATATCAATTTTAATCTATATTACATTCTGGGTGACAACTGAGATATCAATTTTAATTCACATTCTGGGTGACAAATGAGATATGAATTTTCATCCACATTCTGGGTGACAGCTGAGATGAATTTTAATCCACATTCTGTCTTGACAACTGATATATGAATTTTAATCTACATTCTGGATGACAACTGAGATGAATTTTAATCCACATTCTGAGTGTCTAGTTTTATTATTCTGCTACTCATGTTGAGACTAATTTGTAATATTTATTATTTTTGTCACTTTCAGATGCCAGATTTTGATCAATCAGAGAATACCCTTGGGTACAAGAAAAGGATATTAACAGATGACCTTTAAAAGAACCAACTCCTTTCAGCTCGAAGCATTTACCTCTTTGCCAGCTTCTCTATACTGTGTAAGTGTTGATATCATAGTAAGTTATCTTGTGACTTGAGGTTTGAATATAGTAATCAGTTATCTTGTTACTCAGTGTTTGAATACAGTTATATTGTGACTATGTTTGAATACAGTATTCGTTTATTTTGTGGCTGGTGGTTTGAATACAGCTTCAGTAGTCTTGTAACTCAAGATTTGAATCTGGTACTCTGTTATTATCTTATTTGGGGTTTGAATACAGTGCTCAGTTGTTTTTTGAATACAGTGCTCAGTTGCTTTTTGAATACATTGTTCAGTTGTGTTTTGAATACAGTGCTCAGTTGCTTTTTGAATACTGTGGTCAGTTGCTTTTTGAATAGTGTTCAGTTGTTTTTTAATACAGTGCTCAGTTTTTTGAATACAGTGCTCAGTTGTTTTTTTAATACAGTGCTCAATTGCTTTTTGAATACAGTGTTCAGTTGTTTTTTAATACAGTTTTCAGTTGTTTTGAGACTTGAGGTTTGAATACTGTATTTAGTTATATTGTGACTCATTTTGAATACAGTATTAAATTGTGTTTGCTTGAGGTTTGAATACATTATTGAGTGATCTTATGACTCTGAATACAGTATTCAGTTTTGTGATTCAAGGTTTGAATACAGTAGTTACTTTGTGGCTCGAGGTTTGAATACAGTATTAAATTGTCTTGTGACTTAGTATTGAATACAGTATTCACTTGTCTTGATACTCAAGGTGTGAAAACAGCTATCTGTAGTAATATCCAGACTAGAAATTTTTTCATGGAACAAAAAAAAGAATAGAATACAGGCCATGAGGACTCTCAGTGGTGAAAATGTGGCTGTACTCGCATTTAACATACATGCAAGTACAAACATCATAGACTCTCATCTTCAGTTATATTATGCATTGGAAGAGTCTGCTTGGATCTAATTGCTGTACTAGGGTGGCAATATATATGGTGGAAGTACCACTGGGACATGCAGATAGCAAACTTTCTTTGTACAGGTGTAAATCAAGTATTCACAAAATTTTTATGATATGAACAATAATGTAGGGTAGAAGAAATTAACCTTTATAAAAATGGACGGTCATTAGAATTCTTTGTAACACAGGGGCACCACATTCTGAACCCTGTCTTCAAAGGGTGCAACGTCACTTTTCTGTTTTAAAAAAGAGAGATCCTTGGAGAAACATCCCTTTGTTGGCAAAGCCATTAGCAGATCAATTGAAGCAGAATAATGCAAGGCAAACAGACCAGTTTAACACTGGTCAGTGCACTTTCTTGTCAATATTAAATGACCCTGATAATATCTGGCAGAGTGTAATCAAACTAAGTAGTCTTTTCATAATAAGCCAGCATTATGTGTTGAATTTGATCGTTTTGAAACTACCTGTTTTGAGAAAAATTCAGGTCTGTGTTTCACACCATGAAACAGATTGACAACACTTGCTGTTGTTGAGGGACAACAATGTCATAGAAAAGACATAATATTCCCTTTGTTATGAATACTGTACAACTTCAAGTGTAATGATTATATGTACAGTGTGGCCGAGTGGTTTAAAGCGATGACCATTACGGATCACTGCCATCTCACCTCTGTGTGTGTTGTTCGAGTCCAGACTCAGCTAACATGGGGAAGTGAGAAAGCCTGCCAGTAGCTTTTCATGGGTCAGTGGTTCTTCCCTGCGTTTTCCAGGGTTCTTCCGCCACCGTTAATACTGGCCACTATGTATAGCCTATCTTGTGCTGAAAATGGCATTAAACCCTACATTATATGTTCACGTACATGATAATCTAATAATTGGCAGTCTGCACTTGTTTTAAAATTAAATTTATTGCAGACTTTTCCTAAATTTTTAATTTTTTTTTCACATTTCTATCTTTCTGTCACACATTTATCAGTGAGCATGAAAACTGTCTATTCAACCTATATTCTCTGTCATGTACATGGAATGGTGGTTGAAGGTATACAATATAAAATATTGTAATATATATAATCCTTTTTTAAAATAAATTTCTCACATATTTTGTTAACAAAATGTTGGAATCCTAGTTCTCTTTATTCTGGACACTCAATTTCAGCTGATTGAGAGTCCTGGACTTGTAGATTCAGAATCCTGACCAATGGGTAGTTGATGCCTTTAACCAATTTGTGTTAAGGTATGGAAAAATAGCTTCAGATAATTCTTTTTGTTGGTTCAAATGAAGAAGTACATGATTCCTTATTCATGTACTTTTATGTTCTACATTTGCATAACCATGGAAGACTTAGTATTAAGTGTGTAATAGCAACACTTTGAAGGTAATAACAGTATCACATTATCATTTAAGATGGATGTTTGCTATTGCAGTAGGAGATTTGGAATGGTTTGGAGTTTCAGTTGAAATCCCTTTGCCAGTTAAAATAGTACTATTTTCAATTGATAGACTTAGGTGATTATTAACAGGAAAACACCACCCCTTTTTCAGAATTCAATATCTGTAGATAAACATTTTGGTACCTGAATTCATTAGGGATTATATTTGTGGAAATAGCTGGTCACATTAAGATAGAACTTGGAACAAACCATCTTGTTGATTTATTTTGATGGTCTCTAAACTTATGATCACATGCATTTATTTTTTGTTGTGATCATATAGATTTACTCTACTTGATAATGTCATGATCTCCTTTATTTAGTAAATGCGGAGATTAGGATGTTCAGCCTCCATTCTGAATTTATTTTGTCACCTCTTTTCAGTCAACCTGATCAAAACCACATATGATATTCAAGTGCCAATGTGCTGTACCACTTTTTTTTACAAGTTTTAAGTTGCTTTAGACTTTTGGCGAAATGAGTTCCATTAGTACAGCAGAATTATTAGTCCTGAAATAATTTTTATTGTTTTGCTCTTTTTTACAGATAGATTTCAAGAGATATAAAACACCGCAGGTGATGTTCATGATGTTTCCAAACAGTCCCACTACTGGATGGGTGAACATTTTATCTGGGGCATGAGATCTACAAGAAACCTGCATTCCCCAGCCACATTTGTAACGATCACGGAGAATTCTCATGCTGGCGTGATCACCTTGGACCAAGTTCGGCCTCAGCCAAGGACACAAAACGAATATGTTGATACACCGGGAAAGCATTTGTTATCACCAGTGCATGCTAAGGCTGGGGTGGGAGGTGTTCATGGTGGTGGTGGGGGTATTCAGCGGGACTCAACACGGGTGGTTCCTCTACCCACAAGAACTAGTAATTTGTCGTCAAATCCACCGCAGTTTTTCCCACCACAGCTGACTCCTATTGTGTCCTCACAACCAGTTTCCACATCTCCACCGTTGAAGAAGGACCTTCCTTTAGAAGTAGATGATTCAATTATTTGTAGTCGCTGTGGAAAATGCCGTTGTGGCGCTTGCACGGAAAGTCGAGAGTTGCCATCTCGATGGCTGTGTGGGGACAAAGTGAATCTTAGCCCAGAAAGTGCAATAGAGCATTGCACATGCTTCTGTTGTGTCAGATGTTTGTTTTATCACTATAGTAAAGATGATCAGGACAACGACTATGATTGCTATATGGACCCATGTGCATGCTGTAATCGACCACATTGCTGCAAGAGATGGACTTGTATACTTCTAATGAGTTTGTGTCTCCCATGTCTTTGTCTATACTGGCCAGCTAAATGTGGTCTGTATACATGCACAGCATGTTACAATAAATGTAGGCGAAAAGGATGTACTTGCAATACAAACTCATCTAAAGTAAAATCTTCTTCGCGAAGTGGTGCAAAACTTGATGTCTCTTCTCAGTCCCACAGGTTATTGCTCCTTGAGTCTGAGAGCTCAAGTACAAGCACAAGTAATTCATGACTGTGTACTTTTATTTGGATTACTACTGTTCTCGTTACCACGGTTACTCTGGGAACAGATGATATATTGGAGACACTTTGTATGTTTCATATGTGCTGAATCTGTGATGTTTTTTTTTTCCTTTTTTTTCCCAATAAGATCCTTAGTGCTATGTTGCCATATTGGAATTTCTTGTTTGATGGAGGAATTTATTTATGTAGGAGAAAAACTATCTAGTGTAGATTTTCGCATGAAAGGTTCCTTCTACACAATATATATATATACAGTATTGACAGAATTCTTGACAGCTTTATTTAATTCTTTTATCTCAACAACCATGCTGTTTTATCACATCGTAAGGATAATTGATAGATCACGTAGCAATGGAGAGTTGCCATAGTTATTGCTACTTGATTCCACTGTGCAGGCCAAATTTTTTTGAAAAAGAAAACTTGTCTATAAAGTTTATATAAAGCAGTATATATTCTATTACTAATACAGCCAAAGAAAAATACGAGTATGGTTCCATTAACATGACCTACCCTGTTTTAATGGCTCTGAACCTGTAACTTATAATCTTGTATGCAAAATAGTTTTTAAAGTTCTTAATACCATGCCCCCATTTTGACATCTGAACTGGTAACTTTAGACTGGAAGCTGTCTAATAAACCAACACAAGCTGGATAAAAGAAATGATAGAAACAAAACCGCAAGTACAAATCTACTTACCCCATTTGTTTTCATACCCTTACCAAAGTCAGATCTTTTGTTTTTCATTTTGACTTTACAAAGTGACCCACTCAAGCAGAAGTTTCAATTGTTCAAACAAATCTCTTTTCTTTTTAAAGAACTTTACCTGGAAAGGGACAGGGTCATCTGAAAAACAATTCTTAAATTGTGTATCTTGTGTTTTAGTAAAAAAAATTACTATAGCAGTTCATTGTAAGTAAATAAACCTAATTAAAAGAGTTAAATAAATTTAATGAAACCTTCACCAATTTAAGAAAAAACTTTTAGGATAACAAAAACTACATTTTTATAAAACAGTGTACATGAAAGAAAACAATGTGAAAAATGTAACAACTGTTCTTTATAAAGTTTTTTTTATTTGATTTTTCTCAGAATTTGACAAAAGCATTAAGTGTAGAAAATGCAATATGAAAAACTATCCATGAGTTGTGATAATGTGCGTGACTGTGTGTGTGTGTATATGTATATATATATATATATATATATATATATATATATATATATATATATATATATATATACAGTACATGAAAGTGTATATTTTGCTTATTTCAAAAATGCTGTTAATAGGGCTAGTTTATATTTGTTTTGTTATGAAGATATAAAGATTTGAGATCCAGCACCACACATGATAACCGCATGGCATGAAAACATTAATAGTAAATTTATGTTGAATTTCTGATGATTATTTATGACATTTTGCTGACATCATTTCCATCCAGCTGCAGTGTGGAATAAGACATGATAAACAAAGTCAAGAAATTTAATGATATACCGTCATTTAGTGCCAGCAGCTCAAAGTTTGTGCTGTTCACTTCAAAATTATTTTAAATACAGTAAAGTAATTTGATGGTATCAACTTACACAATAAATGACATTTTGTTGGTAGATTGATGGGTTTATAGAATTAGTTTGAAAGTTTTTCTTGCCCACTGGCAAAAGTGATTTTCATATTTTTACCTGCCCTGTTAAATTTGAAGAGTCCACTGTAAGCATGATATTAGTTTTATCAGATTCATTCCTTACCCCCAACAAGTTGTAAACATGTTAGTATTGTCAGATGGGGGAATGAAAGGATATTCATATGGTCTGAAATTTTTGATTGGTAGCAGTGACAAAACCAATAAGATGTTGTACACTGCAAACTGTTTTTGTTCGTTTGAGAATTCTCAATAGTATATAAATGCTGATCAGATGTCACATCATGGTCTGGCTCTGCTCCATTCAGTTGTGTGAATATGATACCTTAACAAATTCAGAAGGAACTTCATTCAGTTCAGGGTAAAGTTTTATTGCTACATCAGTTGCAGAGAGTACTCAAATACTTTTTGTAAAGACACCATGTCTGCTAGCTTTTGTCAGGAGTTGAGAAAATTTATTCGAATATTACATTCTGTTTGTATTTAATAAAGATATCAAATATTCATGACGTTGATGTTTGTATTGTATATGGTTTTTATTTTGGTTATAATCAAGGAATGGTATAGTCCTTGGTTTTATTCTGTTTTAATAGTCTTATAAAAATTTAGATGAACCAGTCAAATTTAAATAATTGTTGTCTTTCTTTTTATCTTACAAGCAGATAGCTGACATATATACTCACCTATAAGTTGAGACCAACTGCAAGCAGTGCAGACCATAATCTTCCGTTGCATAAAGTGCTGGCAGATCTAGATTGGTTTAGTTTGGAGTAGTTATTTGAATAAACAACATTGACCCTTATCTTCAGGCACATGCTACAGCAGATCTTGATCTGTGTTGTTTTGCAATTTGTCTTGACTTGTTTGCAAGTATATATGGTCTTGAGATGATTGTGTTCATTTCTGTTACAGTGTTTTTGTCACCATATTGTCGACATTTTTTACCTTAATGCTTTTAGTCTTGAGGTTACATTTGTTCCTCAATGCATTCATATTGCTGTCAGGTTTTCTCTTTGTACATACATTGACAATTCACTATGTTTGCTTGCTTCATTAGATGTTTGTTTTTGACTCTTTCATTAACATGAAAACTTAAATAATGCAAGAGGGCAGTAGTATACATTTTTTTTGTTGTTTTGTTAAATGTCACCAAAAGTAAAGAGGTTTCCTTTATAAACTATTCATGTATCAATTTCTGGGCCAATGAAATCAAATTTTACTTGCTTAAAATTTAAACTTCTTTGTCTTTTTATCAACATTGGCTATTTCAATTGAATATTTACCATGGTTTTTTTTAAGGTGTATTGGGCACTAAGCTTCAGCCATCACCTACTCTAATCTTCTTTCAAGTAATGTACCAAACAGAACATTTATGTCTCTTTCCAGTTAAAGTCAGATAACCTCAAGTATCATGTACTTACTAAATTGGTAACTTTTTGGGCAGATGAAAATATGTGTGGATATGCAAAGAATAGATTCTCAAGAAAATACAGATATAAAAAAAATAACAATAGAAACAAAATTCACCATGAATGAAATAAAACACTTTATAATTGTAATTTTTTTTCATACGATTTTTAATTAAAAAGTTTATGTTTTGTAAGGTTCCCCATGTTGCTATTTATTACCTGCCTGGCAATGAGTTGTTGCATTATCAGTGAAATCATTATGATGTAATTACAATAATGTGCTTAATGGCAGTACAGAATGAGCCACATTCACATCAATTCTTTCTCTAGCATGTGAAAGGGAGATGTTAGTCCGATCAGTACTACTAAAGCATGTGAATGGGAGATGTCTGATTAGTACTGCTCTATCAACTTTTTATTAATATAGATTTTGAGCAAACAGACAAACCCTCATCTTCCTGTTTTGTAGGTTGTGTGCATGTTATACAGAGATATGTATTCTGCAAGTGTACCTTTTGGAAGGGTTCACATGAGAATTATGGAACACAAAAACATCAGTTACTGTATATAATCGCTTGTAAGACAAGTCCAACTGCAATCTTCACAGACCCAGATCTGTCATCGAATAATGTGACAGAAGATCTGGGTTATGTGCAATTTGTTAGGATTAATTAGAAGAACAATTTAGTCCCAGATCTGCAGTTGTATTATACAACATCAGATCTGGATCTTTGTTGTTTGCAGTTTGACTTAAATGAATGTATATGGTAATGATTGCAAATGAATATATATGGTAATGATTGCTGTGATAAAAATGCTATTGGTTTCAAGTTAGGGTGTACCAGTTAGACATTACTTGTCATTAGGATGTACAGTTAAGGATTGATTGTAAGTAATTATTTTTGAGAAGGGCATTCATAGTAAGTGTAAAATAATGAAGATGTTGAATAATTCTGTTGTAAAAAAAAATTTACTGGAAAGACTGGGCAGATATAAAGAGATGACGTTTCTAAAGTTAAATGTAGGACAAGACCAGCCATTGTAATGAAAGCTTATATCCAGTCTCTTTCTTTGCATGTCCATGATAATATATCTGTTGGATTCATACTTAGAAACTCAAGTGCAGCTGTAAACTGCTCAGACCAAAATCTACCATCACATAATTATTTACAGTAGGGCACGACTTATAGACTAATGTATACAGTAATGCATTTTATTTTGTTTGGTTGCAAGATGTACTATTTTCGTGTGTGATTCAAGTAATTTCCACAATACTTTTATATTCAAATTTTAAAGTGAAACATTTCTGTGTTTTCATGAAAAAAGCGACTTTAGAACTCACTAACGCTGCTAATAACAGTAATAGAAGCATATCTGAAACAAATATATCCATTACTGTCCTGAAAACCGTTTTGGATGTTAGTTTTGTTCAGAATATTTCTTCCGAGTAGAGGCATTATGGAAACATTCTGACCTATGACCTATTATGAAGACATAACATATTACCTCATTTTAACTGCAGAATTGCAAGTTAAAACACTTTTCTCGTTTATTTCTTCTTTTTTGCACATTTCATCATATCAGTTAGTCTCGACATTCACCAGCATATTGTTCATCCGAAATACATTTTGTATGCCATGTGTACTTGCTTACAAATTGAGTCCAGCTGGATACAACATGGACCCTAATCTGCCTGATCATTACACAGCAGCAGATCTGGGTCTGTCTAGTTGAACTCCACTTATAAGCATGTATATACAGTAATGTATTGTCCACTGTAAGATACTGTTAATTAAGATTAACTTCAGTTTGTGGTTTGGTTTTGTCAGTTAAAGCAGCAACATTGCCAAGAGCAACAGTACTTTATGATAATAAAAGAACTTAATTCTACCCTATTTATTACCTTATATACTCCCTTAAAAGTTGAGTCCAAATCCAAACTGCACAGATTAAGTTCTGTAACATTATATGATGATATAAGTTGTTTGCACTCGATTTGTGAGTACATATTGTAGTATTGTTTTGCCATGTGGCTGATCACTTTCAGCATATTTTTGATGCACACATTGTATATGTACTTTCATTTTTTTCTGTCAGATAAAGAGTTTTAAAATTTGTTAGTTGCCAAATAATGACTAGTCCTGTGTTAACTCAAAATGGACATTTTCCAAACTGCCAGTGTCCCTCTAATTGGAATGAATCCCCATGTTTTAATCATTATAGGGACATAAATAACAGATCAACCAAAGTGCAACACTGACTGGTGCAGACAGTGGAAAGTCATAGCTACTATTCCATGCTGTGCTGACTAGTTATTGCTCTCACTGTGGTCTGATCTGTCATTACATGATGCCCTGACACAGGACCTTCACTGTTATTAGATCTGTCATTACATGCTGTGCTGACTGGTTAGTGCTCTCACTGGTTTGATATGTCATTACATGTTGCCCTGACACAGATTATGTTATCTGTCGTTACATGCTGTGCTGAGTGGTTAATGCTCTCACTGGTCTGATCTGTTGTAACATGCTGTGCCAACTGGTTAGTACTCTGTTATCAGATCTGTTGTAACATGCTGTGCCAACTGGTTAGTACTGTTATCAGATCTGTTGTAGCATGCTGTGCTGACTGGCTAGTGCTCTCACTGTGGTCTGATCTGTCAACAAGTGCCGACTAGTGAGTGCTCTCACTATTGTCAGATCTGTCATTACATGCTGTGCTGACTGGTTAGTGCACTGTTATTAGATCTGTGGTACATTGCTGTGCTGACTTGTTAGTGCTCTCTCTGTGGTGTAATATGTCGTTATATGCTGCCCTGATTGGTAGGCCCTTTGCTGTTATCATTTCTGTCATTACATGCTGCCCTGACTGGTTAGGGTCTATACATTATCAGTAGCATAGTTCCGTATCTGCCAGTACATATTACAGCAGATCTGGGTTGACACTGCGGTTTGTGTGACCATTATAAATGTACCTACCATATATACTTGCAGACATGTTCAATCGAACTGCAGACAGCATAGACTTCTGCTATCATCTAAAAAGGGACAATATTGTTTGCAGTTAAACCTGACTCATACATGAGTATATATGGTAGTGGTTTTACTCTCGAGAGTAAGAAATTGTACCTTCCATTCATTAATAAAATCTTGACAATTTCTGCATGGTAAACATACAGAACCTAAAAAAAAAACATTACTTGGCTTTTGGAATCATTTATCAGTTGTTCATGTTTTCATTTTATATCAAAATCTAATTGCAGTACTGCAGGTAATGATTTTGTTCTTTCATGCATCATTAATCCATACAAACCTTAATATTTGCCATCTAAAGAGCCGACCATTTGAGGTGGTTGCTCTTTTTTAACCAAAAGTTTGTTTACCTCAGGATAATGCCTTTTTTCAAATAATAAAATGTACAAGTTTTCTCAAAAAGTTGGAGAACGAATATTATGTTCAAACAATTTAAGTGTTAAATATTTTTTTCTCTTTTCCTAAATTCCAAATCTTCACCCCCCATGCCGCTCCCTCGATTAAATGGTGTGCCACTAATTTCTTTGTACAGAGTTCTTTGCAATACACATTTGCAAATTGTAGGTACATAAGTAAATTATAAATATTAATTTCAACTGTAGTGAATTCATACAAACTTTCCCTTCATTTCAGTCCTTTGAATTTGATGTATTCCAATAAAAATTGGCTGTCCTTAATGGATAATGTTACAGCATCATCAGATATAGATAAAACATTGTGCACGTCACCTGTTGATTGTTGAATATATAGATATATTGTATATACTAGATTATTTGCTTAAAAAGTGCTGTTATATAAAATGTTTATATGTGATACAAAAAACTCGATGTATATAAAATCAAGTTTTCTGTTGGATGAAATTGTTTATTGCTATTTATACTGCCCCACCTCTCTCTCTCTCTCTCTCTCTCTCTCTCTCTCTCTCTCTCTCTCTCTCTCTCTCTCTCTCTCTCTCTCTCTCTCTCTCTCTCGCACGCAGCCAGCATGCCCTCGTACACAAATACCATGGTATTTTATGCACTGCTCGGTTCTGTTTCTCACTTTTTTCTTTTGCTTGCAAAGCAGCGATCCGTTTTTTATAGTGTGTAGTCGGTGGTGGTGGTGTCGTTGAGTCATTTTTACATGAAGCAGCATTCTTTTGAATCGAGTGTGTTACATTCGTGACACTTTTTGGATTCATTATGGGGAATGTTACTTCTGGCAGTAATAGATCACATTGATCTGCCTTTATGTTTAGGGCATGGAATTGGTGTCAGCACATGGAATTCTGAATTTATATACAATTCTCTCTCACAAAAGTTGGCAAAACTATACAATACTCGTTTTTATGATTAATTTAAGCAGCTAGACAAAGAGCAAAGACTAATGCACCTGGCATATGTAGCTTGAAAGCAAAAAGTATCGAAAGTTAATGCTAATAAGCAGAAAATATTCGTCAACAGCTGTTTCTATTCCTGCAAATTCCGAAGATTTCCACATGGGTGGAATTTTATTATTTAACAAGAAAGTCTGATTCTTGATAACGTTTATGCAGCTTTGTCATTAGCACATTATTGGAATGTTTTGTTGTGCCACTTCAAGTTTGATAGCCGAGTCATCAGCTTTCATGTTACTAGTGTAGCCATGTTGCTTGCCTGAGAAAGCAGTAACCATCTTTTGACAATGTTCTCGAAGCAAACAAAACTCTTTTTGACGAGAAGTGTTTTGTATAATTACTTGTACTTAAGTGCTCCATTCCATGGAGCAATAATTAACTATCAATGCTTTAATACATGAATAATTCCTTTAATATCGATGCTTGTATACATGGACCATTCCTTAAATATCAGTGTTTGTATGCACGGAACATTCCTTTAATATCAGTGCTTGTATACACGGACCATTCTTTAAATATCAGCGCTTGTATACATGGACCATGCCTAAAATATCAGTGCTTATATATATATATATATATATATATATATATATATATATATATATATATATATATATATATATATATATATATATATATAGTTTGATGAATCATTAAACAGCTTTAAGACGCTAAAATTGACCACTGCAATATGATTCAAATATAACAGCATAGAATGTTCCTACAGATCTGAGGTCACTGATCATGGTACTAATATTAGTATCTTAGTCCTACCTTGTGGACAGGGTACTAACATGAGTCTATGTGTGTCACTGGAGCAGCCGAGTGTGATTCATACCAGGCTCTTTTTTTAGCCTAATATTAACAATTTTGAACATGTTTTTGATATAAATTATGAAATAAATTGAGTAGTCCTCTTATTTAATGCTGGAATAATAGTAAATCATTGTAGAAATGGTGGTAAAATCTCGTTTACCTTTCTTATCCGATATTTTCGTTTTGATCGTCCGCCATATTAGTTCAAATAAGGCCTACTTCCGTTCTCAGCCTCGTTTGTTTGTGTGCCATATAAGGACGTCAATGCCTTATTTGGAAACGTAAACAGATCGTAGTAAAAACTATGGCGCGATTTGAGTCGGAAATTCTGCGCATTAAAAGTAAATACGGTTTACCGGTGACTTTGAAATTCCACCAAGAAGCAATTATTTTCTCAACAAAACCGTAGTCAGCAATTTATGCAAGTATCCATTCTCCATCTTCTCCCGTTATGTCATTCAACATCTAATACCATAGCGTAGAATATCCATATATAGTCTGGCAAGCCTTATGTAGAAAAGGGGTCACGGCGAGAGTCTTGCGTTATTTGTCATGGTGGACACGGTGAGGTTAGTATAACTATGCTAATTTATTTTACTGTGTAAGGACTTCATAAATTCAAAATAAGCCAAACTTCTTTGACAAAATGAGTATATGTATTTAATAGATTTCTAAACTATTTGTGTTTCTGACTTAAGTGAGGATTTTTTTTTTGTTGCTCCATTATATATAGGAACAGTTCGTAGCCTCAACCACAACAAAACAAGTTAAGGCTACGACATCGTAGCTAGGCAAAAACTAGTAGAAATTGGCTACTTCCTGCAATGAACGTGTTGTTAAGGGGGGGGGTGTGTGAAAATAAAGGTTAATTCGCTGGATAGGATTCAGGCGATGGTCGTCTGAAAGTGATGCTTTGGTACGTTACTGTTTTGTAGTTTTTCAGTCTTCTTACGATTCTGAAGTGATAAAAGACGCGTGAGAAAAGTCGAATCGAGCTGAGGGTTGTGGTTACGGTTGCATTCCTTGTGTTAATTTATAATACCGTTAAGGTGATTTCATGTTGTCAGAAATTTCGTCTTGCATTATTGACAAAACTGCAGACTCCTGTGAGTATAGCTTGAGAACCACTGAAATTGTTTTAATTAAACCTGAATCCGTTACAATTTGTCGCATATCTCTATGCCTCAATGTCAACTTCACGGCAAGAAAATATTAAAGTTACTTAGGTCCATGTGCATGTATAACATGAACAAATAAAGATAGTTTAATAAAACTCTGTATATTATGTCATTCTCTTGCTCCAAGCTCAAGCTCACAATAAAGAGTATGCAAGTTCCTGGTCTACTTCCTCATTCACGCCGTTACTTTGTAACCCATACACATATTTTGATGGAGCTTCAAACACATTCAAACACAAGTGAACGTGTGGTCTAAAGCGCTCACCGTTCCGAATCACTGCCATCTCACCTCTGCGTGTGTTCGAGCCTCAAACTCGGCTAACTTGGGTGCGTGAAAATTTTTGCCAGTAGCTTCCCCTGGGTCGGTGGTTCTTCCCGGGATTTTCCAGAATTCTTCCTGCACCAGTTATACTGGTCGCCATTTATAGCTTATCTTGTGCGGGAATTGACGTTAAATCCTACAACATCAAATAGATTTATCATACAACAGTTAAGTCACAAGCTCAGTGGTCAAGGTGACTGGTAGAGAAAAGCTCACGATATGGACATATTTTGCACCGTTTGCGATACCCTGCTCCTCTTCTTTCGTGTTTATCATCGTCGTTGTTATCAAAGAAAACATAGCAAATAAAAAAGCATGTAGCCACATTACGAACAATGTCGATATGCAAAAAGATTCACAGTTATCTAAATAACTTACATTACTTATGAAGGGGGTATTTTCTAGTCTAAGCAGACAATATGCGAGCCACCAGACGTAAAAGGTTCATGACCTAGTTAAGGTTTAGGAGCAAACTGGCAACCTGAAACTGGCTTCTGTTTCATTTTACATCTAAATATATTTTTCTTTCCTTGCGAGTTAATTCAAAAGTAATTTAGACAACAAATAACTGAAGGAGTTATACATTAATTAGAATTTTACCTTCGGTACTATATTTAGTTTTTGGTTTAAAAGACAAACCAGTCTTTATTTCTTTTCTAATAAAATTTTGATACTTGAGCATCTATCAATTAACTATCTCACATAATAAATTCCAACGGGTATTGAACAATTTGATCGCCACAGGGAATTAATCGTTTGCATAATCGGGTGGCTGGTTAAATGGTTGACCAGCAGAACAGTGATTAATTGTTTAATACTATGATATGCACAAATTCAGCCCTTTATAACTCGGACATTTTTTGCTCAATTTTCACACCATACTTAATAATCTTGTTTCGAAAACGTGACTTTCTTTTTTCAACACGAAGAACGCCGGTTTAAGAGAAATATGAATGCAAATGACTAGGCGATGCATTCTCCAGTTTTGCCATTTGCAGGGCTCCTAGTAACTTTATATATTACCTCCTCGACTTCATGTTATACACGCAGTGAATTAACACATTACACGCCGTAACATGTAAGTGGAGACCTTTTGCCTTCGAATTATTTATTATGAAGTAGTTTGGTTTTGTAGGGTTTAACCTTATTACTCCGCACATGATAGGCTAGAGATAGCGGCCACTATATTTGGTGTAGAAAGAACCCGGATTGAACCACCGATCCATGAGAGGCTTCTAGCAAATTTTCACACTCATGTTGGTCGATGCGAGGCTCGAACTCGGATGAACATTGGCGAGATGTGTGAGTGATCTGTAAAGGCGAGTACCTTAGACCACCAAGCCACCATGAGCCATACAATCTGAGGTAGACATTAACTGGACCATGCTGTGTATACTCATCGACTATTTTACAAAATCTGTTGGGATGTTAATTTATTATTTTTTTAATTGTTATTCTATGAAAACAGCAGAGTGTATATCCTGGTAAGCTTGTACATAACGCGACTTGAAATTTGCATCCAATCCTTTTCGATTACCGAGATACACAGTCATACAATATAAGACCACGACCCTGATATTTGTTTTGGGCTTTGAGATCTTTGGGTGTCGATGTCTTGCTGACTGAATAACGACATTGTGTAGTGTGTTTTGATGTCGACTACTATCGTAACAAAAGTAAAATTTTCAGGAATATCTCACACACTTGGCATCCCATAACGAAGTTTTCTAAAACTTAAAGTCATAATGTTTTAGTCATACTTTATTTACTATGTTGTCTTTCTTCCTAATAAATTCAAATTCTCACACAAACAAATGATCCTTTTCAAGTTTAGTTGGCTACATTTCAATTGGCTTGAGCGAAGCCGGAAATGCCGAAATCGGGATAAGTTGAAGTGTACGTCTTTAACGAAACGAATACAAATATATTAATATTGAATTAAGTGTTTAGACAACTTCGTTTTGTTTAAGAATCTTATTATCCTTTTAACCGATTTCGGTATTCACAGCTTTCATCGCATTCCATCCAACTGAAATGTAGACCAACAGAACTTGAAAACGTGTAATTTTAAAGCTATGAAAGAAACTTTTCAGTTCAATATCATATAAAGGATTTTACCAGACCGTTGTATGCCAAAACCCTCACGTGGTCACAGAGCCACGACTGAATCTGGTTGAAAGAGACTCGAATCCAGCAGCCTACCACCAAAGAAAGCAGTCACTTAAATCACGAAGACGCCCGAAGTTGTATTCTGTACCATTTTTATAACAAACGTCAGTCTTATATTACCAATAAATGTGTCTTCGAGACGTATAAGAGACGAGGGTTGAACTATAGATATTTGTGGATAAAATGTTCAGAAGATGAGAATATGGGATGGATATGAATGTGAAGATGACAAGCTAACATTCCAATTAGTATGCGATTTGGTCATTAATGCAATACATTCCAACCAGAGAATAATGAAGCATTGTGTAACTTTCATAACAGATTCCTGAATGAGAAGAAATAAGCATAAAGGTTAGACACATCTGAATATGTCATTCCTGTACGCCAACGCAGACTGTTAAATGAGGACTGCTGACGAATCGCTGTAATTAAGGATGCATCATGCCGCCTCTTTTCATAAATGAATTAGAACTTAAAAGCATATAATGTAAAGACAACGTATTATAACCTGAGAACTGAAGTGTAGCTTCATTTGTGATTGACTTCTGGCATTTTCAATTGGCAAGGGTCGGTGTTGTCATTCACGTTTTTATTTTAACCAAGATAACTGGAAATAAACATAATGAGAGGCAAAAACAACGGCAACAAATGCAAAAGCGTGTCAATACGGATTTGTTGGAGACAGGTTTAAAATAACCCATTACCGTAAGGAACAGCACCGATAGCTATAGCATGACATATGACAAAATATCTATAATAGAGTTCCTCAAAATTTCGAACAAAATTGGAATGAACCAAGTCTTTAATTTTGTGTTTCATTTTTTAAAAAAAAAACAGTTACCCACGTTAACTTTTTACATCTCGAAAGTGTTCCAATATAGTGTGAATGTGGTCCTAATTCGTCATAAGAGTTGCCTTCTGAACGAAAAAGATATAACTAAAACCAAGGATTATCAAACAGAATTTAGGTTTATTGCATGATCACATCGTGTAAACGGGAAATTTTAAAAACATTCAAAACCTCCTTAATTGATTTGGTGTTCGATAACTAAGTTTGATCTCCCACGGTGTGGACGGATAGATGGTACATTAGCAGATAATTGAGCAAGCGATTGAAACAAATAAACAACTACGAGCCTCCTTTGCAATAAATAAAAATTAAATTTAATCAATTAGTACATAGCCAAATTTTCACTTTCAACTAATATAACAGAGCTGTTAAATCAAGTGTAATAAATTAATGCATAACCAAAATCTCACTTTCAATTATTACGTGTCCAAAATTTCACTTTTAATCCAACTGATTCACGTTGATATAATTTAGTCGCAGTGTTCAATTTACATCACATTACGAGTGGGGAATTCTGGGTTAAATACTACGCTCAACAACATCACCTGGCGCCTGTCTCCTCTCATCTTGTTCCACGTCTAATGCGTGTGCTTTGGTCCTCTTTCCGAACCATGTGTTTTCCGACCTTTCTTTGATGCGAATTTCCCCATGACTCATCGAATTTTCACTTTACATATCTCCTCTCAGAGTATGAAACTGTTACCTTAATGCCGTTTCATTCCACACGACCGTGTTCTAGCCTATAGCCTATCTTCCTTTTTAAGACAGCTATCTGACCTTTCTTCGTGAACGAGAGAAACACAATGATATTGTTCCCACGGAGTCAATCTGACTTCTTCCAAGCAAGATTCTCGACGAAAGAATTCTAAGCAAATCAGTTCCCTTAAATTCTGGTTTCCCAAGTGTACGCCCTTAGTTTCCCTGACCAATCGGAAATAGCTGTTCGCAAAATTTTATCCAAATAATCATGTCTTTCATCAGATTTTGACAGCCTAAGAACCTGTTGTAATTAGGTTTCCTTTGTTATTTGACGTGTGCCCCTTTTGAACTGATATGGCCGGAGTTCTAGTGCACGTATGTCACTGTACCGTTAAGATAGTCCGGTCAATGCTGCTGAAGCATACACGTATACCCTTTTATGCTCCAGAGATGAAATAAGAAATAATCAGTGAATACCTTTCTGGCCTCACTATGTTAACTTCAAAGCACAATTTATTCAACCTTAAATTTAATTTTCGTCTTCAAAATTCGCCACATCAAACCTCGCGTCGTGAAAATTTGTTTTCTAACATTTCCCACCCTATTTTTATATTTGAATATTTATGTTGGGGTGTACATTCAGAGGCATTTGCCTAACGAAAAGATGGAATTCGTCGACACCGTGCAGTATAGGCATAGGGTAGCACATTTAAAGCAGCCAAACAAACTTGAACGACCTTACATCGATCAATTAAGCCGATAGAAAGATGATTTACATTCTCAGAAATTATGAGAAAAAAAACTTAGTTACTTCGTTTATCTGCTCATAAATGAGACGAAACTCGTGCGCTTATAAAATTTGGTCTGGAACTCACCATGGCATGACCAGTACCCAAATCTCACAACATACACGTCCATAACATCAGAGGACCATTATTCACAGGATATCAATAATATCCGATTTCCTATGTTGTTGCAGGAAAACAAAAATCAAATATACGAAAGTCGCGTATTTATAGCAAAATGAAAGAACACAAACTTCTGAACATATTTATTCTAAGAATAACAAATAGAAACCTGTCATTGTCACAGCAAACTGTTGAAGGCCAGATTCACCATGCATACAGCACATGGGCTTAATATTTGATGAGTTTTGGCTTTCTCAAGGTTTCAGCGATATCGACAAAAAAGCGTGTTGAGTGCTTTAGCAAAGCGTGAATTTGCAGTTGCTTACTGGAACACATCCGCTGCCAAATCTTCAGTTTTGGAGATGCGTAGTTTTGCACGTTATAAAGCTCTTCAATTTCGAAGGTAAGTAAATTTTGCTTGTAGTTCGCAACCCCATAATGCCTATAAAAGTGATTGGCTTTAAATTACAGAGGTTCGTATCCTTGCTCACAATTTATCGTCATACACTTACTATATACTAACAAAAAGCTTAATGGTGGCGCTGACCAGTTGTTTACTTTTAAGAGAGTGATGTATGTAAGGTGACGTTGTTTGCTACTTTCATGTAATGTGGAAGACATGTTTTTTGGATATTGTACTTTTGGAAATTGTGAATGATCTTAGCACACTGCTAACTCAAATAATTTCTCCCTAGTGCTCCAAAAATCAACCTGAATTTGTCTAAAGTACACTATCCTTTCAGCTAATAAAAAGGGAAAATGAATTTTGCCAGATTAAACAATACCAGCTTCTGAAACTGCATTGAATAAATTACCAAATATATAAAATGTAAAAAAAAAGTTATCGGCTCTTTTTTTGCAATTTACTTCTGAAGTTCGGGAAATGAAAATGAGAAAGTGGAGCTAGCACTTTTTTGAAAGGTGTACATTTTGAGTAAGGCCAAGCTGTATACTCTCTAACCCATATTACACCCATCAATCATACGCCAAGATAAAGGGAATTAATTTTTTTTAACAATACCTTAAATCTTTTTCTTTAAAATTCTAGCTCTATGCTAAATACTAAACTGTAGAGCACCACCATATGCAAGAGAAATCACGCTGAATGGAATTCAATCCTCACCTCTCATTTGTTAAAAGAAAATGATGTCCTGCATATGTTTATAACTTATTTGCAGTTTGCCGATGAGAAGGGAGTATTCCATTCAGCGCGTTATCCTTGCATATTAATCGGGCGCAATCAGGTCCATGTTAGGCAGTACCATGGGAAAATGGTCTGGCATTCCTTAAAGGTATGATAGTAAGCCAAACTTTCAAACTTTGGTTACGCGTACGAAGTCGAATGCTTGAGCTAAACATCGGTACCAAATTTATTATGCTATGTGAAATGTTTTTGAAATAAAAGCATTTATTCTTAAATAGTTCACGTGGGAAAGGAGAGAAGTGTTCTCCCGTGTAGCTATTATGTAGTACTTGTAAGACAGTAGATTGTAAGCAACGATACGAGCCCCTGTGTTTTAAATAAATCACTGGAATTTATGATGTGTGTGGACATGCAGCCTTTTGTAGCTTGCTAAATTAGTGTCGTCATGTGACTACCAATGCAACTGCGAGTTCAGGTCAAAATTCATCTCGTCTAGACTGTCAGCGGTTTACAGAAATAACGAAGGTGGGAAGGGTAAAAGGAAGTTCGGAATAATAATTCACACGATATTGTCAGTGTTCCAGTATTCCACTCGACATGGTCAGTATACTTTCTCTTTAGATATATATTGTTTCAATTTATAACGCGCGGGGTACCGGCGACCGCCGAACCCAATTAGGCCAAATCGGTATAATCGGCCTAAAGCCGGCCGCGCATGCCTGTGGGGTTTTTTTTTCTTCTGTCAGGCCATGACCACAAAACTCAATCACGATCATCCAGTGTCTTACTATAAATGGGTATCAGCTAACCTCTGAATAGTCCAGATAAGAACCCTGTCTAGGACAGCTATGAACTATCATTCGCCTCAAATCAAAGTAACCTCCGTTCCTTTCTACCACTGGTAGGTTTGTAAGGTTTTTAAACGTAACCAATAAGATACTGACCAAGCCAAAGGAAGTGTGGGGTCAATTATTGCCCGCCTTTCCAAATTTTGGTTTGTTGAATGCAAGTGTAGATCTGAGATGGTTTTATCTATTGTACTTTCGTATTATAATTAATTTTGCTGAATTTATTGCACACTAAATAAATAAAAATGAAATTTCTTTCTCACTGTATATAAGTTGAAACATTCGACCAGCATTCGATGACAGTGCTTCATTGTCAGTGGACACTGGTAATATAAGCTTTCTGGTTGAGATTCTCTCCACGGGAGATAAGCACGAATCAAGTACGTGTGTCCTATACGCGGTAGCAATAAAAACAACATAATCTTTGACATTTATTTTATATGATGAATAAATTTTTCCAGTAAAGTGTATGGTGTCCCCATGATTGCTTTTGAAGTTTTCATTTCACGTGTTTTGCCAAGTATATAGGACGTGGGTAGGGGTGGCAAATGATCCCGGAATCCATGTGAAGCGGGCGCCATAGGCAACTTTTTCTTTTTTTTCAGCTCATATTTTCATAGTATTGCACCTTCACCTTAGTGTAACGGGGTAATTGTTCACAAAACGTATGCGAGTGGGGAATAACAGCTGGCATAAAAGCCATTTAGCAAAGTAGGAAGCCAACAGTACAGAACATTTCGTTTCTACCTGATTTTTCGTGCTTATGTTGGCTCATAGATATTAATGGATTATTAACTGTGGAGTTTTGCAAAGTTTTTAGTATGGAAGTGAATCCCAAAAGATTTGGTTTACTTATTTTTTATATTTATTACTTATGTTTGGTTTTTTTTTTCTTACGCGGATTAAATGCAGTTAAAAAATTAGAGTATGGATGCATTTTCTGTGGTTAATGCAATTATTTCGTGACCGGTTCGAGATGGTGCCGTTAGGTTTAACGACGGGAGCTGTGACCATGTCTTCATCTTTCAGACCGTCTGCATAGGGTCAAGTTTTTCATTTAATTTTTCCCGAAAATGGAGGAGGATGGGTTGACGATGATTCGAAATGTCATAAATTAAATATTGGGGGGGGGTATTTGGATAGTCAAGTTGGTAACTTTGGAGTATTGGCAAAATTGATTTTTGCTTATTCTATATAGTAAGTCATACAAATCATGTATGCATTCAACACCAACTATTTCAGAAATAGGCGTCAATGTTTAGGTTTTGATTCTGCATACTTTTAAATGACAAGTATTCACTTCATTTTGGATTCTTATACAGCCATATTTCTTTGGAAGGTCATTTTTTGACACCCCGAGAAGTGCATAAGGCAAAATCAGCGCTAAAGTACGTAGACATTTTTGGATAAAATTAACATGAAAGTGTGATCCAGTACATCTGTATAGAATGTCGCGAGCTGTGATGTCACAATCAAAGCTACGCATATTGGTAAACAAATTCGTACTACACAATATTGTGACAATTCTTCTCGACGTGCTCTTTACACGACCCAAATTAGTACATGACCAACATTGTAAAAGACCGTAGAGTTCGATAATTTTCGCCTGAAGTCTCTTGATGACATTTAAAGTGCAGCGCATTCAATAATCAGGATTTAATAGATTTTGGTTAAACAAAATTAGTGTTAAATTTTAAATCAACAGCTTATTTTTTAATAAATACGCATACATAGCCCATGTGACAATTACTATAGGCAAGGACGAATTTGTATGCCAGAAGGTGGAATGGGATTTCGTTTCTGAACTGTCAAAGTTTGGCATTTATGCCTAAATACAACGCAATACACGGCATTTACAGCATTTATGCAGACTTTCCGCTGTTAGACTAACGTTACTATTTTATGACCTAATTCCGTTCCCTTATGGAGTCTTTCCAAGTATCATCCAACTAAAGTTTATTAACATATTTGGCAATCGCCAACGTTTTGGTATGCATAGCGATATACTAGAATATGTCGTTAGTAAAACATCGGATCTGCTATATTTTCGAATTGATCAGCTATCAAATTTATTCGCAGTGACGAAAACGTTTCCCAGTCTGCTTGCTCAAAGTGTACCGTGGCCACAAAAGAAATCGTCAAGTAGAACAAAAGATGCAGAATGTCAGTCTGTGGAGCAAGAGAACTGATCGCATAGCAATGGCACACGAATTTTTCTCTGTGCAGACTAATCCTACGTGGTCCCTCCTGTTCACAGATGGGGACGAGTAGTTTGCATCCATATCAGTGGTATTTCTGGAGGGATTAAAGGTAAATGATCCTACTGGCATTTCTAAGAACCCGGCTTTGATTGATTCGGGCAAAGTATTGTAATCGAAGGTCGTTTTCCCAGTTTCTTCTTCCAAGTGAAGGCCCAGCTTTGGACCAAGCGCCCTCTTAAAAGGATTGCCACCCAGCGTGGGGTCGCAAACAATCGCAGAATGCAAAGGGGTGCAATACGCGACTATAATACCTAGACAGTCAGTCACTGGTACGTTCTGGCTGCAATAAGTCGCATGAAGCTGCACCAGCGGCATATACGTGACTATAAACCTAGGTCAAGTTCAAGTACTGGTACGTTCGAGTAAACCCGGGGTTATGATGGCATAATACTCATACCCCGGCAAGGAGAAAGGCCCAGCTCGGGGCCAAGGGCTTTCTTAAAGGAACTGTTGCCCAGCCATGGGCCACAAACAGGTCGCAAATGTACCGGTACTATACGAGACTATAATTAAGCCTTCCTTCCTCCTTGAATGGCTATGTACACAAATTCCAACACGAAAACATTCCAAATTCACAACTTTAGAACATTTGGTCAATTGCTTCGGTGGCTTCCATAAAATTGGTAAGGGACTGGTGAAGATTTGATCGAAAGTCTGCCCGCTGAGATAAAGTTGGATGGGCTGCTTCTTTGGTGGTTTGGTGGGGTAGGAGTTGTGGGTGGGGTGGGGACGCGTTACGGTGTCTGCCATTGTACGTTCGAGTAAAACCGGGTTTATGATTGCACAATACTCATACCCCGGCAAGGAATAAGGCCCAGCTCGGAGCCAAGGGCCCTCTTAAAAAGACTGTCGCACAGTCAGGGGCCACAACCAGGTCACAAATGTACCCGGTACAATACGCGACTATAATAAAAAAAAAAAAGCCTTCCTTCCTTCCTCCTTGAATACTGAGCACACACGAGGCACGCCGCGGTATAGATCTGCAAAACATAGGAGGAGAACTTCAAGGAAGACCAACGCGTGAAAAACAACAAATTGGATACACTAGCTGGATTTCTAGTGGGATATCGCTGAAATTGAAATTCCTGGAACTTGGAAGCAAATGATGACTGATAAAATTGGACGGAGTGTACATTGCACGCATTGAGCATAGTAAATAAATATTTTAAACATCTAAATATTTAGATATTACATCATTTATTCATTTAAATACTTGTTCTTGCCATCAAAATACGCCAAATCAATATAGCTAGTATGATCTTAAATTATTTACGTATTGACATTGTCGTCTGCTACTGAAGGTAGGATTATGGAAATATAGGTTGCTGATTCTGTCGTCTGCTATTACATAGGCAGACTAATAACTGCGGGAAATATAAAATGCCGATTTTGTTGAGAGTGAGTGTGTTAATATGTACAGTTTAAAAAAAAAAGGATTGGAAATTTCTAGATGATTAATATAATACAAAATAATCATACTAATAACAATAATGCCTTCGTTATGAATAAATAGGGATGGACATACAGAATTAACTTTCTGGAAGAAGAAAGAAAGAATGGATATTTTAAAAAAAAGTAGGATATCATTTTGGGGTCTGCTATTTTTTGCGGTATTATAGGACAAAGGTAAGACAAAGGTAATTAAGACAACCACACATTTGATAAAAAAAAAAATATTTAGATAATTATTGTCGAAATTGAAAAGATGTGTGCTTTGCAGCACAAGCCACTAACAATGTTGCAAAGTTTTCACAAATCTAAGAGCGGGAAGGAAAGCAGCACCAAAGCGCGCCTTGTTCTATAGACAGTCAATGCATTTTAGAATTCTGACCTAACCATATGATTTCAATCAAAACTACTACTATGGGGAGAGAGAGAGAGAGAGAGAGAGAGAGAGAGAGAGAGAGAGAGAGAGAGAGAGAGAGAGAGAGAGAGAGAGAGAGAGAGAGAGAGGCTTTGCAGCACAAGCCACTAACAATGTTGCAAAGTTTTCACAAATCTAAGAGCGGGAAGGAAAGCAGCACTAAAGCGCGCCTTGTTCTATAGACAGTCAATGCATTTTAGAATTCTGACCTAACCATATGATTTCAATCAAAACTACTACTATGGGGAGAGAGAGAGAGAGAGAGAGAGAGAGAGAGAGAGAGAGAGAGAGAGAGAGAGAGAGAGAGAGAGAGGGTGGGTGTGGTGAGGCGGGTTGGCTTGCTAGGTTGCTGGGTCTGTGGTTTGGAAGCGATATAGTGCGTCAAAATTATATGAGTAATGTGTCAAAGTTGCTGAAAGGCTCAGACCGGGACCAAGCGCCCTCTTAAGAGACTGGGGCCCAGCCTGAGGTTATAAGCAGTCGCCGAAGTACTCAGTGCAAAATCCGATATGCCGATGCCTTGAATGCTATCATAAGAGAGCTTGAGGAAAAACAACACATCACCGAATTCCTATGGGTTTTGTCACATAGTAATCTGATCGGAAATGATAAAGCGGATTTAGCAGCGAAAAAATCCTTCCTAATATATATATATATATATATATATATATATATATATATATATATATATATATATATATATATATATATATATATATATATAACAAAGGATAAACCAGAAATGGCAACACATAAGGAACACAACCAACAAAGGAAGACACCTATTCCAACTACAAAAAGAAGTCACCAGAAAAATCAATACATCAAAGGATCTAGAAGTCAGAGGCAGGGTGGGTCAGGGGGGTACATATGTCCCTGGGCGCCAAGATACAGGGCGCCAAAATGAGGCTTACAACGTTACATTAAGTAAAATAGAAAAATGTGACCAAACGGGGAGGGGGCTGATTCGCCAATTTTATAGTTCGTCCCTGGGCGCAAAATATAATAGCTACGCCTCTGCTAGAAGTAACGGACGTAAGAATCATCAACCGACTTTTGACCGAAAACAAACAACTACTAAAGAATAGCTTCGGGAAATATCTAAAAGATCAAGCAAACCAAACCAACAACTGTCCGCACTACTCAGTCCCGGAAACGCTTGACAACGTCTCCAACATATGCCCCCAATTACCAAACATAGCATAGCAATCTCAGAGAATATCTAAAGAGGATAGGATCACCTACAACGTACTCGAGACTATTAAACAAGGCACAGGATATAAATATAGAAGCCACCTTCAAGAACATAATATCATTCCTAAAGCAGATAACAAATACGGTAAAATATTAACACAATCTCAAAGCAAACCAACGCAGATAAAAGAAGAACTATGAAGCTGAGACAACCACTACCAACCGCCCAACACACGGTTATCGTACATAAAAAAAAATAGCTCCGGTGGCCTAGTGGTTAGAGTAGTAGATGAAAAGGCTGATTCTGGCGCAAAAGTTATCCCCATCCTCAAAACAAATACAAATTACTTCTCTTAAGACCTTAAAACACCAAAGTTTTTTCACCTACACAAAAACTAAAGGCTGATTCTAGCGCAGATATAATTGTATAAGGTAATTACCTCTCTCAGTAGATGAAAAGGCTGATAATTGTACCAGAACGGTGCAGGTCAGTTCACAAGTAAGTGATATTATATCTCATCACCAATGATTAATGTTTCAACTGATGATATTAAAAATATTTCATTATCATGGTGATAGAGACTAAACTTTACTTTACCGCTCACATGACGACGGGACTCAAACAAAACTTTCATTTCTAGTTTGTTTAGAGGATATTTTTTGTCGATAAAATATACTTTTGACCGATCAAGATCAATTGTAAGTTTAGTATATTTTTGTTGACTAATCGGATCATGAAAGTTTTTTAATTCCACTAACATCTTTTGATACAATTGTTCGATATAATTGAAATACACACTGTTATCAGATCTGATGAGCGAAAGTTTTAACTTGTCATGTGTTCCATTAAAACATATACCTGATGTTTCATTATTAAATTCAACTGTCAATTGTTTACCGTCCATCATTAGATATTTAATGTTACTATTATAGCTATTTGTTATTGTCAAATTTTCAAACATTATTTTATAAGTTTAGATAAAATTTTAGTTTGCAAAGATAATGTCAAGGATAGATCTATCATCATGACAATACCCAAGGGCAAATGTATCTACCCCATTTTCACAATAGCGTTTATCATCAAAATTACTCAATCCACGTTTGATAATGACATCTGTTTCAAGCTTATGATGATTTGTCCGTATAGCCATTGATCTTATAAAACTAACACCACCACGAGCGCCGAGCGCATACTTGTAGTCATCAAATTTCATAAACTTTTTAACAAAATCGCGAGGCAGACCTTTTGCTTTTTTTGTTATTTTATTATTGTCTAACAATACGGCATACATTTTGCTGCGTAATCCGATAAAGTATTTGATAGCGCTCGAGTTCATTTCATCTTTGAACTTACCAATAACCTTTTTGTTTGTGTCGTCATGAAATTTACTGTCACGTGGGTAATCAGAAAGATCAAACAGATATCTATTATCATGCATGTCCTGATAGACGTCCTCGCATTCGATTTCATATACGAGCGAATCAGTATCAGTAAATAATAATCTACTGGCCGGCCATTGATTTTTAACAAAATTATAATGAAAATCATACATCAACCACTTCGATAAATCTAACACAGCAGCTCCAACATAGATCGGCTTGTTAAGTTTTAGATTTGTCTTTCGTCGCTGTACTGCGACAAGATTCTCATTAAAAATTTTCATGCTCACAAAATCATCGTCTGACACAAGTTTGTTTCTGCGATTGACATCATTGACTAGTTCGATATTTACGCGTTTCCTAATATTTTCCATCGTCTTACCAAAAACGGAATTGTTCATCAGTTTGAAAAAGTTTTTCTCAAAATCAGTTTTAGCTACAGCTCTTCTTGAAGTGTTTGAATTAATGTAACCTCTCATCCACGGCGACTGATTAAATTTTAGTACACGATGAACTTTTCTCAGCACAAGACCAGCATCGACTGCTTGTTTTAAAACTTTGTAATGCAAAACATAATTACGTTTATTAAGCAAATTTGGTACTAGTTTTTTGACCATAGAATTTTGTCTTGGTAATGCTGACGCTTGTTGTTCTTCAGATAATAAACTATAATCTATGACCATCGATTCCGCACAGAAAGGATAATCGTTATGTAATCTGTGTAGTGAAATAGGATAATCGAGATCAACTTCAACGAAATAGGAAACATCGTTGGGTATCTTTTTTTCTGTCTCCGATAGAAATTGATCCGCCGTGATCCAATGAAATCCACCAAAAGGCATTGGTTCTGCCATCGAATACCCGTACAAGTTATTACAATCTAGATAAACTATATACTTCGAAGGAAGGTTAGGATTATACTCTTTCAAATATGTGTTGTTTGCTTCAGCATATTTCTTCGTTATCACACTAATACCGCCTCGGATACCTTTCTCAATAAAATTGAACATATCAACATCAGTCAGTAATTCCAACCTTACCTTACTAAACTTTAATAGAGCATCCCATGACAGTCCGGGGGCAGAATAATACCAGCAAGGATCTAGTCCATAATTATTATAACTCACTTCTCGAAAACTTTCAAAAACATCTGCTAATAATAACACGTCAGTTTTCAAATACAAATCGTGATAATCACCAAACACCTTGCAATCAAATCTATTCCAGATATCTTGTGCGTATTTGTAATCGTTATCGGTGATATTTTCATTTTCGAGTTGCAAGTAAAATTTCTCTTTGTCAGGTAAAGATGTTTCATCAAATTTACTCCAATCGTCGAGATACTCGTATGGAAATACTCCTTTTTTGGTCAGTAAATTAAATTTGTCTCCAAAACAGTCTTGTAGGTTATTAAATTTACTACCGGCGCAAACAGCGCTGTTTACTAGCTCATCTAACGATGCTGCCATAAACTGCAGGCTGTCAATGAAACGTAATTTGCCTAGCGTAACTGACATATACTTTTCAAAATTATTTGGAATGCACTTGATCGAGTTGTCGAGTTTTAAACGAGATTTTACATCAGGATCACCAAAAGCTTCTACGATAATGTGGCTGTCATATCCTCGAAAGTTGTGAAGAATAACTGGAATAAAATCTGGAGCATGAAATTTCAAATTACAATGATCATGAGCCGCTCCACGATACTGTCCGGTCAAATGACAATGGTCATGTACTTTTTTGTTGTCAGGGTCAAAAGCTTTTTCACAAATATGACAAATTTCCGCTTGCTCGTGATCGGATTTTTGTTGTGGTGTTAGTTTAATCATTGGAGTTACTCTTTTCAAACAATCAAATATGTTATCAACTTCGTTAATCAACTGCTTGAGAAGCCAGACAGCTGGATTTTTACCTCGATGTAATTTGATTGGTTTAGATAATCTCGAATCAGCATAACAAACTATCTTGTAAGCTACTCCACACGGAACATGATTTTGAACTTTTCTTGTACTCGATTGGTTGGGATTATTTTCTACACCAAGTACAGGTTGAAGTAGGCATTCGAAATCGGCGTACACAACGAAAGGAATTTTTAATTTGTGATTATAATTGACAAAATACAATAAACTATCTTTTTTAGATGGCATCGTTATTCGTTGTACGTCACTACAGTACTGCAAATGCTTTTGTAATGTTTCATTGTCTGTACAACCGTGCAAGCAGCGATAACAAAAGAACTTTTTCTTGTTATTTTTATTGTACTGTTTACCAACTAGTCCATTGAAGTTTTTGATCCAAACGTAATGATTTTTATAAAACAGTAAGTTTATAGTCGATTGTGAAGCTTTTTCTGAAATATATCTGGGATAGACGTTTTCTTTTTCATCTAGTCCGAAAACGTTAATCGAAACATTATTTTGCTTTTCAAACTTTGGTATTTGATTTTCTGCCACTGGAAAGTTGATATCCTTAAAATTTAATTTTGATACGTGACTAATATACTTCTCAACACGACCAGCGTCTTTTTCTACTGGAAATAGCGCAGAAAGAACAGCCCATTGAAAACATTTGTCATCAACGTTTTTCACGTTGATGCAGCATTTTTTATTTTTTATTTTTGGTGGCAGGTCGATATACCCAGCGCTATTAGGGCCGCTGCCGCGTAATGCGTCATATTTCATTGTGTGAAACAAAATTTCTTTGATTATTTAAAACTTCCAACCTGAACCAGATTCAGTAAATTCTTCTATTTTTTTCCAAATTTCTTGGTGTATTTCATTAGATAGTGACAAAAGATCAGTCCCAAGCAAAACGCGCCTTGATTTTGCATTAATATAAGGGACTGTAGTTTCCGTTTTAGTAGATTCTTCCGTCACAAGTAGTTTTGAAAATATAACACGATATTGCACTAACAATCTTAAACCCTTGTGTTTTTCAAGCTCACGTTTTACAGTCGTCTGTAGCAGATGAAAGAGATTTGTTTCAGAAAAATTTACTAAAACGTTTTGATTATCAAACTGATAACTATTGTCAAAACCTGTAAAAGCAGTCGCTATTTTAACAGGTTCTCCAATAAGTCTCTTGGCTATATCACGCAATTTCAACATCGCTATACTATAGTCTAATATCTAATTGATAATTTACCGCACACTGCGCATGCGCTAGAAAAACAATTAGAGATAAAAAATATCACCTATAATATAATGACAGTAAATCTGACAAGCGCACGTGAGCAAGAGGTATATCATGTTTATCCGAAGTACAACCTGTACGCTGGAAATGCACTTGGTTCGGTTATTAATATCATTACTGGAATATCTGTTGGTAAAGCAACGCCAGCGGGTTATACGATTAGTGTAAAGGGAGATAATACTGAAAGAATTACGATGTTTAGAAAAGATTTTATTTACACGTTATTTTGCGATGACATTCCAGAGGGGAAACGAGTATATCATTATAACGGTAAAGTCACTGATGATAATATTGAAAATTTATCCTTACAAGACGAGTTTCAGCCGCATCCGGTCTTTGATTTATACGAAGCTAACGATCGCGGTATTATTAGAAACAGAAAAACTAAAAAAGTTCTTAGTTCTATGAACAATATGGGATATATCAGTGTGACTGTTAGAGGAACATCGACAGATCAAGTTTGTTATCTTGGTCATAGGTTTGTTTACGAGGTGTTCAACGGATCTATACCCAATGGTCTGGTTATTAATCATATCAATAATGTAAAAACAGACAATCGATTGGAAAATCTGGAGCTAGTGACCCAACAGGAAAATGTGAGTAAAGGACAAAATAGTAATGGTATTAATTTTAGATGCCCCATAAAACCTGTTATTTCGTTAAACCTTGAAACGGATGAGGAGATCAAATTCAAATCAATTACAGCTGCGGCGAAATATTATAATATAAATCCCAGAGCAGTAAAATTTGTAGCTGATGGAGCAACAAAATCAGCTTTTTCAAACAAATATGATGCTAGTATTATTTTTAGATATGATGATTAATAATATTTTGTAATTCGGTTTTAGTCAAACAATGATGAGCAAATGCTATAATATCATCGCAATCAAATTTTAGCGTCGTTACTGCACTTTCATTAATTTTATTTTTTTCTGCTTCTGTTAGTAATATTTTATGAGAATCACCTTGCATTACAAAAATCAACGGAATATGAACTATAACCTGACAAGCATTTTCTTACCGCTTCGGTCAGTTCGTGGTAGTTTATTATATTAACTTTTTGGTGATATTTTACTTTGTCAGTCATCTTATAACAACAAATTAGATAAAAAGTATATTATAATATGGATATGATGAAACGACTCGTTCAACTATACGAAGAAGATACTAGCGACAAAGTCGCCAGCGATATCAGCGATAAGGTCTCCACAATCTCTAATGATATGATAGACAAATCTGTTGGTTATAACGAAGATGATATTTTATATAACAACGAATCTGATGATGGTGAAATAGTCACCGTCGTTAACAGATATAATTATAGCAGACCAACCACTGGAAAATATAATGTCAAGTATCACATTGCTAAAAAAATTATAAAATTTAATTTTACCGTTACCGAACAGCAGGTATTTTTGCAGTTAATCAGACCTTTTTTAAACATCAAAATTCCAGACCGACAGAAAAATATAAAATTTGATTTCATATTTTTCAAGATTTTTAATCTAATGACGATCTCTGACGATCGCAGACAATATCTAATATCATTATGTAAACCAGTAAAATGCAAATCTATCAAACGAAAGTATGAGGAAATTTATAATAGCATTATTTCGCAGTCGATAAAATCGACCGGGTTGGAATCCAGCTGTTAAATTTATCACTATACCCACGCCATTTGACTAAACTTTTATCTCCTTTTTTCCTAATCACTTTTTCGATAATGAAAACATCTTGTTCAGTTTTTTGTAGTTCTTGTTCGTAAAAACTACCTACGATAGGCTCACCTGCCAGATCTTTTAACGCGTACGTTACAGGTATTGTTAAGAGTACTTTATCAACAACAAATACTTCTTCGCTCCAGTTTGGAGTAAATCCTTTTTCAAATATCTTTTTAGTCAAAGAGATTCTAACTTTATCACCGACCTTAAATTTATGTCTGCGGTACATGTTTTCGTTTGCTAATATTGGATTTTTGATAGCGTCATTGGGTGACATTTTGATGGTTCGATGTTTCGTGTTATTATATTCGCCTACGATTTGAGAAAGGTCATCGATGTACCTGTTGGTGTTTTTAGCTGTCATATGTTTGTGTAATTTTTCGTTTAGCGTGCGATTAAATCTCTCGACAACAACGCTTTTGCCTTCGTTTCCTGTAACGTATTTTTTAATATTATTTTGTTCTAGAAACTGCTCAAACTTTTTGTTAAAAAACTCGGCTCCGTGATCAGTCCAGATTTTGTTTGGCTTTCTTTCGGTACTCGTTATTATTTGTTTTAACGCATCAGTGATTGACGTTCCTGTTTTATCTGAAACTGGCACACTAAAAGCGTATTTGCTGAAAACATCTATAACGTTAAACAAATACTTCTTTGGAGCGCCAACGTTAAACTGAGCCAGATTGGATACATCTACCAAATCTATTGCCCAGATATCATCTACAGCGTTTGCAACAACTTTACGTCTCGGAAACTTTTTTTTTTAGGTCTGTGTAGTTCGACTGCAAGATCATCGTATAATTCTTTACCGAGTCCGAGTTTATATTTTGCTCCTATCATTCCTTGAACAAATCTTCTGTCAAAACGTTCTCGTAGATTTGTTGGCTCCATATCATGTAATTCGTCTAACATTACTTTATCACAATCTGCTTTCGAGTTTTCATGATCACGATAACAGATATCATGACGCATTGCTATTGCATCCACTTGATTATAAGGCTCTTGTCCTGGCAATGGATTGTCGTTTTCATCTAGTTGTTGATCTAGCGGATTGTAAGGACCAGTATACCGATGACCTGGCAAGGTCCAACCGCCTTTTGGTTTTGGTAATTTACCAATTAGTTTATGTATATCTATACCTAACCCTATTATTTCTCTGTTGTTACAACGTTGACAGTACGTAATGATTTTATCTTGTTCTATGCAAAGATCTTTGTCACAATCACAATTGCATTTCATTTTATTTTATTTTGTTTCATAAGATTAATCGTCGATCAAGATAACTCTATCAACGCTAGATCCTACTTGTTTTTTCAAAAACATACTTTTCTTTCTACCACAGATTGCACAAATACTTTTTAACATCGTTCTATTATTTTTCGTTTTTTCCGTCATCTCATCCTTGTTCTCTGTTTTAGTTTTGCATTTGAGACAGTATGTTGACATTATTATATCAAGGAGTTTAGATAAAATTGATTGCAATACTATCATTCGCATGAGAAGGAAGCTCATCAAATTGTAAAATAAACTTCAAAAAGTTTTTACTCCCAGAGCTTTTACTCTGGTGCATTTGTCTGACAAACATGATACAATAATAACCACAAGCTGATGTTCCAATCGGCTGTAGTTGATTAGACGAATAATTTATTTTATCAAATTTTTTAAAAATATATTTTTTTATGAGATCGCTTGGAGGAAGTCCGAACGAATCAAAATAATTGTTATCGTGGACAGCAACCCAGTGGGTGCCAGAGCCATCATTGAAGTTTTCAATATTTACAACACAAGAACCGCCTGTTGGTACGTCATCGAGTTCATCCTTGGAAAATACTCCTCGAAATCCAACAACGTCCTTCAATTTTTCAATGATGTCAAAATTGCTCAATAACGTCTGGTCCCTGGTAGAGTTAATCCGCGTCCGATTCCTAGTAAGTTTGGCAGCAGACTTCCCGCTAGTCCCGCTAGAAGTGGAGCGAAAGGAATAATTCCTCCTTGTTTTATTTGTTTGCGTTTTGTTGTTTTCTTTTTTTTCGATGATTTTGTTTTTTTCGGCGACTTTTTTGTTGGCATTTTATTTTATACTGTTACATAAAATTAACGATAGATTTGTTTGATACCACGACCTTCGACTGCTTTCTTCGTTGCGCCAGAGACTGCTCCTGACGCAGCCGCAAGTCCAAGTGTACCAAGTACTGGTAAAACTTTGCTAGCTATTATTGATAACGCTGGTCCAAAAAATCCACCTTCTTTTGACATTGCAGTTACCTGAGAAACAGATAATTTCAACACAAAAGGTTTGTTGCGATCGAGTTTATTGATTTGTTGTTGCGTTAGCATGACTTTTACTGCAATTTTATTTGAAGTTTCCGGAGAGATCATCAAAGAAACAGAGCTGCGTTTAGCAACAGCTGCTGATAATTTTTCAACTTGACCAGATGTTAGGTATATTTCTCGAGTTGTGTATTTGGTTTTCATAATGTTATATCCAAGTTGTTAGATTAAACTTGTACTGTCATTCTTCCTTTGATTGAATCGATGGTCAGAAATCGATCACTAACCAATAGCGCGTATACGTTATACTGTTCACCTGGCACATCGCCCAGTGTCCACGTGACCTCAATATCTGCAGTCGATCCCACAACACGCTCCAAATGTTTTGATACGTCGAAGTAAAAGATGGGATAGAGAGATCGAAACTCTTCTATTGATAGTTGAGATCCACTGTCCGCGTTCTGATATTTTTGCATTGCTTCCATAAGATACATGTACGGCCGAGAGATGTTTCTGGTGGCGTCTACGGCAAAATTACATTCGATTGCACGTTCGGGATACTGTTTGGAATTTACTCTCACAAATATTCGTCTAACGTCTGGGTTATCGAATACGGAGTTGTTTATTTCCTGATTGTTACGACGTGCCTGTCGTTGAAATACGACGAACAAGTGTCGCGGTAGTTGTTCGCTGGGCGTGGTCGTTACACGCCACGTGTAATCAGTCGCGTTGGGAATGGCTGTTTGATAAATCCTGTTCTGTTGGAAGTGTATCTTTTTTGTAAATGTGGCTAGTAAAGATTCGAGCTCCATCATTTTAGCTAATGAAGGGACAACCCGAGGCATCCACAGTGCTAATCTTGTAATAGAAAACTGTCCCTCAGCCACTCCACCGGCGTGTATTATACAATCGTTTTGATCAGCTCGATCTAATATAAGCGTATGTTTTATTCCTCGAAAGACTTTATTATAATCACGACAAAATCCAAAGATTGTACTTAACGGAAGCATCATCGTTATTTGGCGAGATTCTGCGGCAAATGCTTTTCGTTTGGTAAATCCCTCGTTATATCTTATGTTACGTGCACTAATAACACCGTTTATTAAATTTAACATCGCAACACCATCTGCGGCTGCAGCTGGTGGAGTTATACCAAGATTATGACAAGCGGCAATAAGTGAAACTCTTGTGGCGTTTGCATCAGCAGCTGCACCTGGTGCGGCTATACCAAAATTGTTAGCATTATCAATAAGAAAATCTCTTACAATTCCAGCATCTGCAGCGACATCAGCTCCGTGTGTTTTTACACCTCTTGAAATAAACTCGCCAGAGGTAGTTGTCCCTAGTCCAGTATCTTTGAACCACATCATATTTGTGGCTATTGATCTGGAATAGTCATCGCTAAACGAAACGATGTTTAGTATTGTACTCGCTATGGGTAAATGCATTGAAATATCTTCTACGGTTTGATTGGCCAGTTGGTATCGTGCACTCTTAAACAAGCTCCAACCATTATTGACGAGAGCGATTTCTACATTAGCTGCAATATCAGCACCTGCTGCATCTAATATTCGGCCACGAACTTCTAGCATTGCCTTATGGGGTAGTAGAAACACGTCCTCGTCTCTTGTGTTAAAAGTTCTAACTCCGGTTTTATTCGGTTCGTTCGAGTTCTCATCAAGATACTCGACATACTCTAATTCTGTTACAGCATCGTCAGTATCAATTTCTTCTGCAAAGTCGAGATAGTTTTTAGCTGACATTTATTTTATAATCGTTACACAAAATTAAAAGGCAGCAGGGGTCATCGGTTTTGTTTTCTTTACAAGTTTACGTACTATTTCTTCACCACTCGGCGACAATAATTTTTTTGTTGTAGCTATCATAGCTCGTTTTGTTTCTTCTGTTGGCGCAATATCTGATATTACTCTTTTTATTTCAGACACCGTAGGTGTTGTTGAAGGTCCTTTAATCTTATCAGCAATCTTTTGCCCTACTGCAGTGCCTGCTGAAGATGCCGCCCCTGTAGCGAAAGCTTTACCAGCGTCAAGTGCAATGGGCGCTACTTTACGCGCGATTCCTGGAATATTCTCTGCAATTGTTGTAAATATATTTCCAAAAAAATCCACCTATGATTTTTCTTCGATAAACTTTTCTTCGTCTCATTTTATAAAATTATGTACACAAAATCACATGCCTAGGCAGTGCGTAGGTGTAAGTAATACGTGACTATCTCGTTGTTCACGTCTATTTGTCGTCCAGATTGGTCTGTGAGTTGCATTGTAATGCTTGTAATTTGATTCTCAGGTGTTATTGGATAGTAGATAATCTGTCGCGGATTGATTTGCATGAGAGAACCTGGTGGGACTTCTGGTGAGAAACTGTAGATCGTTTGCCCGCGATTGCCTTTTGACGTATAAGATCCAGATGCGATAGAGCAATTGATGAGTATTGTATTTACTTCTGTAATATCTACTGGTAGTTCTCCATCAAATGTCAAAGATTTATCTTCACCGGTGGTATAGTATAAAACTCTAGTAAAACCTAACATCTTTCCAAAACTTCTTTCTTCAAAGATGACTTTCATATTTCTTTTCACTGTTATCCTAGCTCGTAAGGTGTTATAATTCGCCGCTAATTCGAAATTATCAGCACTCCCACCAGCTTTTGTTAGAAGCTCTTTTATTGTTCTGTTTAGATCAGTAATGTTATAAGCTCCTTGTGGAATCTGTAGTTTGTATTGTATATCAATAAACTCTTTTTGTGATGTTGGAGATTGTTTAACATTAACGATTAAAATTTCATCATTAATCCCAGTTTTAATATTCGGCATGGCGTTCCAGCAAGTACAAGAAATTAATCCAATCTCATACTGTTTTGCAGGATCTAGTTCTATTGGTGGGTTGTAATTTACTGTAAAATTCGCGCTGTTTCCTATTATTTGTGACGAATCAAGCAATAATGTTGTTTGCATTATACTAATATTTTAGATAAGATCGCGGTGTAAAATTTCGTACTCGGATGATGTTAGTAATCCACTCGATCTTAGATGATCAAGTATATCAATAATTTCGTTATCAATCTCTACACTTTCATTACCAGCTTCTTTAGAGGATATCAACAGCATTAGCCGATCGACTATGTCTGCGTTTGATGTAAAAACTTTAACTCCACCTCCAGTTCTTTCTTCCGGTAATCTTTTATCTCGATCATCTTCGTATTTATCAAACAATCTTTTAAAATCCCAACCTTTACTATAACCTCTTGGTTTATTTCGATATCGTTCTGATGTTTTAAGAAAAATCTCAGCAATAATTCCTTCTCTTATCTGATCTAATAATACTAGAAAATTCTTTCTATCTTTTTGATCTTTAATTTCTTCATCAACACGTAAACCATTTTCTATAATTTCTCTTAATTTTTCCATCAAATTATCATAGTTTTCTTTTGACCAATCTCGAATACTATTAATATTAGTGATATCATTTTTTTTCATAAACTCGTTATACTCGGAATCGTCTATTTTAAACCTAGCTTTCTTTCTATAAATAATGATAGTATCCTCAAGAGGCATTATTTTTATCATACTTTCTTGTAACGTTTTTTGTTTCTCAGCTAATTCCTCAGTTTGTTCTGACACTTTTTCTATTAACCTCCTTAACTTGTCGGGATTAACAGCCTTTGTTGTTATAGCTTGCTGAAGTGCAAGAGGGTTGTTTATTAATCTATCAAATTCAACCTGTCGTGCAATAGGATCAACAATGTCTCTTACAAGTTCTTCTGCAATTTTTTTATTTTCTTCTTTTGATCTTTCTCCAAGTAAACCAAACAAACCCTTTTCTTTTATTTTTGCTAGTTCTTCTGGAGATGATGTTTGTATTTCTGGCTGCTTGCCAAGCATCGCCTCAGTAACAGGTTTGAAAAATTTGGTTCTTTCTTCTTCTGCTTGAACTTGTCCACGTCGAGCTTCTTCCACCTTTTTCTTAAAAGCCGCTCGAGTTTCGAGAAACTTTTTTAGTAATTCGATTTTCTGTTGATGTTTGTCCATTATTTTTATACGCTTTACAAAATTATATCATAGAAACGTCTCAAGGCAACAACGAAACATCTTGGTTGGATCACGCGCTAGCTTGTCAAATAAAAAGAAACTATATCGATCTTTAGTTGCTCGATGATATAATTCGATAAATTTATCTTTTGTAACATCACCACATTGTTCGTTTGCAATATTTCTCACATCCACATTATCTAGTCCGGGAAATAATATGAAACAACCCGTATTTCGCCTAATAAACCTATCAACATTATAAAAACCTTGGGCAAGATAAACAGAATTACATCTTTTATTACGTGATAGTGAAAAATATGATCTAATCTTGTTCATTTCCTCATTGTTTAGCGGAATATCATCAAAGACGATTATCTTATGCTCTGACGAATCGAGTTCATTCACTGGAACGAGTTCTTCTGGTTGTTTTATCAAAAATATATCATCACCAATGCCAAGTTCATCACGAAGTTTATCATTATACTCGTTTAATAACTCGTATTTGTCTTGTTGGGGGTTGATGGTGTAAATATACACCTTATCATAGTTAAAGTTATTATTGAGTAAAAGATTTAATAACAAATTTGTTTTACCAGATCCAGTTCGCCCAACAATAAGATAATGACAGTCTGGAAGTTCATTGTTATGTTTATGCTTCACCAATCGCTCGGTGTCAAAGTTTATTATCTTCGCCATCGTATAATTTTATGTTATATTAATCCAACAATTTTGTGTAGAACGGTATGTATAATGAGCTACTATACAAAATTTGGAACATTAGCAGTAGATTTATTAACAGAAGGTTACCAGGGTGACTTATCCAAGTATGCGACTCTTGATAAGCTCAAAAATGAAATCAACAATTTGTTAAACGTTGCAAGTGTAGATCCAAATGAAGTTGTAGTTTTCCAGGACAAACAAGGACGATTAAAGACGAGTAATGTACAACTATCAGATGTACTAGTACGAAATCCTACTGCAGTTGCTAATAATATTGTTACTTTTAATAATCAAGGTAAGATAGAAGATTCGGGTAGGTCAGTTAACGATTATGTTAGAAAAGCAGGTGATTTATTTACGGGAAACATTGTTATGAACCAGAACAAGATCACATACCTTGGAAACCCAACTGAGGATAATGACGCTGCTACTAAGAAATATGTTGATGATCAGGAATCAAAGTACGTGTCGGCGCATGGCGGTATAATGCGTGCATTTCTCAACATGAACAATAATGGCATCAATAATCTTAGAACACCAGAATCTGATTTTGATGCTGTAACAAAGAAATATGTTGATGATATCAACAATGAAATTACCAAGTTCAAAACTGATTTTACTAATCACATCACCACGTTTTTAAATTTTCGCAGAAACATAAACAAAACCAATAACGAATTTTTTGGAAGTCCACCGTCTGTTGATATTACACTCGATAATATTAACACAAAACTCAACGATATTATTAGTGGAACTCCTAGTATTGTTGAGAAAACAAGTATGATTAAAATTCCTCACAAGCAGATTAAAAATATTGTTTATACTGTTGCTTCTGGAATGTCTACTTGGTCGCCGCAAAATAATACTCTCAAACATACTGCAGAGGTCACTGGTGTGTATAGATTGTCCGTGTTTAGCAGTGCAAAGTTTAATATATTTACTTTATTTCCATGGCGTCACTTGACTGATAATTTCTCTGGAACCGTGTCTATTGTGTTAAACAAAGATGTTGAAGAAACTTTTATGCTAATAGCAGATGACAAAAAATTAACTGCTGCGTCATATTGGTATTGTCTGGAATTTGTGGCTGAAACACCTCAACTAGTTACTTAATCAAGCCTGAGATTATGTGAACAAATATTATAATGAAAAAAAGCATAGTTGATTTCAATCATATTTCAAAAGATATTCCAGGACAGGATGTTGACGCACAAATACAATACTACAAATATTATCACAAAAAAACTTTGGTGCGTAAAAAAATGCTACAAATATTATAACAAGATCCTTCGAGTAATATCATATCTACCCTTGTTAATGACTAGTTCTGGCATAATTTCAAGTGGTATATCATTAAACCCGTTTTTGTTAATCATATCCGGTGTTGGTGTTTCTCTTACAGCAGCTTGTAAAAAAGTTGAACCTAAAATTTTGATAAAAAAGCACGGCTGCTTAACATCAATTATAACTTACAAAAAACTACTTGATCAAATAAGATCTTACCTACGAGGAGTAAAATATAGTATGGACGATTTAATACGTGAATTTCGTATTATTGACAACATGTTAACAGATATTATACCCATGAGGATCAGCAAATATGAGAAAGACTATCAAAAGAAGTATGATATAACATAAAATCAATTAGATATATAAAAATTTTTTTATATTATATAATGACCGAATTTTCAAGTGATCTCCATGAAATCCTCCGAGAAGTTCAGATGAAACATGCTGAAAATCTTATACAATTATATACTTCTCCAGGGTATATACCAGTAGATGATATTGACGTAATAGATCTCCCTGATAAATTTATCAAAAGAGAAAGAGATCTGCTCAACCACTACATCAACGCCAATAAATCACTCATCAAAAGTGAACCAGATGGAGAATATTATCCTTACTTGTACAGCATAACGAGAAAAGCAGCATTAAACAATAATTTTCGCAAAACTCACAAAAAATTTATCAAAAGTGAACCAGATGGTGAATATTACCCGTACGCGTATAACGAACTGATCAACAAAACATTGAAAATCACTGATGATTGAGAATTTGAAACCACTAGTGGTTTTACGAGTGATCTTTAGGTTTCAGTAACGCCTCAGTAAGTATTTGTTCAACAGATTTCTTCTTTGGTGGAATCGTTAACGATTCCCACTCTAGCGTTTTCATGACAACTTTGTTGTCTGCGCTGATTCTTTCAAGTCGGCTGATTTCTTCATGTTGTTCATTTATCGTTGATGTTAAATCATCTATGATTATTTTATTATCTTCGATGGTGGTATTTAACCTGGCAATGGTCTCTTCAACGTCGTGAACTTCATTTACTGCTTTTTCATACAGTTGTACGACATGATCTCGCCGTTGTATCTCACACGTCAGTTTGTTGATCAGTTCTTGCCGTACATCTAGTTCATTTTTCATTTTGAGAGCTTTGCTGGTTATTTCATCATGCTTGGTCTGTAAACTTTTACACGTTTGCCATTTTTCTTTTAACTTTTCGTTGATGCTATTTATTTTTTTGTTAAATTTTGACCCGCTTGAGTACCTGCTAACCCTCCTGGAAATTTTCCATCTCCGGATGCATCAGTCCATATTTTATACAGCCGGGTAAGTCCGATATTAAATTGAGCCGCGATAATGAAATATTTTTAATATCATCAGTTGAGACATTAATCATTGGTGATGAGATATAATATCACTTACTTGTGAACTGACCTGCACCGTTCTGGTATAATTATCAGCCTTTTCATCTACTGAGAGAGGTAATTACCTTATACAATTATCAGCCTTTTCATCTACTGAGAGAGGTAATTACCTTATACAATTATATCTGCGCTAGAATCAGCCTTTAGTTTTTGTGTAGGTGAAAAAACTTTGGTGTTTTAAGGTCTTAAGAGAAGTAATTTGTATTTGTTTTGAGGATGGGGATAACTTTTGCGCCAGAATCAGCCTTTTCATCTACTACTGTTAGAGCGTCTGCCTCGGATGCGGAAGGTCGTGGGTTCGATCCCCGGTCGAGTCATACCAAAGTCTTACAAAAAATGGTACTAAAAGCTGCCTCGCTAAACGCTCAGCATTAAGAAGTTAGTGTTCGGACTAGTCTGTGACTGGGTGGAACATAATGTTACATGTCTGTGACATGATACCCCAGTGCTAGAATCACTATAAACTGCTACAATGCAGACATCGTAGCGATACGACTGAAAAATCATAATCATATCACATCGTACATAAAAGCGGAGTTTCTGCGGCACCATCCCTGAAACACCGACTAACTAAAAAGCTCAACAACTGAGCATTAACGAGTGGCAAAAGCCCCTGGATCGCATAAGCGTCTTAAATCTTTGTCAGTCAGCCAGTCAACTCCTTGAATTCTAATTTGTTTTGAATTTTGTTCCGGCTGTGTTTGGCGAATGCTGTTCAATGACCTAACTAACCCGTTTGTGCAGCTATTTTAAAATTTAACAGGTATCTTTAAAATTTTCTTTTATTACACCTAAATATAGGCTAACTTTATTTATTGATAATTCCTATTTTGGGTTATTATATTGAAATCTGGGGTTTATGACATGCTAAACTGTTGAATGAGTTTGCTTTTAGTTTCGTAAAATGTTAACTGGCGTCAAATAAACTATACAAAATGGTTATGTAATTGGTGAATTGGGAAGAAATTTTATGATATTCATGCGCTATGTTTAAATTGTAAAATATCCAATAGAAATATTGCAAATCTTGTCTACATTTCTTTGGAAATAATTCAAAAATTATCCCCAATAACGTAATCTAAAATCCACAAGCTTGTTCTGGTTTTTACAAGGTATGGCTAGAACAAAGTGTTATTCAACCGGACATTTTTTGAAAATTAATTTTTAATAAATAAATAATCTCCAGTTTATACGACATAGGCTTAGATAACCTAACGATTTCATTATTGCGTTATTTTACAATGAATTTAAAGTTTTTAGTTTCAGCCTTATTTGTAAGTTATTTTTGTAAAAAAAAAAAAAGATAATTAAAAAATGTGCATTATGTGCTGCGGTTGAAAATGCCATTAAACACATTTTAAATTTAAACTGAAAGATGACCCAATACAAAAAAAAATGAGAAAATGCAGATTGTTTTTTTGTTCCTATATTAAATTGATAGCATTTTTAGTAGTTAAATTTATATCTGAATAAAAGAAAATTGTTCATTAAAATGTATTACTGGAAAATACAAGATTGTAGAGTTCAATAATTTTACAAATGTACCAACATAATGAAATGTTCTATAAATGTACCAACATAATGAAATGTCAACCCACAAATGTACCACGGCATGCATATATATATATATATATATATATATATATATATATATATATATATATATATATATATATATATAGGTGGGGGTATTAACATCTCACAATCTTATAATCCAAATTTGAAGTACCTTTTTAAAGCTTAAACACCTTTTCCATAACGATTCCGGTGGACATGATTTTTGCTGTTTGCAGTGAATGTCCTTTTGTATAAAAAGCTGATTCTTTGATTTTTTTTATGAACCTTTATATATTATGTTGTATATTGACTTGTCATGCTTCAATAAATATTGTATTCTCAATGGTGTTAAAGGCTATTTGATTAATGAGGAAAGATGCGCTCTCAACTCTCTCTCTCTCTCTCTCTCTCTCTCTCTCTCTCTCTCTCTCTCTCTCTCTCTCGATCGATCGATCGATCGATCGATCGATCGATCGATCGACACACACGTGTCCATTAACCGCATACCGAACCCTAAGAGGAGAATAGGGTTCGGTTTATGCGGTTGATGGACACGTGTGTAAGTGATTGGTGAAATATCATACGTGTTTCCACGATAAAAATGGCGTAAGTGTTCGCGTCCTATAAATTTGGACAAAATCTCTGAATATTTATATTCCTGTTTATTATCAATAATATCATGTCTTTCACGACCAAAGAAAAACAAATAATAATTTTATACATTTGTAATAACTCCTTGCGGGATCGGGTTTCCGTTTATTACTGCCTATCAGCAATTATAGAATGTACCTATCGATGGCCACCAAACTAACACGCGATTGGATCACAATGAAATAGCGCTTCCAAGTTTCAAAACTCTTCCAGTGAATTTGAATAATTCGCACGGACTTGAGTGCCATTTGTCTTGGTGTCTCTGAGATAGGACCATAATCATAATAACTGTTTCTAATATCGAACATTTCTTTTGACGCAGAGATGGAACCATTGGCAAAGATTATTTGAGACAAAATCTGGACAATTTTGGAGAACCCACTTTCTCCCCCATCCAGGCACTTCCACCCTCTTCTGTCGTCTTTACCCTCAAAGTTACCAAAAGAAGACATCCATATACCCATCCATCCAGTCATATTTATTGGGTGACAGCTATAAGCTATAATCTACATTGCCACGGGCTTAGTGTTGAACTATTAGACAAGGATTCCATGACCAGCCAGAGACCGAAAACTTGAGTCAGCAAAGAGGACCGGTTGCGACACTTAACAAAGGCTTGCTTTTATAACAGTTATATGTTACAGGTTAGTTCAAGAATCAAAAGGAAAGTACACGGGGTGAATTTATTTGTCTCCACGTTGACAGACAGCGAGAGAGACATTGTTAAGTTTGATTAGGTCGGTCCACAGCGATATAAAAAAAAATGAGATAGAGGGCGTGATTACAATTCAGAACCGAATCATACCTTCGGAAATTGTAAGAGTAATTTAGTATTCGTCTGGAAGGATTGTATATCAATAGGGTTTACTCCAAGAAAGAAGCCACTCGTAATCTGGCGGCAGAACTTAGATCGTACATTCTAAGGAAAGACAAAGCTTCGAAAAGGTAAGTTATTTGCTCGATTTTTGCAGTATATTACAGCATCATAATTGCAATTATCTCTAGTATGTACAATTAATTACTAGGATCGTTTAGTATGTAGTGTTTTATTTACATATGTATTTGAGAAATGGGCTTGAGTCTTACGTATAGAATTATTAGATGCAAGGCGGAAGTATGTAGTTTGTTAGATTGTGGTAAGAATTAACTTTGTAATTTGCTATTAGGTTACTTTGTAGTAAACCGGTGCATTTATTAATGCGTTATGTTAGAATTTACACATGCTTGAATTGTGAATTAGGAAAAAAATGTTTGAAGTATATGACATTGGTAACTATGGACGTATTCATATATCAGAGAATGGTTATTTGAATATTTGCGTACTTTGTATGAGTTATAAGATAGAAAAATGCGTCTAATTAGTGTGATATTGTTTTTAATAACGGGCTTAGGAATATGTACTGATGTGACGGAATTTATTTATGTATGTATAAGAAGTAATTAATACAGTGCTGTATTATGACGTTTGTTTTACCATAAAAGAACGTATGGGTATCTCGATGTTAATGAATGCGTGAAATGTAAAATACCCGTTATCTGATGATAGGCTGTGTGTAGTGTGATATGAGAGAGCTAAGGAAAAAGATTGTACCATCTTTGTGTTCGCACAGGAAGCTTTTTAAGGGACAGAACTTCCGGTTCCATTCGGTCCCAAGTCTTCAAGAGTTGGAGACAGAACTGAGACTGTAGCCGAGACAGACGGAGCCGACCGAAGTGTAGTAGAAGGGGAGAAAGTGGAGGAGGATGAGAAGGGAATCCAAAGGAAGTCGAGGAGGAGGAGGAGAAGGAATTTGGAGAAAAATCGGGAGGAAGAGGAGAAGGAAATAGGAGGAATGAGAGAGAGAGAGAGAGAGAGAGAGAGAGAGAGAGAGAGAGAGAGAGAGAGAGAGAGAGAGAGAGAGAGGGGGGGGATACAATAGATGAGTAGAAATACAATGACAGGTGGGAACACCCCACCCCAACCATATGGTTGTTGTTGTTGTTGGGGAGCTCCCAATATTTTTAAAATCTATTATATAAGTTCTACCCAGGTTCTATTTTGTTGGAAGTTAAAATTAGTGAAAGATAGATATGTAAAGCTTCGAGCCCTCAGTCAGTAATCAGTTACTAAAATGGAAACCTCAGACTAACGGTTGAATGACGTTGAATAGTTTCTATATTTTCTGTCAACTGGGTAAACCAGTAAAACCACACCAAAATGAACAGCATATACTTCCTTCACGGTAGATGTAAGTTTAGTTGTATGTTTGCTTCTTCCGGCACGTGATGCGACTATATCTGGCGTAGCCATACAGCCAACTGCAATCAGTGAATAAAGGTCCCAACGGTTAAATGTCAGAAATGTAATAAAAGTTTTCACAGTTTGACTTCAGCCCAACACCTTCGATTGCTCATGTAACTTGGTCGGTATTCAAACCGCAAATTCCTGCCAAATTAAAGTCACGTAAGCACTGCCGGATTTAGGACAAATGAGGCCCTGTGCTAGTGATGAAGCCCGTTGCAATAAAAAATTCATCGTAATATTTTTTGGGGGGGAGAAGATGCCTTCACCCCACGGACAACAGGGGGCCCTGTGCTTAAGCACATCTAATCACAATGGTAAATCCGGTACTGCGCGTATGGCTCCACATAGTAATAACCGTTATAATTATGATTGTCTATAATCTGTAGATGAGACAATATTGTATCAAGCTTTTCATGCACCATTAATTCGATAAGAATAGTAATTACGGAATAATAATAATAATAATAATAATAATAATAATAATAATAATAATAATAATAATAATAATAATAATAATAATAATAATAATAATAATAATAATAATAATAATAATGCACTAATATTATTTTTAATTTCATCTTGCAATGAAAGTTAAAAATGGAAAAGAAAAGCCGTGGACTACATTAACATAAGGATAAGTAAATATAATTTAGAGATTTTTTTTTAAATAACTACATCAATAGCTTATCGACATAGCTGAGCATCAACATGTTTGGATAATTGCTTTCACGCAATATTATGGGGGTCATTTAACTGATCAAAGGAGAAAATGCCAGAAATGCTGTGACTGTAAAGTTTCATTCGCAATGTAGATTCCTGGCCAGAAAACATCTAGTCTTAAAGACAGTTCATGTCTTAGTCCCGTCCCAGTATGTCTTGCTGGTTACAACTTAGACGTATCCCCTCGTGTTTCTAAATTTAAAATGGTTTTTTTTTCCCTGAAGAGATTGCTTTTCCGTTTCCACTCATATCTTGTGTAATTGTTTAAAAATTTCATAATTATGGTCAATACACACTTTTTGAAATAATTTGGTCGAGGTTGCTCATTGTTTTATAAAATAATATATTTCCATTGTTTCTTTATCCCAGCTTTGGTTCATACTTTCACCAATCACTGCTGATATGGTGATTACCATACCTTCCGTCTTCGTTAATATGAATTTGCGTTCGTACTCCCCTCCCTCATGACACATGATAAAGAGCGCTGTCTTTGAAGTAGTGACTTTTACCAGTCTCATAACTTCTTTCTTTTTTTTTTTTGTCCTTATGTGGCGTAAAGACATTGATGTCCCTAGCAATTCACCTGTCATTCTGAGGTGGAATTTGATTAAGCAATATTTATGCGTGTTTCCTGAGATGAAGAACTAACCGGAAGTGAGTATCACTCCGAAAGATATGGTCACTTGGCATAGCGTGGCAAGTACAATCGAGCTTGGCAAGCACGTGTATACTATTAAAATGAAAAATCCTTGAATTCACTTTAGAAAAACAAACTTTACGTCTGCTTCGACTTTTTTTTTCTTCTTCTTCTCATTTGTTCTGACATTAAAATTCTTCTATAAAAACAAAGAGTTTCGCTAAGCAAATACATTATGATTTAAGTAACCATGCAGAAATTTCAGCTTGCAATATAGGGAGCAGGCGGGATAGGTGGAGATACACTATTTCCTTTGCTCTGAAAGAACGCGACATGTTTCCATGCCACCACCCGCTTCACTGTTGTTTACGGGACCCCGAGTGGTCTAAAGCGCTCTCCGTTATAGATCACTGCCATCTCACGTCTGTCTGCGTAGGGGACCAGTCTCAGAGTCGTTACTAGTCGCTTCTCTTAGGTTGGTGTTTCTTTGCGCGGATTTCCCGGTTTCTTCTTCAACCATAAATACTGGCCGCCATTTATAGCCTATCGTGTGCTGAAAAGTGGCGTTAAGCCACACTAAAACAACATCAACAACACTTGTTTGCTTTCCGTATTGCTAACACAAACACGCCAGATGCCAGCGAAAAACTTGTCAAAATAACCCATAAAAAATAAATTGAGTAGAACATGTTGTTACGAGGAGCAGAAATCCCCGTTCTATAATAAACGTGCTGTAATAATACACATCCCTTACTTACAAACAGAAACAATATCAGCTTAACCAAACATCAGTCACAGACCTTTTCACATTCGCATTCGAGATCGCATTCTCCCGTTGCATTCTCCCCGCATTAATACGTCAGTTGTACTGACGTAATTGGTGAAAATAGATTACCATAATCTGTCTGTGTCAGCCCTTGACCAATTCCAGCACAACAGTTTACGTTAGAAAACTGGAACAGCAACATGGGTGGCAAAAGGCTAATAAGCCTTACACACCTTAACAACGAGTGTCACTTCTAGATAAGACGCCACGTGCAACCAATGCCATGTCATTTATCGGCAAATCGAATTTTTCCAGCAGAATCAGACATGTTAGGGCTGCTTGGTATATATATATATATATATATATATATATATATATATATATATATATATATATATATATATATATATATATATATATATATATATATTAGAGTTCGAGTCCAGACTCACCTAACGTGGGTAAGTAAGAAAGTCTACCATTAGCTTCTCGTGGGTCGGTGGTTCTTCCCTGGGTTTTCCAGGGTTCTTCCTCCACCATTAATACTGGCCGCCATGTATAGCCTATCTTGTGCTGCAAAATGGCGTTAAACCCTACAACAACAACAACAACAATATATATATATATATATATATATATATATATATATATATATATATATATATATATAACTTTTATGAGTTTTCTGCACATAATCATTTCCTTAAATATCTCGATCTTTTTTAAACAAGGAACTCATTTTACATCTTCTACACTCTCATAGTCATAGTGTGTATGTGTGTGTCTATATGTGTGTGTGTGTGATATTGGATTTTTAACATAGTAATAAAAACAATTTCAGACATATCGCTATAATATCTGTAGTATGGCCGTTAATTGTGATGTCTAGCACTGGGGCATCATGCCGCAAACGTGTATCATGATGCCCCCCGTCCAGTAACATTATTCTGACACCAAACTGACCAGTCCTAACACGAACCTCTTAATGTTGAGCACCCAGCCTGGCAGTTGTTGGTAACATTCTTATAAGTCTTTAGTATGACACGGCCTGTGTTATCAATCACCACCTCCCGCATCCGAGGCGGACTCTAACCACTAGGCAACCAGAGCGATCCATTATCGATATAAATAATTGTTATATACAGCATGTACTTGTGGACAAAACGTTATAATCATTAACAGGTTTATGCCCAGCATACAGATATCCATCCCATGAGCGTCCGCAGCAGGAGAGGTTGCAGTTAGTTACCCTACCCCTTCCGCTCGGATTCCTTAAAACTCTGTTGTGCAAATTCCTCGGACATTCATGTTCCTGCCTGCAATCACACTTAACCTATCCATAAATTTATTATTAAAAAAAATAATGATAAAAAGAAAGAAAAGGCGTATAGAATCCTTATTGTGTACCCCTTTGACTTAAACATTAATCTAGAATGATTGTTTCTTGCGATACTCGTTTATAAATACTCAGGCGTCAAAAATATTCGTTTTGCTTCAATAATGACAGGTAGTGTGCATATGTTCAAGTCTCTAATGACGCCATGTTCTAAATCGGCTTTCATTTTGTAGTCTAGACCATCTGTGTGCCAATAAATGTAAGCACTTCTGCCCTAGAAAATACAAAGTTATACATACATTTTCGGCGACGACGTTTTGAAAATGTCTGGATTGAAGGCAAAGATTCATCGTTTAGTGAACTTATTGTCAATGTTGTCTACTGACTGCTGCCTGTACCATTGACGATTTGGACAATTTACACTAGCGGCTTTCTACCAGTCTCCTAGCACGTAAAAGATATGGGGTGTGATTCAACGTTATTATGCTCATTTCCGCTTGAGAAATGTGTGTATACAGGGGCGTACTGGTAGACCCGGCGTGTATTGTACCCATGATTACACTGCATTTGGTGAATATAGATAATTGCCTAATTGATCAATGTTTTAAAAGAAAAAAGTGTTGCTTTTTTAAACGTAGTATCAGTAATTTGAAGAACACCACAGTATAAATTAGAAGTAAATTTCCGTTCATGCATACGAGTACAGAACAAGAAGTTACATGTGGACTGTGCATTACCATTAAGTCTTTTCTTCCCTTACCTTTCATTATCATTATCTTTTTTGTGGATTCCTTGTTACCGAACACTTCCCGTATTTATCTGCCAACGGTCTAATAGTTAGAACTGGGATTATAATCTTGTCTTTGTGCACGCCGTTTAGGAATAATTTTACATTATTTGGTTATTCCTGTCCAATCCAGAGAGCGTAAGTATGTAGCTCCGTCTCGGCAAATCAAGATTTATTCAAATACTATTACGAGAAGTCTGTTTTGAAGTTATCTCTGTCTAAAGGTCAGTTTCAAAATCAGACGTTCGATATAAACATATATTAATTCGTTATATGCGTGTGATTTACGTGCACCCCCCCCCCCAAATTGTGCAATATTACAATCGTAATATAGAAGATTTTTCAGAGGCTATGTACTTGAACAATAATTATTCCATGTCTGATATGATAATGAATGCAATGCCCTTAGTCTGGACTGGCCGGAAGTGTGCTGAGGTTGGTTGATGTCCGTTTGTTTAGCATTCTCAATTGAAAAGCATATCCTTATCAAAGGAAATGACGACAGTACCGGAAATGAATCCCACGATGTCTTTAGCGGTGCTTATTTAAGTAACACCTAGAATTTTGAAGTTCAAATAAGATATTAGTCAGTTGAAATGCCGGAAGCAGAGGTGGGTACATCTTGACTGGCAGTCGATTAGACAGGTCAGGGAATAGAGGAAGAAGATTCAAAGAGTGGGCTGATAAATATCAACAGATAAGGATTTACGGCCGCGCGGGAAGTTGCATTTACTGCGATTCAGCTGGTTAGCAGACGATTACAAATTCAAAAGATAGGAACTCGTTTTTGTTGACTAGACTGAAACGCTTGGTTCCTACCTCATTTCTTTCAGTCGAGCCAAGTTGTTTCAAAGATAAAAGCTGTTTAATTCACGCAATTTTAAGTATTACGTGGATTTTAATGGAAACACTGAAGAGCTACCTAAACGTACAGACGACAGACATTTTGCTGCTTGCGTTGCTAGCTTTTGTCATCGACCTGTAGGGTATCTATATGTTCTCTATATCGCTAAAACATCATGCAATCAAATTGCTAGAATGCTTTAAGGTTATCGTACTTGTTTTGAAGACTACATTATAGGTCCTAGTATTTTTAATGCGGTATCAAAGGAGCATACAATATTCCGATTAGGCATAAATCCATAGCAAAGAGATGTAAGGTGATACTGGTATTAACATGATGAGGTTTTAAGCGTGTAAGAGCCAAAGAACCAAATATTTGGTACTTCGCAAATATTAAAAAAAAAAAAAAAATCCTTCACGACCGTGGAACATACTATAGTGGAGGGCAATCAATGCTATCACATCCCCTTACTTATTGATATGAACTGCATAGTCTGACGTCCGTTATTCCTATCGTGGTGATGTAGTCCGCTTTTAAAATTTAGTGTTTGATCTATATGGTTTCCGTATTTGTTCATAGACTGGTGACGATGTCCTGGACAAATAAATGTACCTTGTGTTATGATTCAGTCCATGATCCAGATACTCCCTATGAGATGTTATATTATCTTGCTTATGGCTTTTTTGAAAAACAGTGACGTCAGTCAGAGGTAGGAATACTGGGTAGCAATAAATATAACTATTCAGTTTAATATTGAAACAACTGGAAATATTTTTTTCATGAAAGAAAAGGTTGAGGAATTCATATAATCAGAAGAAAAACTTCTCAAAATTAGACATATAAAACCAGCAATATTATGATAAAACTTAAGATATTTTGACAGTAGTTTAATCCTTAATGTTTGCTGAATGTTCAATTAAACATTCCAAAGTTGATAGACATTTAACAGGAAGAAGCCGAGTTGGAATTGGATCTAGAGAAGACAGTGAACGCAGTTTCGTGACTGAGATGTTCATTATAACGTATTTAAATGACGCATCAATCACTCGTACGCATAAAGTCAAACCAAGGATTAAACAGAATGATGCGCACATTGTTCCAAAACAAAAAGAACATCTTTCATAAATGGGACTAACCATAACACGTAACTTCAACGAGTAATCAAACGATAACCAATGCATTGAACTCATAAGCAAATATAATTGATAAATGGATCTATCACCATGGATGATCAGTGTATATCATTTATTGGATGGATAAATGGATCTATCGCCATGGATGATAAATGGATCCGTCACGATGGATAATCAGTATATCATTTATTAAATTGATAAATAGATCTATCACCATGGATGATCAGTGTATAGTATTTATAACCAAATATGATTAATTGATGGATCTTTCACAGTGCATAATCAATGTATATAATTTATACATACATATGAACAATGCATGAATTTGATTAATAAGCATATATATATATATATATATATATATATATATATATATATATATATATATATATATATATATATATATATATATATATATATATATATATATATATATATATATATTCACTGATGATATCATACTGAATTATTGATTTCACCCTTATAGGGATATGAAATTACAGATTTCAAAGAATTGGAACATATATGTATCTCTTGGAGTCTTGTCGGCAATCGCAATATATTTCAGGCTTCGCAGCTCTTGTCAACTGGTCAAGGAGCAACTACGCGTTGACCACTATCCCAGTCGAGAAGAATCACTCGAAAGCCTCCTTATTAACTCTTTAACCCCTAGCGCCGCTTTTATGGGGCAGGAGGTGGTAGCCTACTTCTTAATTCTGTGTCGTTCAGGTCGTGTGCGACACAATAACGTGGGTGATATTATAAAAAGTTAGACATATGTAGCTTTACGATGATACCAAATAATATGAATGTTTTAGTTGCACTATAAAATAACGAGGGGAACTTTTATGTTAAATTTGGTCGGTTGTACCGTAGCCCCAAGATTGATAGATTTGTTATGTGGTCTATGGGAATATAACATGGGTGATCTCACAGAACTGTCAACAATGTTGCAAGTGGGTGGCATAAATAGGCGCTACCTAGGTAGGGACAAATACGACAGAAACATCAACATAAAAAACATTTATAACATAACTATAAATTGATGAACATCAGTCTATGAGACCTAAAATATAAAATTGAATAAAATCATTTTTAGGTAAGAAAGAGTACTCTTTTCGAGACATATGAGTGGCCCTGAAAAGGGCCTTCGTTTTTTATATTAACACCATTCCGTTAACATAGATGGCATCGCATAGGTCTTCTTCTCTTTCTTAAAATTCGTATAATCTCTTCTCCGTAGACGAGGACCAGCTTCAGACAGCCTTGACTCTCCGCATAAATCCTTCTTTTCCAAACACTCGTCTCGGTGATCTGGGTAATAGCCCATGATGATTTGATACAAATGGGTAAGTTCGTACGGAACAGCATCGACGATACGAGAGTAGAGGATTCTACCTTTGTCCACATCTTGTGCCGAGACAGGTGAAGGGAATAAAGTGAACTGCGGTTATTTATAGTAGTAGAGCTTATCGAAAAGGATTGAGATTTTTCACCAATCTCAATACGCGTTACAAAAATAAGTCACGGCGTGGAGTCTGTTTTCCAATCCGAAGAGATCTGACTGCGACGTTACACGCTACATTCCCGATATAGATGAGTTAGCGTCTGTGCGCAGTGAAACTATGCGACATTATGTTTGAAAAACGACGGAAACTAAGAAGACGATGAATGGGGAGCACCAGCCGTGGGGACGAGAAGCAATTGCATATTAGCGGCTACCAAAGCCATACGTCCAGAAGAGATAGATTTTAATTGGGATTTAATGGATTTTTTCTCTTCCTAACAAGAATTTGTCCCTGTACCAGCACCTTCCCTATTTTATCCCCCCTAACCACACGTCGAGGATTTTAAACAGAGACAGAAAGAAGAATTGGAAATTTTTTTACAGTAGTAGAAAGAAGCAGAACAAGCTTATCTCCTTCAACATCAACAGCAAGATGAAGAAGATACAAAAAAAAGAAACGTCAGGAAGAAGAAGAAACAAGGTCTAAGAGAGAAGGAGAACAGTGCAAGCAAACGGTGACGGTACTCTAGGACATTTTTGCTGAGTTAAGAAGTCTGAAACAAATGTATGAAACTTCTTTATTACGACCCAGGAGACACCTAATATTTTGTTCCCACTGGTGAAGTGACACACCGTCAACAGTAGCACTTAGCTTTATCTCGTTCATTCATGTAGAATAACCCAGATCTGGCTAATTGTTCGCGGGTAGGTCCTTCCAGATATGTTGACAATTTTCCATCAACAGCAAGAAGAGGAAGATGCAAAAACGAAACGACAGGAAGAAGAAGAAGCAGAGAAGAAACAAGGTCTAGGAGAGAAGGAGAACAGTGCAAGTCAAACGGTGACGGTACTCTTGGACATTTTTGCTGAGTTAAGAAGTCTGAAACAAATGTATGAAACTTCTATATTACGACCTAAGAGACAACTAATATTTTTGTTCCCACTGGTGAAGTGACACACCGTCAACAATAGCACTTAGCTTTATCTCGTTCGCTCATGTAGAATAACCCAGATCTGGCTAATTGTTCGCGGGAGAACCTTCCAGACATTTTGACAATTTTCCGCGGAAGGTTTGGAATCGACATTCAAAGTCACAGCATTCCGCTATCGCAGAGGGAACGAATATTCGTCTTTCATAGGTTCATTTCGATGGGGGTACGGTAAAATTCGGAGAAGTTTGCTTAGAGTTGGATGACATCCATAGGGTGGTAGCTGACGATCGTCATAATGTCGGTCTTAACGACCGAGAAAAGAAACAAATCCTGCAAGAACATAGTTTTGAACTGGTGGATCGTTTGCATTTCGACATGTGGTTGCGTGACAAGTATTTTCTAAACGTAGTGGATATCCGCCTGAGTCTGAATTGTATCGTGTCGCTTTCCATTTGATGGCTCGTGTCAAGGAGTACAAAACCATCATCCAAGAAGCCAGACTTTATGTACGCCGCGTAGACATGTTACCTAAATCAACAAACGACTTCAGTCACACGTTGAGCAGAACGGCGGACAAGTATCCGGTACGATGCGTAGAAGTGAAAACGTTCACCATTGCTGCCGGACTTTCATCCAAGTTGAGAAGATCATCTAATCCAAGGACAGTTACCCAAATGTTTAATCATTGGTATCGTGAGCGATGCATCCCTCTACGGAGCAATCACTGCCAATCCTTTCAAGTTTAAGCATTACAGAGTGTCCAAGATCGAAGTCAGTCGCGATGGTATAACCTTATGTACCAGGCCCTTCCAGCCTAACTTTGCCCAGAAGAATTACTTCAGATCGTACTTGTCCCTGTACGAAGCTACCAGACAGTTTCAACACCAGCCAGGGAATATTTTTGCGAAGATTGTGAAAGAGGTTACACTTTGTGATCCTTTGATTTCACTCCAGACCAAGGCATCGACGAGTGACATTTCCTTCCTACAAAATTCGGTTAACTGTGTGTGGAACTTCTGTTTTCAGAAGCTCTCTGCTAGACGGTGAACGTCATCCTGTAGCCGATTTCGACAATACCATAGAAATTAAGTTTGAGAGAAGTTATTCTAGTCCATTAAAAACTATGGAACACTCTTATTCTTATTTGAACAATGGAGAATCTTTGGAAATGGAATGGAGGATACCGTGGAGACAGAACGCCAAGACACAAACGAAGAGGACGTAGTGGTCACTTCCAAATGGCCAGAACAGGAACAACATTTAGTATCCTATTTTGCCAAACACCTGACGGATAAATTACAGAATAGGCCAAGAAAGATTGCTATGAATGTCAAAACAATCATCCCAGTCAAATTCAACACGATAAATGTCTGATTATGAGTCAAGAAAACAAATTGGACGAGTATCTGTAGGACGCTTGGAGTCTGATCTCGGAAGAAGTCGTGTTGCATCAGTGGTATAAATGGGTGCGTAATCATTTTTCTCCTCCACTGACTACTCTAGAGATCTATCGCATCCAATCAAACTTTTCTCTGAGTGCGGAGACAGGGCGAAGAAACAGTTACTTGTCAGAGATTTTTAAGCAAAAAGTCAGAATTAAATTGATGACTTATCATTACCTGTGAAATAAAAAACAAGAAAGAATGGATACCTGTGAGCTGTATTACCTTTTGAACAACAGTTCGTACACTGCTTCTTCGAATCCTGTCGTGTGTGCTGAAGATGAACTACCTCATGGCAATCCTGAAGACCATCAAGTTTATGTCATCAACACGGACGATAGTCATTTCCCAGAAACCCACTGGGTATGCGTCTACTTCCCTAAAGATGATTGTGTGGAGCATTTTGATTTGTATGCATTACTACTTTTGGAAGACGATATCATCGACTTTATGAGAAGAAATGCCCAGACGACACGATTCAATAATGTCATATTACAAGGCACAGATTCCATTGTGTTTGGACAATATTGTGTGTAATTTCTTCATCAATGCAGTCAAGGATATCCTGTAGAACATTATTAACTTATTTTGATCGTACTTCTTCTAGAAACAATAAAAAGTGTATCGATGGTTTTGTGACCGTTTTGGCCATCTCTTTTCTTTAGCTAGGAAACGTAGTGTACATCAATGGCCTTACGACTTTCATCAGTGGAAAAGTAACTTGATTTCACAACGTTGTCAACCTTGTCAAAAATAGTTTGTTTGAAAACAATTTAGTTGTTAATTGTTTGTTGAATAAATGATGTTGTTTTGAAAAAATGTATCTGTCGTTTGTTTAAAAGAACACTGTGAATATATGGTCTTTGACTTCTCTCTTTCTCTATCCCTCACCATGAATTTAGCTATTTTAGCGTTCTGACCTAACAAAAATCCAGCAGGGATGTTTTCTATCGCGTCAGCGTTTGAGCCAGAAAAAGCGAGGTAGTCCAAGATGAACGAAGCTGGCATAGATGTCTGATGAGATAGTGAATGTCAGGATGTTGAAAGTGACCTAAGACCTAATAGAAGAGGTCTTCAGAGAGGAAATCAAGAAAGAGAAATAAGAGTGGACAGAGAAGTATATACTTCAGAAGTAGCAGAGAGAATAGAAACATCATCAGGAACCAGACCAAAGTTTTATCTACTGCCTAATATATATCAAGGAGTTTCCCTTTCCTTTTGGAAGCAGACCGTATTATGTAGGAAAGCCTGCCAACAGAAGGGGACGCAATCTTAGACAAAAAAAGATTGTCATAAATCCCCATCAATACAACATCCCTTTTCATAGCTACCCCAACATTCCAGAAAAGACATACTAATCCAATTGTCAAAACAATTGTATGTTTATGGGAAAAAATAGAATTGTGTCAATAATCATTTCGTTTCTCTGTCTTGTCAGAAAGTGTATGTCTGTGTTTGTAAGTAATAGGTAAACTAAGTGTTCCATGAGATGACAATACGGGTATTATAAGTTTTGGTGTCAAGAGATGTTTTCCTTCACGTCCAGCCTCCAGGGATATAAATCGAAACGTTCAAAGTTCCCAAAGGCCCAGCTCACTGGCCTCCTTGTGAAAACAGTGTCACCCTTGTGATAATAACCGGCCTTGGCAGTGTTCCACCCAAGGGGGCTAACGCCCAGCCTAGAGCACATGGCACACGCCCGGCGCTATAATCACAGAAGTGCATAACCGACTTTAACTCCTTTTTGAGGATTTGCGCCATTTGGTAACCTACAGCACCTATGGCAAATCAAAACACATGCCTACAAATGTGCTAACTGTAGAGGACTATAATCCCCATATTCAACAGAATCTCCATACACTGTGAGAAAGCAAAGGGTTATACAATTAATGGAAAAAAAATACCTCAACTATAATCAGGCAAAACACGATAAAGACAACAAAAACATTATTCCACCAAGGACAACAACAACAACGACCATAACAACAATAACGAACCCTTCGGTACAACAGACCACCAAACCTGCACCAACTACACCAATTCCAGCAAGACTGGACGATAATGGAAGAAACCAGAAGGTCGACAAACCCTCATCAAAAGACCCGCCTTATTACCTGCACGACCAAGAATAACCAACATCGCTAACCACCAGCTTAAAACTCAATCAGTCTACCAAATCTCCCGACAACAACACAACCCACATAACATGACAAAAACAACCAGACGGTTACTTCATTATTACTACCCATATCAACACACATCAGCTACACAAGACAATAACAATAGCAATAAGTCGGATAACACCACCAAAGCACTCAAAACCAAACACAACCCTCAAATCGGGACAAAAACCAGTTACCTCACAACACTACCCTAAGCAACACAAAGCAGCTACACAAGACAAGTCGGATAACATCACCACAGAACTCATAACCAAATACCTAAAGAAAATCAGAAAAGAAATAGAAAATAAAAACACAACACAATAAAGTCAACAGAGAAGATGTATACCAGTCGCTATATGTACTGATTGATAAAATCACATTCATCACCTATTAAGGACTGGCTATGTATGCAAACAACGCCATTACCAGAACTGCAGAAATCAACTCTACCACGAGCTCTTTGGAAACCAGCACTGAACACCAAGGCATGATCATAACATTAGGAACAAAATAAATAACGATTTACAACATCTACGACTCAGTTCATACCAACTCCAGCACTGTTCAGGACTATACCCAAATCACCAAGGATAAAATCACCAATAGCGTCAGCTGTGGAGACTTTAAGGCACACAATCTCGAACTGGGCAGCAACCACACCGACACCAGAGGCAATACATTGAAACTTTCGCCAGGGACAATCAAATTGTAATCCTTAAGACTGGGACACCCACAAGGATAGACACCGCAACTGGAATATTCTCCAATATAGATCTCACAACAGCAACGATAACCATCGCGCAAATCACATACTGGAATGTGCTACAACACAGCACACTAGGAAGAGACCACCTCCCAATATGTATCACTATCTAAATAAATAACCCAAAGGAGCAACTATGGAACATTCCAAGATGGAGAACGAAAAAAGCAGACTGGGAACTATTTCAAGCCATCTTAAGCACATAGACCACATAAACAACACGAACATCAACCAGTTCTACAACACCATCATCCAGGCAATTTATGAAGCAGCACACGAAAGCATCCCAAAATCAAATGGCAAGACTAGCAACCCCATTCTGACATGGTGGGATAAAGACTTCAAATCGGCTCTCAAAGAAAAGAAAAAGCCCTAAACCAATTTAAAAACTCCACTCTCACACACTCCACTAACACCAAGGAAGTTTACGCGAAAATCAAAGCCATAAAAGGCAAGGCCCCTAATACAACACCCCCAATAGCAGGAACACAAACCAACCAAGAGAAAGTCGAACAACTAGCTAAGTACGTTGCCCATTCCATCAACAAAAACAATTACACACCTACTTTTATGATGCAACGACAAAACCTGGAACAGGAAATATTCACACCTCTTAAAGGATCAAACCGGGGAACAAGAATATAATAACTCACCACTAAACGGCTTTTTCCAACTACAAGAATGGACCAGAACACTGAGCAACAAAACATCTTTCAACAGAGGAGGACAACCTAGGTTATTAAATATGCAGATGACAGTTCTCAACCTAATCAATCCTATCAAATTCCCATAGCCTGGAAACATGCAATTGTTATCGATATTCCAAAACCTGGAAAGGACCCCAAAATGGTCTTTACATATCGCCCAATCATTCTAAGAAATACTATTGGAAAACCGTGGAAACAATGATCAACAACAGACTCCGACACCACTTGCGAAAAAAAAACCATATACTATCGATAAATCTAAGCGGATTTAGGAATAATAAGCGCTCCATTTTGGATCAACATGTGCGCATAGAAGCCAACATAAAAGTGGCCTTCAACGCAAATCAAAAAGGAACCGGCATAAATTGCCATATTTTTAGACCTTGAAAAGACCGTCGACCTAGTCAATACTAGAGGACTCGTAGCCAAACTCAACCAATATGGGATAACAGGATGGATACACAGATGGATTTCAAACTTTCTTACAGGAAGATAAATCAGAACCAGAGTGGGAAATGCATACACGACAACATACTCGCTAAATAATGGATCCCACAAGGAATGTTATAAGCCCTACACTCTTCGTCATTATGATTAACATCCTGGATGGTTATGTTCATAATACAGTACACCTATACCAATTCGCCGACGACAGCAGCATGTGGAAAACATGGAACCCTAACAACCGCCAACTCATAACCGAGCTGCAGAAAAACCTAGACGCTATCAAGTGATGGGCGGACAACTGGGGATTTAAGATCTCAGGTACCAAAACCGTGGGAATGCTCTTCCCCCCCCCCCATAATCGACGCAAACCAAAGTATCCTACACTATACATCCAAGGAAAACCAATACATTTCCTCAAAAAAACATACTTCCTAGGAATGCTGTTAGACGAAAAGCTCAACTGCAAACCACACATCAACGAACTAATCATGAGAACACAACAGGACATCAGCCTAATGAAGTATCTGAAGTGAACCACATGGTGAGCCGACCAAACCACACTTCTAAAGTTATATAGATCACTCATAAGATCTAAATAGGACTACGGGTGTCAAATATATGCATCAGCCAACGAGGTGTTACTCCGAAAACTAGATGCACTGCAATAAAGAATACTCAAAATATGCACCGAGACACTACCAAACATATCGTTAAAAGAACTACAAGTCTTAACAGGAGAACTACCATTATAATTAAAACGGGAACAACTATCAATAAGGAAATCTACAAACGACGACACAAATCCAGCAAAACAAACAATTCAACAATGCAGACAACCATTTAGCCACAACCATGTCCCGAAACCCTCCGCGGCCAGCAGAGTTCACACACTCTGTAGAGAAATAACGCCCCAAAAATCAGCCTAATTGAACAAACATTTGAAAACAAAGCACAAATTCCATGGAAAATACTAATGGAAATTCAAAATATACTCTGGGAAGTGTATATATACAGATGGATCCAAAACCAAGGAACTTAATAAACATCAGCAACAATGGTGATACCCAAACAACAAACCCAAATATGTACAAGACTCCCAGGCGACTATTCCATCTACTCAGCTGAATTCTGGGCAGTCAACCAATCATTGAAGTGGATTCAACCCAAACCCACATCAGACTTGTCATTATCACAAACTCACTAAGCGTCCTGAAATCTGTTGAAATAGGATCAACCAAATATAGTGAAAACTCGCTAGAAGAAACAATGCTATTGCAACAAAAAAAAAATAATAAAAAAACTAGAGGAAAACAATACTTCATTGAACTATATACTAGGGACACTTCTATTGGCAATCGAAGGCTTCTTTCATTTACACCACAACAAATAACTACCTTGATCCTTTGGACTATCCGTCATCAAAAACAACAACTAAGACTAATGATACGTGACCCCAAAATCACATGGTTGTTGGGATCCACCTGATTGTTATAATTTTGACAATTGAAGTACACAAAATTCCAACTACATAAAAATAAGATTGGGCGATCTCTAACACAGAACCCATTTCAATTGCACAGGTGGCTTACAAAATACTGGGGATAGGGAACGTCCATTATTACAACTGGACAGAATTTGACATCATCCTGACAGGCAATTGAAAAGTATGGACATCGTACATAAACGCGGTGGGTTTTTTTTGTGGCATCATTCCAAAAACACCAACCAATTAAAAAAGCTCAGTCACTGAGCATAAACTAGTCGCAAAAGCTCTAAGGTAGGGTAGGCGACTTTAATAGTTGTCAGTCAATTTGGCTATCCATCGTTCACATGTCAACAGCAACAGGATGAGTAACAGAAATGCTAAATTTCTTGAACTCCAAATACACCTGGAGTATGCCAGACGGCTCCTGGACGAACTAGCAATGCATTTTGAATAAACACGTATTATGATAATATACCGAGAATTTGCTCTGTAAGTGCCCTTGTTATAGTGAAATGAAGAAGCAGGAAACTCAAATCAACATGGTTTCTCACTGCAGACACTTTGTCGGTGCAGCAGTGGAAGAATCGAAATCAGTATTTTTACATAAAAGCGGCTAAACAACAACCAGTAAAATCAGCGAAACCCATCTTCATTTTCAGTTATATATAAAAGATTTAACTAATGTAGATACAATTCTGTTAAAAGCCAAACGGCAAGATATTACAGGAACTAAATTTGAGATGTTAACTGGAATAGGTATCATGATCAGATTGGTCCTGAATATATATTTGTCGTCTCGTACCTTCCATCTGGGCTAATGACTGTCCTTACCATAGACCATTTCATGGAGACTTCGGCGAACTTCGTAATTTGCTCGGAATTTTGATCACGTGGCGGGTGGTCAACTGACCGCAATATCCAATCGATAGCTGGTAGGCAAATAGTCTGGTCCCTTGTTTAGTATGCTCCCTAGTATAGTATAGCGGAGTGCATCGCAAGGAGAATTCTAAGCAGTGGACCAGACTAGTGGTCAAAATAAGGCAGACGCATCAGCATAGAATGGAGACTTCTGCAAACTTCGTAATTTGCTCAGAATTTTGATCACATGCCTGACGGTCATATAACTGCAATATCCAATCGATAGCTGGTAGTCAAAACATGGCGGACGCCTCAGCATCAATTGTTCCAACTACTTCAGCTTCGTTTATCGAATTGAAAAATGCATATTCAACGGCTATGATGCCACAGATATTGACTAAATTTAATATTGGAACCATCCTGTCTTATTTTCTGGATACCAGGGCGGCGGATTTTAAAGCCATACGAGAGAGTAGCTATGAGCTTTTTACATCTGGACATGTGCATGTTTGTATGGAAACGGTGTCGATGTTAAAAATTTAATCCTGACAATCAAAGAGCAAGTTGTTCAAACTATTTATTTGTATCCGAAACGTCACTAAAATGAGATGTGTTTAACATGAGTTTATCACATTTGTTTGTGAAAGTCTATGGATTATTTACATTTAAACATAATTCATTAAATTAGATCCATTTTCTCAAAGGGGCTCGTATCGTTTTAATGTAGCATCATTTTGTGGTGTACATATGCCTACCGGCGTTTGATAGGCTATAGTATAAAGGGACTCGGTGGTTTTCGGATAATTACGGAGCAACTCGGTTAAATCCGGTATGAAATGGGCTATTACATACTTTTTAATTTTTAAGAAAAGTCTTTGAGATGCATTACTCTTTTCTGTAAAGACCCTTGCAATGAAAATAATTTGTAATACTATGTGAAATTTCTTCATAAACACGTTATGCCGGCTGAGTTTCAATGCCCGCGCAATGATTACAATTCATGGTTTTACCACAAAGTATGTCACCTATGTTCCTCGTGACAGAAGCAAAATAATAAGCCTCTAGACAGAGCGGGTCAAACAACCTTTGCATAACCAATATCAATGTTACCTCATAAAATATTTTCCCTGTGTGCGTGGAAGTGGAACTTTGAAACTGCTGCGTATATGCTGTATATGCTACCAAAATTTGTGCGCGGCATTTTCTAATGAGCCGCGCGGCCGCGTGCCGTAGAGTGAACATCGACCAGTACATGTATTCACACATGGACCGATTTGAAAACCTAGATTCGCCTAAATGTTTACTTAACTGCATTTTGACACCTTTAGTGTGTGGTGTTCAGACGAGTTTATTCAGCCATGTTGGTCGTTAAGACAATTCATTTAATATTACAATTTTAAAAACTCTATAATCAGCTATTGTGGGTTTCTTTTTCACGATATTTTCCCGACATACTTAATGTTATTCTGTCAATTACCACAAAATTATTTCCGATTAAAAAGCACCGACTTAAAATGCAATGCGAAATAGTGGCTGAGCAGTCAAATCTGAAAAGTTAATTGGGGGGGGTAATTAAAATCTGAGTTTCTTAAAGGTAAATTTCTCGGTAGCGCAGATAAGAAGGGAAATCATAACGATGAATTTGTTGCGCGCGCGCACACACACACACAAACACACACACATCTAATCTGCACAATTACGTTTTATTTTCGCAAATTACAGCACGTTAAAGCAATATTACAATATTACATGTACAAACATGGGCTGTACAACCACGTTTGACGGATAAACCACGAGTATGAATTAAAATTACATTAGCAAATTTAATTTGTTTTCCAAATATATGTGGTAAATGAAAAAATATTGCGAGATAACGCCTACATTATGAATAAATTTCGCCAGGACTTATAGGTCCCTTGATTCTGGCGTGCAGGTGGGGTGGTAATTTTGGTGGATTTCCATCTGGTTCTTCATAAATTTTGATCATTTACCTAAAATATGTAGTTACTGATTTTTTTTCTTATTTACATGTTCGTAATTAACTGACATAGAGGCTGTTGTTATATATATATATATATATATATATATATATATATATATATATATATATATATATATATATATATATATATATATATATATATAATATTATCTTGATATTCTTGCTTGAATGGAATCGTTTCCCTGTACATTGAACAAGTTTGTTGATTATCGACCTTGTGAAACGTACGAAATATTTTATGTTGATCAATTGTACCTGAATAATAAAACAACTAGAATACTCTCTCTCTCTCTCTCTCTCTCTCTCTCTCTCTCTCTCTCTCTCTCTCTCTCTCTCTCTCTCTGTGTGTGTGTGCACACTACGTCTACTGGTAGGCAGTCTAATTTCTGCATAGCACTAGATTTGACAGATTTTACAGGTAGGATAGCGTGTATCGTCAATGCCAGCAGTTGGATAAGTGAAAACAGGAAACAGCTGAATGAGAAGATTGGTTTATGGACCTAATATTGGTTTGCTCAGGGCACGTATTGATTGTGGTTTATCACGTCTTGAACACTAGTATTTTCTAGCGCAGAGGGGGAGGGTAGGCTAGCTAAGCAATTTTAGCTATCTTTATTGCCGTCTCGGATACTGACTCATTTTTCCGTCAGTGAATATAATTTAATTAAAATATTCAATGAAGTCTACCCTTTCCACCTACTTGTTCCTGACAAGCGAGTTCGTGGTTTTTCGTGGGCAAGTCATATCGGTGCATATTAAGGGGACTTAAATGTTTTTCAATGTACTAATGTGACGGCTGTTTTGTTGAAAATTATGTTTCTGAAGCACACGACTATTTTAGAAGATTATTTGGTTTTACTTACTGTTTTCCATAAATATGATTCTTTTTAAAGTTAAATACTACTACTACTACTACTACTACTACTACTACTACTACTACTAATAATAATAATAATAATAATAATAATAATAATAATAATAATAATAATAATAATAATAATAATAATAATAATGTATGTGTGATTTAGATTTTAACGTACCTTTAACATTTTTTTCAGGGAGTCCCGAGTGGTCGAAAGTGCTCTCCATTACGGATCACTGCAATCTCACCTCAGCTAATGTGGATATGTGAGAAAGCTTGCCAGTAGCTTCTTGTGGGTTGGTGGTTCTTTCCTCAGATTTCCCGGTTTCACCATTAATACTGGCCGCCATGTATCATGTGTTGAAAAATGGCGAAAAAGCCCCACAACAACAGCAACAACAACAATTTTTTCAGTCATATCGCTACGATGTTTCCAGTGTTACAGTTTATAGTGATGTCCAGCACTGGAGCATCATGCCGAACATGGCATGATGTCCCACCCAGTCACATTATCATTATGTCCCACCCAGTCACATTATCATGATGTCTCACCCAGTCACATCATCCTGATGTCCCACCCAATCACATTATCAGGATGTCCCACCCAGTCGCATTATCCTGACACCATACCAAACAGTCCTAACACTAACCTCTTAATGCTGAGCGCCAAGCGATGCAGCTGTTAGTACCAATTATTTCTTAGGTCTTTGTTATGACTCAGCCAGGTTTCGAACCCACAAGCTCTGGCAACCTAGGCGGACGCTCTAACCACTAGGCAACCCGAGCGGTTAATAATAATAATAATAATAATAATAATAATAATAATAATAATAATAATAATAATAATAATAAGTATAATGAGAGAATTAAGTAAAAACTATTATTCTTGTGATTAACCAAAACAGAAAATGAACAAATAAGCATTCACAATTACACTCATACAACTGAAACACAGACAGATGATCGGCTTGTTTAATCTAGTACTAATATTAGTACTCTTAGTCCTACCTTGTGGACAGGGTACTGACTTGAGTCTATGTGTGTCACTGGAGCAGCCGGGTGTGATTCACACCCGGCTCTTTTTTTTTTAGCCTAATATAAAAAAAAATTGAACATGTTCTTTGATATATAATGAAATAATTTGAGCAGTCCTCTTATTTAATACTGATATTATCGCAAATCATTGAAGAAATAGTGGTAAAATTTCGTTTACCTTTCTTATTCGATATTTTCGTTTTGATCGTCCGTCATATTAGTTCAAAATAATGTCTACATCCGATCTCAGCCTCGTTTGTTTGTATGTCATATAATGACGTTAATGTCTGATATGATAACGTAAACAGTTCGTAGTATAAAAAAATATGGCGCGGTTTGAGTCGGAAATTCTGCTTATTAAAATTATATAGGGTTTACCGGTGACTTTGAAATTCCACCAAGAAGCAATTATTTTATCAACAAAAACAATACATATTCCGCAATTTATACAATTCTCCATTTCTTGCGTTATGTCATTCGACAACTAATACCATAACGTAGAATATCTATATATAGTCTGGCAAGCCTTATGTAGAAAAGGGGTCACGGCGAGTCTCGCGTTATCTGTCATGGTGGACACGGTGAGGTTAGCATAACTATGCTAATTTATTTTACCGTGTAAGGGCTTAACAAATTAAAAATAAGCCAAACTTCTTTGACAAAATGATTATACTTATTTAGTAGATTTCTAAACTATTTGTGTTTCTGACTTTAGTAATGTTTTGTTTTTTTTTCTCCATTACATGATATGGGATCAGTTCGTAGCCTCAACCACAAGTTGAGGCTACGACATCGTAGTTAATGTTTAATCTAGTATCCTTATGCCAGCCAACTTGGATGTTAAGAGTAACAAATTATTTCCAGACCGTATTTTCTTTCTTTTCATGACTTCCTAAAGGAAATTAAATAAATCTCTTGATTATATTTTAAATTCTTCGTTTAAAAAAACCTCTACGTGTTAACGCCTGTTTTTGCAGAGTAAAATGCCCGTACTTATGACAGCACTTCCGTTGCAAAATCTTTTGTTTTGGAGGTTTTACATGTTGTTTTTCTTCAATTTCGGATGTAAGTATATCTTACGCTTTGTCTACAATGGGCACCCGCACATAGGAGAAAGCATGTAGTGGTCCTCTAAACCTGTTTTGGAATTGATCTATAAAACGTAATAGCTGACCACTACATGTATCCCCCCCCCCGAAAAATATCAACGGCGCCGTTGTTGTTACCCATCCAATCATGCCTGAACAGATAAGTTCACCATTGTTTTTCCTTATAGTCCCTGCATTTGTTTGTCAGTACTAAAGTTTCCGTGTATCCTAATCATGATAAGTTATGTATTTATCTAAATTATCTACAAATATGAACTCAAGAAATGAAGTGAAAATGTGCTAAATATGGAGATTTTAAAAGGATACTAAGGATCCAAGCAAGAAAAGGGAGGGGGTAAACATGACATAGCGACATTGAGAAATTTGAAGCAATTTGCAGGTATTAAAGGGACTATTCATCCCAAAAATATATGATGTTTCTAGAAGTATGTTTAATCAGATTATGTTCAGCCATGAAATACTAATACGGTGCATTGGCTATCATAAAGTTTAAAACAATGTGCGGTTGATGAGGTTTGATCATGGTAACAATTAGTACATAACAGTATACAGGGAAGTTAAGTGATAATGTACTAAATTCAAAGATAGTGCAATAGAAACAAATATCATGATGTAATTCTGGATAGTTCAAGTACATACAATCCACAGATAAATTTCACGTACCAAGTGATTTTGTATCAATAACCCAGTATGAAATTTTGACTCCCAAAATTTGTAAAAAAGGATGGACATTTGCATTTGTGCGACATGAAACATATACTTATTAAGGTCAACTGTTCAAATTTCCTCTTGTTAACATTTCTAGTGTATTTTTAAAAGGGTCTGTTAACACATATTAAGTAGGACTCTTCATTAGAATATGATATCATTTAATGCCATCATGACGCACTATAATATATAAGAAAATTCATGATGCAATTAACATTTTTAGATACTTAAAGTGCATACAGTCAAATATGTGTCGAGCAAATCAACTCTAGGTATAGTTAGATCTTATATGATGTGTTGAATGTGAATTCTGATCATTTAAAAATATATGTACATTTGCTCATTTGGGGCAGGTTACCATGTTAAGTTGTACAATGTAAATTCAAATATGTTTGAATATTTCTGAATTAAAAGGTTTTAGAGAGTCAGTTGGCAATGATTAAAAGTAATTAATAATGCAATAAGGAATATGGTTCGTAAGCCTGTGACATCAGCTTAACGCCACACTTTGACAAACATTGTCTTAACCAAAATGAACATGAAAAAGGTACACATATTGTGTTAGATTTACGTCATTTTGCTGTTTTCCTACATCCAATTCCTACATTAAATAAACACGGGAAAAGTAGGCAACCTGAGCAGGCTCTATAATATAGTCTTTATTTCCATCTCCTCATTAAGTACCATATAAATATGTTATTACGTAATTACTGAAAGATATGTATTACTAAAATAATCGCCTAATTATAAACATAACTTACCTAATTTGACCATAATAAATATTCTAAATAACCTAAAGGCATAATATCAACAAAACCAGGTCTTCAAGTGTTTTGAATAAAGGCATAATTTTGACTCTGAAAGGTATTTTCTCTGACAGAAATTTCTCTGAAAGGTATTTTTCTGACAGAATTTGAGCATGATCCGCAGTATGAACTGTTATATGTTGTGGCAGTATATATATGACGATAATAATGAAGATCAACCACCACACATAAATAAAAAATATGAACGTATGTGCAAAATGTCAAAAAAATTAAAATTTTTAAATTATAAAAATAAAAATTATTTTTAAAAAAATCAAAATCTTAATTGCTCAGTTTTAATTCCATTATACACAAAATATTATATACACAAAATGTCAACATATAATTTGTCTACCTTTATCAATGAAACTGGGATTTCAAGTTAAACATTTTTTTGCCATGAAACTCACAGGATTCAGTTACCAGTTATTTTTCATATATAATCTCAACATTTGCTTTTCAATAGTGAACTTCCCAGTGTAAGGATCCCCGAGTGGCCGAGTGGTCTAAACCGCTGTCCGTTACGGATCACTGCCATCTCACCTCTGTCTACGTGGGTTCGAGTCTAGGATTCGGCGAATGTGGATATGTGAGAAAGCTTGCCAGTAGCTTCTCGTGGGTCGGTGGTTCTTTCCGGTGATTTCCCGGTTTCTTCCTCAACTATTAATACTGGCCGCCATGAATAGCCTATCGTGTGCTGAAAAATGGCGTTAAACCCAACAACAACTTCCCAGTGTGTACAAAATCCTAATAATTTTTTTTTTAAGCGTCTTCAAAGATTAACTCTCGGTGTATTTTGTCTCATATGTTAACTAGTATTTTTTATTTCGTTGAGAGACTGGACTCTAAAACTAACAACGTGAATAGGATTTAGTTTCACTTCCAGACCAGCATCATTACTCACTATAAACTGTCACTAAAATATATAGACAACCACACTATAATGGTCATATTTAAACAGTAAACAATTTCCTTCAAATTAATACGAAGAACACCTAAATCTAACTCGTACATCGCAATCAAAATGAGAGGAAAATGCTCTAAAAATAGACTGGGACTACATTAATGGGTACTGGTCCGCAAGTAATTATTGTGAACTGAGTCCAAGTGAGTAGTTTTAAGAAACACCAGAATTTGTGAAGTTTGTGGCTTAAACATCGTTTTTGCAGCACATAATAGGCTATACATGGCGGCTAATATATTTTGTGAAGAAATAACTCGGGAAAAATCTCAGACCAACTGGAAGCTACTGGCGTGCTTTCTACAGATGGAATGTAGTGCTATAGACAACTCAACCCCCCAGGGTCCCTGTATACACATGGAAGTTTTACATCAATGGTATCATTTAGATCTTCATGCAAATTAATATAATATAAAGATAAGGCAAAACATGGAATAATACTTAACATAAATGCATCCTTGATTATATTGCTTGTGTTCTAAGCTTATATAGATACATCTGTATGAACACATCTACTGTCTGCTGATTTTACACATGTAGGCAGATAATTCAACAATACGGCACAAGTATACTTAAAGGATCCGTATTTATTCATGCCTCTTCTTCATCAAACATCTTCAAGAGCGATCCTGCAATAGAATGGAAAACAAACACTCAGCATAATTACAAGAACCTAAAAAACCTGACAAATATGTATATGTCGAGGTAAGCTCAAATTTTAAATTAAAAAGTTACGTCTCTCTGGGTCATTGTATATATATACAGGGGAAGTTAGCGACAGATACTGTTTACTGTTATTTAGATTACAGCAGACTTTAATAGAGCAGTGACATGTACATTTAATTTTGTTTTTGTGCTTGACATTTGTCCGTGAGTGAGGATAGAGTAGTTATGGCCTGCCTGACTTATATAGTGTTTTTTTGTTTTTTTTTTTTTAAAAACCAACAAAAAAAACAAAAAACCTCTACTGGTATTTGAGTTCAAGCTCTAACCTTATTAACAAACTCTGGATGTCCTGGAAGAGAACTTTTGACCCAAACCCTCGTTATTTTATTGTGTCTTTGGTTTTATAGAAGGTTGTGGTCAGTAAAATTACTCATTTCTCCTTTAACTACTTTAAGTTCAGTCTCAAGAATTATTTACTGTTGCGTTCAAACCTACTTTGAGAAGAATCGTTTATTTACATTATTTATTGGAATTGCACAGTGCCCAAATACATTTTGGAACAAAAACAACACTTTTGGACATTCTGAATTCATCATTAGGATACCTTAAGGCTATTAGTAAATTAGTTCATTCAAGACTTTTGGCACATTAACAAATTAAAGATTATTGCAGTTCATTCGGAACATTCTTTACTTTTGGACTTGTGATATAACATTTAGCATTGGGATTTAATTCACGATTCTGTAAATTTCTCCTAAATGTTCTCCTTGTAGCTTAGGGAAATAAACTTATTTGTTGAGCTTAATGAACTTGTTGGTTTCGCTTCCTTCTGTTACTTTTATTAAAACCACAGAGTCGTAACATCAGTCATATTACGGATTACTGGGGTTTCAAGTAAATTGTATAAAATACACAGAATCACCACGATTTACTACATTGCTGACTAAAGTTATATATATATATATATATATATATATATATATATATATATATATATATATATATATATATATATATATATATATATATATATATATATATATATATAAAGTGAGAGAGAGAGAGATGTTTTAGACACGCCATCTATATGTGCAATTAATTTCAACATGATTAGGAAATCTCAGTGTGATAAGTTTAAAAACACTAACGAGGAAAAAACACCATATTCCTTATCGCCTAGTTTAAAATCAAACAAATACTTAATAAGCCGATTTGTTTGTTATCATTTGAAACCTCAAAAGTTGATTAAGCTGCATGTTGATGTGTTTTTTAAATAAATATTGTTATGAATATTTAATGAAATTGTTTGTCTGTTAGTTTTAATTTTTTTATTTTATTACATATTATTGCAATGTAAAATTGTTTGCTGGATTTGATCTTGTCCAAAACCTCGTTCATTTCTGCTTAACCTGACTGACTTTTTTTTTTACAAAAAAAAATATTTTCATTTATGTAAACAACTAATAATAGTTTTATTATTCTCTACGTGTATGAGCTTATTAACCGAATTATTATTCAGATAAACAAAGAAGGAGCAAATATGTTGATCATGGTCAGAATTTTGGATATTTCCAAGTGAATTTTATATCGTATTATGTTTTAAATAAACAAGGCTCGTTAGATCATTCTAGAAGGTTATTTTCCATTGTTATTGTTTGGAAAATGCTAATTGTAACCTTGAGGTCAAACAGAGAACTATATTATCTCGTGACTGAGGATTTTACCTGTTGTGCTTTAACATCTAACATTTTAAGTTGTATAATGTTGTGACCAGTTTGGGCTGAATTTTATTTTCTTCAAATTATTGAATTCAAGTGATAATTTTCTATGGAAATACAAAAGTACTATGATAAAATTCTTTGATAGAGACATTTATTGCAATTTATACTGAATTAAAACCTGGAATAATGTTTCTGTAATTGAACAAGAGACTGTTGACACATAAGTACTTCATAGGCTATAACAGACACGTTATCACCTTCAATTTTAAATGTCTTCCGGACTTGAACTGAGTTTTATTCAGGACCTTTATTTACTATTACTAGTGTCTTTAATTCTTGGATTATTTTTAGACTGAATTCGCAATACCGTACGAGGGGCCTCGAGTGGTAGAGTGGTCCAAACCGCTGTCTCTTACGGATCACTGTCATCTCACCTATGTCTGCGTGGGTTCGAGTCTAGGATTCGGCGAATTTGGATATGTGAGAAAGCTTGCCAGTAGCTTATCGTGGGTCGGTGGTTCTTTCGGGTGATTTTCCGGTATCTTCTTCCGCCATTAATACTGACTGCCATGTATAGCCTATAATGTGCTGAAAAATGGCGTTAAGCCCCACAACAACAACAACAAAAACAAAACCGTACGTTCTCTTTTCTCATTTTCACTTTGTATTATAGGGCAATAGATTATTCGTTAAATTTTTAAAAACTTGTCTTCATACTTTTTTGTTACTTATTTTAAGAGCATAGACTCATAGCATTGTTTTTAGCTTTTATAGAAGTATTAAAAGTAAAAGGTCAGGTTTGACTTGATAGAAACGTATGTTACATGCCAACACTATGCAAAAGACATAAATCAAAGCGTATAATTAATTAATTTTTTTTTTCATGTGAGCCGGTGTCGATTGGAACCGTCATATTCACTACGTCTTCAACAAAGCATCGCACCGCGATACTGGGCGATTGAAGGGCATTTGTTACACGAATACTTTAGTACATCTTGTGTCGTTACGAGCCGGTTCATTTATAGGCAGAGAACGAAAAGGTTGCCACACTTCCTATAAGTCGTCCTTTGTCGGTCTGTACTTTGTCACATAGACTTAATACAGACCAAGGTTTTGAATTGAAAAAAAAATAACATTATCACCATGAACATATCACTAACTTTTGAAATCATTTGACCGACTGGCATTAAAGTGTAGCTCATTTTCATTAATCTCATATGCACGTAGGCTTAAAAATTTTGTACGCGTCTCTCTTTATTTGTTAATCTTCAAACGTATTTTTCCTCATGAGCAGACAACAAGTAGGCCTGGGTACATAGGTGTCTGTGATGTGGGTGGTAACAGTACTTCGGCATAATTCTTCCATTATAATGTTAAGAGGATAGAGATTTGGCCTTATACACCAGTCAATGAGGGTAAGCCCCCCTCAGCGCGACGGACGCTCGTGTGTCGCAGACGACAGTCTGTTTTACAAGTGCAACCAAAATACATTTGCCGTAACAACACCCTAGTAGTACTTAACATAACTTTGTTTTCCTAGATACAGTACATCAATCCATTTAATGTCTCAAGGGGAATTTTGTGTTCAACTAAATGCAAATATCATCACCAGAAGACTGGTTTAAGAAACACTTAATGTTAGGAAAGACGGGCGACTGGCCTTTGCATTACAACATAACAACACAGCGGTGCTGCACTGAGATTAAACAAGTTCATGCCGTACAAACATATGAGAAAGTAAATCAAATTAAAGAAATAAAATACATAAAATAATTCTAGTTACAAAGGCGTCATGCTGGTGTTTTACAGGTACACATTTAAGGGAGCAATGTATAAAGAAGATGTAGATGTGCATGCCTGACAAAGGACATTTGAAGTGTTCGACATCAATTAAAATATATGAATGTTTCTGTTAAACTGACGACACCATGAAATAGTTTCAAATTAAAATATTTGTATTAGAATATACTTGTTTACTTGTTTGTATTAGAATAGTCTTGAAACTGAACAGCAGGCAACTTTTGTTTAAAAAAAGTTGTGTACGAATCATTGTTTTCCCCATATAGTCGCTCAAATGTTTGGCTCATCGTTTTGATGCAACCTTTTCATTGGTTATACACAATCGTCAGGCTGAATCCATGCAGTGTGCTTCGTGTCTGCAAACAAAATATTTCCCTCCTTCACCTCAGGGTTATGGGACAATTCTTCACAAAACATATTTAGGAGGCGAGGGAGGTTGGCAATCGATATAAAAACTGTTTTAAGTTGCAAAATATAGGAGCCACTAAAGAACACTGCCCAGGGGCGCCTCGAAACCTCGCGTCGCCACTGCCAAATAGATTAATATAGACTACACATTCTTATTTTGCTTGAAATCATCCATGGCGGTCAGGCTCAGCAAAGTTCAGTCATAACATGAAAAATGTCTGTTCTTCCCTATTTTGCCTGCGGTCACACGTGACTGACTTAATCAAGTCTTCTTGTTCTAATGGTCAATTATGGGGGTGAGGAACATCGTATTGTTAGTGAAAAGATTAGTTCCATTGACTCGAATTATACATTGAACCCTCCTGATTATTATGCTGTTAGTTATCTCCTAGGAGATTCTCGTACACTTAACATAGAATATTTATGGTACCCCTTCTTTACGTGGAAATAGGTGCTGTGCGTAATCCGTGTGTATTTTAGCTTTGTTTCTCCAGCTTACACGGACATTACGGCGTATCGTGTAAACTGTGACAATATCTGGCTTAACTCATGTTCAAAAACACGAACTTCGATAAAATATATGTCACTGAAATTTAGCATGGCAGTCCGGAAACAAAAGCAAGAAAAATCTTTTAAATTCTATGTTTTTTTTTCTGTGTTCTAATTTCTAACTAAAGTTACAGTCATGTCGAACTTTCCGCCATTTTAGCGTTAGGTTGTGTTTCTTGTTAAGAAAGCCTGGATTAATTGGAAAATAAAATAAAAATGCGTTTAATCATATATTAAAAAAATTTCTCTATACCAAAGCACAAAGTGGTGAGATTACGAAAGCTTCTTATATTTCGGGCTAGACCATAATAATCAATAGTTTAAACACTATCATTTATTAACCGATTCAGTAAATTTATAAATTATACTTAAACTGTTATTCACAAAATTAAATAAATACAAATATTATTTGAAATTTATTATTAATTTATATTTGTTGATATGAATGAATAACGCATTTTTCAACATATGTACGAATAGGTAGTTTTGTAGAGAAAATTTTAACTTTAACAAAATTCAATATCTGACTGGATACACATGTGAATAATGCTAAAAATAGACTACAATAGGTCAGGGTCAGCATAAAGGTTATGCTTTGGACAAATGTTGAACACTCAGAGCTTTCAATGATACTCTTCAGTTAAGAACTTAGGTCATATTCCAATATATGCATAACGTCATATTCCAATATATATATAATGTCATATTCCAATTTATCACATAGTAGGCATGGTTTTCTTAAAGTATGTGCAGTTTCATATTTTTGATATTACCACACGTTAAAATATCACTTTATGTGATTCTGATTTGTCCAAATAAGCCCATGAAATTATTGTGCGGTATTTTCTTTACTGATTTGCTGGGATCGTAAGAAAACGTTTTTAACCCCGCCTTCTGGAATGTTTTGATCTGAATGAACATTTTTTGGCGGCCATTTTTTAACTCGACTCGCAAATGGAAATTCAGGAAATATCAAATCGGCTGTCTCTATATGGATATACAACTCCCATAGGGGTTCATTATGTCATGTTTAACAATATCGTCATAAGAAAAATGGCATAAAACTACAAGACAAGAACGACAATAACGAGTAAAACTAAGGGATAGCGGGTGGCGGAGTGGGGTGCGTATATTAGTAACATAGATATATAATCCACCGTATATACAAGCGTTTAAATGTTAACGAAGTAAACAAACTCACCTCAGTTCGGAGAATAATCTGGACATGAATGGGTCTCCTAACCGACAGATCTTTATCCATCCACAGCATCTTTATGTAGCATATATGGGATGTATATCTGACACAAAAATAAATTTGTTCACGTCTTCTGTACAGTCTATTTATCAAATCGAACACTACAAATATTAGGTGAAAATGCACTGCAGTAAATGTGGGCTTTTTGCAACCGGTAATCCTATTTCACCTGAAAATCGCAACAATGTAACGTTTTTAAACACACATTTTAGGGTACACGTGTATTTTACTATAGGCCTGATGTACTGTGTACCGTATCAAACAATGTGGCAGCATCACATTCCATTGATCATTCTGTTTTGAATAATGATTTTGTAGTTATAAAATGTTCTGTTTATTCGGATGGAAGGTTTTTCATTGATTTATAGTTAGTACAGTACAATCTTCTTTTACCAATTCAGCTTTCTTTGGGACTATATTTTATGCACAGCAAATGAAAGGTACACCGTCTATCAGAATGAACGAAATTATTCGTTCTTCTAATTATGTAAATTAATTTCCACTGAAATAAAAACTATGTGATAAAAAGAATCTCAAATGGGTAACGATTTAATATTAAATTTATGAAACTCGTTGAATAATGTCCAGCTTTTGCGAGCATTGGCTCAAAAAAGCTGGACATTATTCAAATTGTTTCATAAATTCAATATTAAATCGTTACCCATTTGAGATCCTCTATGTATGCATAACGTCATATTCCAATATATGCGAAACGTCATATTCCAATATATGTATAACGTCATATTCCAATATATGCATAACGTCATATTCCACTACATGTATAAAGTCATATTCCGCTATATGTATAACGTCATATTCAAATATATGTATAATATTATATCTTCAGTATATTGAAATATGTATATAGTATCATACTGTTTTGATATCAAATGGGACCAGGACGAGTTGTAAAGCATAAACGTAATATCCTAGGCATGTGAGTGTATTATACCGTCTATTCATTACATTATATTGCAGTTTAATTTTTCAAAAAATCGTGACACTGTACCAGGTGATAAATAAACTCACATATTTCTGATTATTCTGAATTAAATTTGTAAAACCTGGATTGTATTATTTAAAAATTGTGCTAGCCTTGGTTAGTATAAAAATTTCACTCATTTGAATGATACATGCTATTTCAAAGGACATAAATAGCTTATATCATCTTTATATTCTACTGAATGACAGTGTTTTGTGCTCGCATGGTTTAAACAACAAAAAAAAAAAAACAATCGTCCTCTAGTACTGACCGGGTAAATGAAGTAGCTGGGCCAGGTAAAAATGTCTTACCTAATTGTTTCTGGTCTTGGTAATTGCAAAATGACATCTTTTTCTTGCAAACCTCAAATACCCGTCACTATTGTTGTCAGTTTCACAAAAGTTGTAAAGTAAACTAACTCTGTCGCTTGTAGCGACATTTTCCAGTAATCAAGGCATTATTTTCATATGTAGAAATAAATGTTCCCTTTTAGCGCATTATTGCACATATGGCGGCCAGTATATCTGGTGGAGGAAGAATCTGGGAAATCTCTGGAAGAACTACCGACCTACGTGAAGCTAAAGACAAATTTTTTCCCTTACCCATGTTGGCCGGGCCTGAGACACGAATCCACGCGGACAAATCTGAGATGACAAAAGTCGAACTCCTTTGCCTACTCTCTCTCTCTCTCTCTCTCTCTCTCTCTCTCTCTCTCTCTCTCTCTCTCTCTCTCTCTCTCTCTCTCTCTCTCTCTCTCACCGGAGTTTCCATGATGAAAGTAATGATGGGATGAAAGGAAAGCAGTAGATGAAGAAAATATTTAAGACATTTAAAAAAAAACAATAAAAAGGAAGTGTTATGTTGAAATGTCATTATTACAGTAGAAACGTGTAGTATGGTGTTTGAAAATTAAGTGAAAGTAGTATGGCTAATTGATGAAAAATAAACTATTGGGATGATGCTGATGACGGTAATGATAATAACATATTTGGGCAATAATTGTTGTGCCATTTCCAGCATGTGATAGGCCATTATATGGCGGTGATTTGGGTGATGTTTATACTACTACTACTACTACTACTACTACTACTACTACTCTTACTACTACTGCTGCTGCTACTACTACTACTACTGCTAATACTACTACTACTACTACTACTACTACTACTACTACTACTACTACTACTAAGAAGAAGAAGAAGAAGAAGAAGAAGAAGAAGAAGAAGAAGATTTGATGGAATATTAAATATTTTAATTCGGACAATATACCTACAGTTAACATCTTTGCCAAGGGTTTTGACAGTGTGAATACCGTGATCAGAACTGGTACAGGTTTATTTGGCACAATCAAGACTGTTTAGTTGAACACAGTGTCTGTTTGGTGTCAACGTGTTCATATTGTTGCCCATAATTGTGTTTCAGAAATGCCCAGTGACATAAATGAAATTCCAGTTCGTTTGTTTTGTTACTTTAGAAGTTGTAGTGAGCCACAAGTTACTTAAAATATATGATACTGACTGACAAAATATTGACTGGAGACAATTCGAATCGCGCTTAAATTTCCTTCATTGGACTATGAAGTAGACACAGTAGGTAACAGGTTAAGAAACGTAGACAAAATGACACGGGACAAACTCATTCAAATAAAGACTTCCTGAACAGTGAATTGACTAGATTTTGTTTCTTGTTTCTAAACGACCATTTTGACAAAGTTAACATTTCATACATTTTGGCAAATAGTGATCCATCTGCATATTGCATGACTGAGAAATAAACGTCAATATACCGAAAGACTTTTAAACCGCTTTATTGTGTCGTCTGTTGTAAACAAATTTAAGGAAGATAAGCCAACAAGGAAGTGAAGATACATTGATTGGAGATGTCAGGGATTTTGATTGATGTGGTCAGCTTCTAGACAATGGCTGTGGAGAAGTTGTTACAGAATGTTAGAAATTAGTCTGCACAATATATCAGACAACAGTAAAAGAAATAAAAATAACACTTCCTTTTAAAGACCAACCGCTAACAAATTTAGGATCCTCAAGGGCTCACGGTACTAATTCAGCGCATGTAGTAAACCTATACGCACATCATATTAAAAATTCCATATCTTTAAATTTCAGAGTGTTCATGATCAAACCTATGTTTATCAGTATAGATGAAACATGGATGACAGCTTGTTTGTAGAGAATAGGATATGAGCCATGACATTTTCTGGACCTGCATGTGTTTGAAACATGTGCTTCCAATTCTGCACCAAAGAGTCAGGTGCTAATTTCAGTAATGAGTGTTCCAAACTCGAGACTGTCAAAGGACTGAAATTCCATCAGTAAAACAATGCCTTTTTTTGTTATATTTAGGGTAAGCTCCCAAAGATTCTTTTCCCTAGAATATAGCTTTCATTATCAGCCAATCCTGGCCAGCCAAACCCACACACACACACACACACACACACACACACACACACACATATATATATATATATATATATATATATATATATATATATATATATATATATATATATATATATATATATATAGAGAGAGAGAGAGAGAGAGAGAGAGAGAGAGAGAGAGAGAGAGAGAGAGAGAGAGAGAGAGAGAGAGATTTGTTTTTCGTTGCAGTTATGGCTTTAAAGACAAACGGTACTAGTTGTATGGAAAAATGTGAAACCAGTCTGGAAATGGGTGTAGGAAAAAATGGGAACCAGTTTGGAAATGGGTGTAGGAAAAAATGGGAACCAGTCTGGAAAAGGGAGTATGGGAAAGATATATATATATATACACACACACACACACACACACACACACACACACACACACATGGCCATAGTACACAATTAATTTCACTATATTGTCTCTACATTTGTTTCTCAGTACTGAACATTCCACTGTGTGACAATCAATACAAATCATATGTTAATCTAAAATACCTTCAAAGATGACTTTACGGTTTTATTCTTGTCAAGGGTTGACCTGCATTTTTTTTGAGAGGCTGATTTGTAAACAAAACACCAGGTAACGGAACACAGATTTCACTTCCGGATCATCACCATGACCTTATTACTCAATGTGCACTGTCGCCGAAATACACACAGACAACCACACCATAAGCTCACATTTTAAAGAATAAACAATTACCTTTAAATCCTTACCAAGAATGTCAAAATCTGACTCTAGTATCACCACCAAACTTTGACAGGAAAAAGTGATCTAAAAATAGACTGGGACTACATTCATGGGTACTGAACCGGATTTTATTAATTGTGTACTGATTCCACATAGACCCATTTCCAGACTGGTTCCCATTTTCTTTTCCATACTCCCATTTCCAGACTGGTTCCCATTTTTCCATACACCCATTTCCAGACTAGTTACCATTTTCCCATACAATTAGTACCATTTGTGCTTAAAGCCATGACTACAACGAAAAACAAAACTATTATGGGAAGTATAATGACAGTAACTAAACCATTTACATATGTAATAGCCCATTTCATACCGGATTTAACCGAGTTGCTCCGTAATTATCCGAAAAACCTCCCGAGACACTTTATACTCCAGCCAATCAAACGCTGGTAAGCATCTGTACATAACAAAATAGCATACATTGTTGTTTAGACGTATCAGATTAAAACAAATTAAGAAATGCCCGCTACCTGCCCGCTAAATGCCTGGGACTTCTGCAGCTTTACCGTCGAAAAATATTCCAGGTTTGTTATACTGCGGATTAATACGAAAAATTCATTTTATTGGTAAACGAAACTCGATTTATGAAATGCGGTGTTATGGTAAAAAAAAAAAAAAAGGATTCAATTTTTAACATCGACACCGTTTCCATACTCGCATGTACGTGTCCAGATGTAAAACAGCTCATAGCTACTCTCTCGTATGCCTATAAAATCCAGAAAACAAGACAGGATGGTTCCAATATTAATTTTCGTCAATATCTGTGGCATCATCGCTGTTGATTAGGCATTTTTCTTCTCTATAAACGAAGCTGAAGTAGTTGGAAAAGTTGATGCTAATGCTGAATTGTCCGCCTTGTTTTGACCACTAGTCTGGTCTGCTTAGTATGCTCCCTGCAATTCACTCCACTATACTATACTAAGGAGCATACTAAGCAGGGGACCAGACTATGTCCCTTCTATTGATTGGATATTGCGGTCAGTTGACCACCCGCCACGTGATCAAAATTACGAGTAAATTACGAAGTTCGCCGAAGTCTCCATGAAAGAAGTGTTGGGACATTTAAATTAAGAACTGAGGAAATACAACACATTTGATATGGATGAACTTCAAGAACTTAAAGAAAATGACGACATTTATTAAATACTGGGATCAAGTAAATCGCATCAAAGAAAATGAATTTCCTGTTTTCGACACTATTCAAACTTGTAAAATCACTAGTTAATCCAAATAGAAATGCAGAATCTGAACAACTGTTTTAATCCAGATTAAAATTAATTTAAACCAAATTTTAGGACCAGTTTGACTTTGGATAGTTTAAATTGTTTTGGTTGTAAAATGTACTTACCTATGTGACTGTTTTAAAAACTAATCCAAGTGTGCTTTCGGCAGCAACCTGAGCCGTTTTAAGAAGTTTAGGGCCCTAGGCACAAACTCTAATACAACCGACACCGAAATTTTGTTTTCGGGTTGCCGCGTGGCCTTAGGTACGTGCCTCACGTGCCTATGCCTTAAAACGGCACCAGCAGCAACGATGACATATATAAACAACAATTTAAAATCGAGTAAGTGTCAGTATGATTCTGACTTTGATGAAGTTGTTTCAACTAAAATTGAAAAAAAGGGGTGAGAAAGCAGAAAATGTTTGATGATATTATTTGTTGATAAACAATCATTTGATTGTGAACAGTTGCATTCAAAGTATCATAAACTGAGTTGACTTTAAAAATATATATGCATCATAATTAATATTTTCTTCAAAAGATCACATAATTCATTTTAGAATTAAATATAACTATAGACTATATCAAAAGTAATTTTGACTTAATGGAGGAAAATCTGATTCATTTTGTCTCTCTACATTAAGTGCCATTTCGAAAGTAACTCTTTACGATCGTATAGTATTTAATGTGCTTTAATATTTAATATTCAGATTTGGTGATTGTATGAAACTAATACACAAAGGAATATGTTAATATATTTGTCATTGTTTTCCCCATGATATTGTTGTTACAACTACTTATCATTTAAAAAAAATCAAAACTTAATTTGCTGATTCGCAATCCACCATTAAACTCCAAAAGCTACAATCGCGCTTTTAATTGGCTTATTAAATAAAAATCTCAGGATTTCTGATCAGAACCTTTATTGGCAGGCCGGGCACATTATTAACTAAAAATACGTTATATATACATATGTATTTAAAGATTTTAATTTCTGCTCTTTAATTGCCCCTTGTATATATCTTCTCACTGTTATGTTTGGCGTTGTAGCTATGTTTATATATACATTTTGTTGATCTTCTGCGTTCATCCTCCATCAGCAGGAGTAGGTCAATGATAATTATTTTGTGTGTGCAAACCAAATTTGGTGCACTACAGAGCATAATCTCTCTCTCTCTCTCTCTCTCTCTCTCTCTCTCTCTCTCTCTCTCTCTCTCTCTCTCTCTCTCTCTCTCTCTCTATCTATCTCTCTCTCTCTCTCTCTCTCTCTCTCTCTCTCTCTCTCTCTCTCTCTCTCTCTCTCTCTCTCTCTCTCTCTCTCTTGTCACACGAAAAAAAAAAGCATGCAGTGATGGACTTTGATATAGACCTACTGGATTATGATTCTGCGTGAATT